>OY744517.1:98096526-98234026 GCA_963556195.1 Sepiola atlantica
ACGGGTTTATGTGAGAAATGCCTGAAAAAATTCTCGTTTTTTTCGGGTGCTTCGGAATTTTTATCCTGACGATCTACTACTTAGCAGCATGAACGGAATTACGTGTATTACTGGTTGGTCGTTTCGGTACAGAACAATTGTCAATTGTTACAAATAAGTTTGTTGACACTCGGTAAGTTAAACTACGAATAAAAATGTGCTCATCGGAATTTTAAATGTTATTGTTTACTTATATACGATATGTTGTGAAATGTTAACATTCATCAAGCTTTGACATTGAACAGTTCTTGTGAATTAAGGAAAATATATACGCAAGTATATATTTCGATATGTATATATATATATATATATATATATATATATATATATAGTATAAAATAAATGTAATTATTTAGATCATTCAAACGACTGTTCTCATCTTGGATGTTATTCTTATAATGTTTCGGTTGATTTAACCTGCGACCCGTTTCTAAGTGTAGTTTGTCGAACTCGGGAATCTTTTTGTAAAACTCGGAGTTCTGTACGAACCGTTACTAGCTGACAAGAGAATGCAGTAGATCGCATGTCAGTATTCCTTATCTGACAGAGTAAAAAAGCCAAAACGTCTCTGTTTAAGTATATACTGTTATAATTGGGACTGATCTATCTATGTGAACAACTAATAAGCATATATGGAGACGAACTGATAGAAAGCAGGAAGTGAAGGAAAGAGCAGCGCGGAAGTGGTAGTGATGGAAATCCGTAAGAAAGTTGTATTGTCTTTGTTCATTTTTTTTCTTACGATTAAAGTACAAATACTATGTCGGCCTACAATGACGTCTATTTCGACTTAAATATCGTGTTTGAGTTTGATATGACATGAGTAAAAGTCGTTGAATGATTGATTAAGTGGAATTAATGTGTGCCTTATCTGGAGGAAAGCGGCATGTCATGGTATCAACAACTGACTAAGGAGGAGATAAATCTGATGCAGTACGGAATTGTCTGCCTTTGATAGTGACAAGTTTACGTGATATCAGAGTTTTTATCATGTGTGGTGCATTCAGGCGAGACCATAAATGTGTATTCGGCTGATTTTTGGAAGCTGTTATTTTTATTTTAAGGAATACAATCTAATATGATGGTGTGTGTGTGTGGGGGGGCTTCCTGACCATGTGGAAATGGGTGTTGCGGTCCTCATCCAGTTTGGATGATCTGACCATAGATCGAGTGTGATGAAAGAGAATGTTGAAATCGGGTGAATCAGTCGTGACTGCGGTACAGCCTGCCAGAATCACTCAACCATCTGTAGACATGGGCCGATCTGATAATAAGTGGAATTAATTGAATGGCTCTTACTATTTTGAAAAAGCTTGTGTGCAAATGAGACAGACAACCCTTAACGCTGTTGTTGGTTCACCAATACTGTTTATCTGGTCAGAGATTATCCGGGACACTAAATTGGAGACGAGACATCAGCGTCACTGAATACACCAGTCAGACTGTGAAGTCGGCGCTAGCTATAATTACAGTCTACGTTGATGATACACGATTCTTCGCTCTACTCGACACTGGGTACTCACGTTGCAACAACTGACACAGCAAACGTCGTGCTACAACTGACACAGAACTGGGAGTACAATGTTATCGATAATAAATTTACGTCTATGATAGCTGACACACTTGTTCGGGTACAGCAATCAGATCCGTCGAAGGAAAAGCATGCGGATATATGAAGGAATTGGAAGAGTAGGTTGGTGCAAGCTCGCTGACTGTGGGTGTTTCTCGTGACGCCGATTCAGAGATCATTGTCGATGCATTCTAGTTGAGCCGAGCAAAGTATACCCAACATATAAGCGTTGCAGATGATATTCCCAAAAAATGTAACCTCGCCTCTGAATGGATACCCAATGTGTTACGCATAAAAAATGGATTCACTGGTTGTGTAATATTGAGTGACGAAGACTAGACACAACATTTCGGTTGATGTTACACTTGTAAACTCTGACAAAAACTGAGTAGACTCACTGACAAGAGTTTAACAACAGTAGTTCCATACATCATGTTCAATCCTCTCTTTATATTCTCCATCATTTTACTGTCAATTAATACACTTTATTAGTCTTTATCCTCAAGTGGCTTTTAGCCTTCATAGATGGTGAGTAATGATTAATCAAAATAAAAAATTGCATCTAATTTTAAATTAGCCCTAACGTTAAGATACTATGTCCATCAGTGTGTGACCATCACGCTTAAGTATGAAATTGCATTTCCGTTGTTCAGTCGCTTGAAACAGCTAGTTTAAATACGTCCACACTTCTCATGTTAGTCGGTCTGGTCGTCTGTTGATCACTTATCACTTATCATCTATCTATCTATCTATCTATCTATCTATCTATCTATCTATCTCTCTCTCACTCTCTCTCTCTCTCTCTCTCTCTCTCTCTCTATATATATATATATATATATATATATATATATATATATATATATATATATATATATATATATATATATATATATATATATTCTAGATACCGGAATTTGAGAAATAATATACTCGGAATCCGGGGTGTCGAATCGTATGACCAGTAGTGAATAGTCATATCGCGATGCTGATGAGTCCCGATTACAAATGACGAAACGTATACTACATAGATAATAAACAAAACAAATATTTATTATATTATGGTAGTTAAGAGAAACACTGAATCAACAAAGGCAGTGCGTGCTTTTGTCACAGGAAACTTGAAATTAATACAGTTAAACGAAGTTCATCGACATAGTGGGCATTCTGTATCTGACGAACAGTATGTTTAGTTAATAAAATCGCCTCGTAAGTGTATAAAGCTGCAGAAGAAGCAGTTATTCAGAATTGTGAGGCATGTCAGATGATAGACTAATATATAGTGCGGTGAAAAAGGGCTACTGGTTTTGTAATCAAATATTCAAGCAGTTCATGAATAAATACGATGTAAACTTCCCACTAACTGAACATGCATATCATGATGAAATAGTATCATATAAATGGCTCATAGGACTATAAAGCAGATTGCTTCACAAACGAGCTACCATAATACAGAGAGTGTGTATTGGTACAACGTCAGCCTCAATATATGATGTGTTTGTTTCGTCAGTACTTGCCAATTTTAACACTCATACAAGATGAGGTGGTGGCCTTAAACGGCCGGGAAAATAAGACAATAGAGAAATAGTTAACTAAAGAATGTATTTATAAAATTACTAAAGCTTCTTCTAGTTTGATGTGGTGCTTCATCCAGATAACCAAAGGGTCTCTACACCACATACTCTGATTTGTCCCCAAACCCTAGACTGAATGTTTCCGAAACCTCATACCGTATAGTATACACACACGCATTCACTTATTTCACCCGCATTTATATTACTGGTAAAAAAAAACATAGCCAGGATTTAGGAAAAAGATAATTGACTAATACATTGACTATTAGAAACTGAATAAACATATAGTTGTAAATTAAATTAAAGTATTGTACGAGTATAGAAACTGTTTTTTTCTAGATTCTAGTTAAATTAGATGAACCCTGATCGCATTTCCTGTTTACGTGTTAGGGTCCTGTAAATTCAATTATTTTGCTTCAAAAGGTCACCTTCGTTTTCACATTCTTTTTTTTGTTGTATAAAGTGTCATGCATGAAACTTTGTTTGGATCTGTTCTAAAATCAATTGGTATGGATCTGTTTGTAAACTGGCTTTTTTCTTTATCGTTGTAATGTGTTTCTATTCTTTATTTACGAAAGGTAGAAATAATGTGAAACTTACAAGAATAATTAATAGAAATACGTCCTGGATCTGACATGACTGGACACTTCACAACCTGTCGTTAGTCGGTCAACCATCCAAGCCCTCGCAGTAACACCTACGGATATGTTTTCTGATATATTACTCAATATTCTGCCTTATCTAGGAACAATATGTTGTATATATTCTAATATATATTCTGTCCTCAGTCACGGCAAGAGAAATATATCGAGACTGAGTTTAGTTTCCGTTTTCAAATGCAGAATGGCTCCTTTGTACGGAGCTGTAATTTCCCTATATATAAAACAACCTTGTGTCTAACTTGGACGAAATGGTTAGAAAGTACAAATGGAAATGCGACTGAACCTTAAGTTTTGGTTCCGCAAAGCACTTGTCTTCTGCTAAAACAAGCCGACTTTCTGATGAGTCCAGTTTGGTTACAAATACATATGGCTGTGGCCTTAAAGGGACGAAAATATAAGACAATAGAGATATAGTTAACTAGAGAATGTATCTATAGAATTACAGAAGACTGCTTCTGTATTGATCATTGCTACTCTCTGTCCCACCATTATCATTGTTCCTAACCCTTACCCTAACCCTACCCCTAACCCTAACTATTATAGTAACAAAATAAGGAAGATAATCATAACACATACCAAACGTAACACTTATAAAGCAGCGTGTTTTTAATAAGTTTTACAAACACCTTCTCTCGCAAGTCCTGAGTTATTAGATTACGAAACACTTATGACTGTAGGTATTCGAATAGTTGTGAAAATCTCAATGCTTTATGAGTTGTCGCAGGGTAAAAACGTGGATACAAAATACATCTTACCTTTATGGCGCAAAATTATGTTCATTACAGATATTTTACATTTTATGCGTTTCGATGCGCCTATATATTCATGGATACATTGTCACATTTAGTATAACACGTTTCGCTTTACTGCTGCCAAATATGCTTATCACCGTTTCTAGTGTTTATGTTTGTGAATATAATAAGATGTCCGCCTGCTATCACACTGAACAGAGGCGTGTCTCGTTTCTAAATATCAAGTCATACATATCTATGTTAATGTCTATTTCTTTGATTATTATTTATTGATTTATACAACAATTTATATATACGTATATTTCTCATCCATATATCTCTTTCTCTGTATATATATATATATATATATATCTTAACTTTTCTTACACATATACATATATATACATGTATATATATATATATATACATATATATATATATATATATATATATATATATATATATATATATATATATACCTATATAAATAGTTTGCGTGCATATTTAGACAGCATTCTTTTATTTAAGCAAACATTGTAAAACATAACAGACGCTTTTTGCTTGATTATAACTATAGGATAAAATGCAATAGAACTCGCCCAAACAATTCGCTTAAGAAATATCGATCATATAAAAAAGTCCAATGGAATTTGTTTGGTCAATCTGAAATAATATAAAAGTAAAAAGACTGGAGCCGATTGAAACAAAAACACAATCATGTCAACGTAGACTTGTACATGAGACAACGGGCGATAAGGGTATGGGCGGATCGAATCATCGAAGATAGATAACACTAACCAGACTATTACTGAAATATAGATAGGTGTATTGCAACTCAGATTTCAAGGAAGAATGCCGGCCGTTAACGGCGATAGGTCAGTTGCTCGAGCGAAAACAAAGATTGTGTATCAATGAAACAGGATAGAATTGCAAATAAAATCTTGGGAAATAACTCAAGCACAGAGAGATCCATCTGTGTTTATGAATGAGAAAGCATTTATAACCAGTGATCTTAGAACTAAAAGTGAATAATAATAATAATAATAATAATAATAATAATAATAATAATAATAATAATAATAATAATAATAATAATAATAATTATTATAATTATAATAATAATAATAATAATTATTATTATTATTATTATTATTATTATTATTATTATTATTAACTGCAACAGAAGTAAAACAAAATATAGAAGAAACACCACATTAATCCAAGGAGACTGGGACTACAATACATTTTATAAACTGTGCTCCCCTCCGAAAGATTAATCAGTATCGGCTGATATCACGCAAAATAGACGTGAAGGGTAAAGAAGGATGGAAAGGCCGATGAAGATGAGCACAAACCAGCACGCCAATGGAAGAGATGGGAGAGTACTGAGACCTTAGAAAAGCTATTGCCACCTAAATCCCAATAAGGACTCATGGTTGTTGCTGACCTGTGTGAGAACTCCTAGTGAATACAAATAATAATAATAATAATAATAATAATAATAATAATAATAATAATAATAATAATAATAATACTAATAATAATAATAATAATGACTACTGTTGTCTTTGTACTCTGCCTCCTCTTCATTGCTTATATACATGTTTTTCTGTCTATTCGTAGACTGCTGTGATTCTGTTTATTTGTCTTTCACTCTCTATTTGTGTGTTTTACCTGTCAGTTTATCCATTTTAATTGTTTGTCTCTCGCTGTTTGTGTATTCATCTGTTGTTTCAGTTATTCGTCTTATTTCACTATTGATATGTTTAATTGTTTCAGTTTGTTATTCTTGTCCTTCGTGTGTTTAATAGTACATACATAATTATTTCTAACATATATGGGAATTAAAGTGTATTTATTTCGACAAAAGCACGGTAACATTAAATGTGGTCTTTGAGTGTCCACATACATCAACTCATTATAATACAACAACAAACTCAAATTAAAATAAACTTGCGGCGAAGTAGATTGCTCGGAAGTTATGATAGGCAGGTGTTGCCTTGATGATGTACTAAGGAAACTTGGTTGGCATATGTGAATGTTGGCCTTTCTAACCACACGAGTAGAATATTGTAGATTAAAAACAGATAAGTAGTACTTATCAATCCAGGAATTCGAAATCAACCAAAAGAAAAAATATGAAGTATCTAATAAAAACAATAAAATTGAATGCAATTTTAAAAGCAACTTCGCACAAATAGGTGACTTGACCATATAATTGTTTTCATCATAGTTTACCCAAAGAAGGCAGGCCGCCACTGTAGACGTAAGGAGCTACTGAGAATTAGGGTGTAATTTTTTTTTTTGGGGGGGGGGGTATCCTAAGTTAGGAGCTGTGCAGTGAGATGCCTGCTTACATTATTTTTTAACTATCTGCATGTCGGTACAGTCGGGGAAACAGGGAGAAGGGAGGGGGTCCCAGAGGTCGGTAGAACGAGGAGAAAAGCGATTGGAGTGGACACCTCTCCGGCATCTGGGGACCTCCACATTGAATAGATGGAATTTAGTTGATGTTCAAGTTGGTCTGGTGTATTTACGCCAAAGGGGGCACTAAAACAGCAATAAGTACTTGTAAAACAGGCACAAAAGGTGGAACATTGTTGCGATGGGGCAGGGGCTGGCGACTGGTGGATACTGATGGACCTATTTAGTTTGCGACTCTTTTTTTGGACATCGTCTAAGAGGGAGAGACTTGCGGATGATGCACAAGCCCATATGTGGCAACACTACTCCATGTATGGGCGGATAGTGGATTTGTTGATATATAGCATAATGTCAGGTGTTAGAAGTTACTAGCACGGTAGATTGAGCCTACGTTCTTTGCAGCAGCCTTGGCAATGTTTTCAATCTATGTGTACCAATTCATGTTACCTGTGAATGTTAGGCCGAGTATTTTGAATGTTGGATTATCAGGCAGGGTTTTATTTGCCATGGCAATCGGTGGGTGAAGAGGTTTCTTGTAGTTATTGAAAGAAATAAGCTTTGTCTTTGCCGCATTAAAAGTTACCATCAATTTATAACCTTCTTCCACTACAGATTGGAGGCCACTTTTCTCAAGATGTACCCATTTCCTCGGATATGTGCGCGTCCATGTTGCCCACATGATGACAGTAGAGGTGTTATCAGTAAATATACCTATCTCAGACTGAATCTGAGGAGGGAGGCTGTTTATGAAGATCAGAAACAGTAGGAGTCAGAGGATGGATCCCTGGGGTACACTAGCATTTATGTCATGTTGCTTAGATGAACGGCGATCGAAGACAACTTGTATATTTCTTTTGATTAGGAAGGATATCATTATATGTAATATTCGCCCAGTAATACTATATGAGTAAACCATCGTTCAATAACCTTAACCCAAAGAGCCTATCGTCGGCATTATAATGTCAGACAATCTCCCAGTCAGACCACAATTGATTGTCTTGTGGCCCGATTTCGGCAGCAGGGTTCAGTCAGTGATCTTCCACGATCTGGCAGACCAAGTTCAGTACGGACAGCGGAAAATGTATCACTCGTTGAGGATAGCATTGCTGAAAATCCAGACACCTTAACTCGAAGACAAACCACTCAGATTGGGATGTCCAGAAGATCACTTCAAAGAAGTTTGCGTGAATTGCATCTGTTTCCATACACAATTCAATTGATACAGGCATTACAACCCACAAATTTGCAATCACGCGTAGCTTATGCTGTTCACATTCAGCAATTAGCCAGAGAACAAAATGAGTTCATCCATAAGCTGATAAAGAGCGACGAAGCCCATTTTCATCTAAACGGGTTCGTAAATAAGCAACACTGCAGAGTATGGGCCATTGAAAATCTGAGACCCGTTCATCAAGGTGAATTACATCCACTAAAATGTACCGTATGGTGTGGTGTAACCTCGGAAAGAGTGATCGGTCCATATTTCTTTGAAGACGAAGAAGGTGTCGCGGTGACGATAACTTCACAGCGATATCAACATATGATTGAATTTTGTTAAGGCTAGCTGTTCAGGACAACCCAGAAATGTGGTTCCAACAAGATGGAGCTACTGCCCACACTGCCCGACAAAGTATGGCGCTCTTAAGGGGATTGTTTTGCGAGCGCTTAATTAGCAGATTTTCTGATTTTAACTGGCCTTCACGTTCACCGGATTTAACAGCCCCTGACCTTTCCCTTTGGGGTTATCTTAAGGAAATGGTATATGTGAACAAGCCTACAGCGATTCAAGAGCTTAAAAACAATATCAGACATGAAATCCAAGAACTAGGGCCAGTTATTCTAAGGACTCTAATGGAAAATGCCCTAACTAGAGCCCGTCTTTGTGAGGCCGAAAATGGTGCCCATTTAAAGGATATTATTTTTAACACCTACTACAACAAAATTACCAAGTTAAGGTATTATTTATCAGAATAGCCTAGTACACCACTTGAAATGTTGTAGTTTCTATCACCTAAACAAACCAATGCGCGACTTTTGCACCACCCTGTATATATATATATATATATATATATATATATATATATATATATATATATATATATATATATATATATATATATGCGTACAACACATTTTAATCGAAACCGCTCTAGACAAGGCACGAAGCGACAATAACGAAAGATGAGTGTGGAAATATAAGAGAGTCCTACTGACCTATGTTTTGGAAAGACCAAGGCTATGAATAGGAGGAACACTGTCAGCAGAAATAAAGTTTACAGCTCTTGGAAAAAATCTACTGAAATAATAAGCTGTATTATAATAAGGTATTAAAACAGAGAATTAATGAAGACTACTTTACCAACGAATAACACAGGCATGAACAAAAAAAGCAGGGAGTATTGATTTACTCCTCTCCATGAGTTAGGCACAAGGGCAGTTTTTATCTTACTCCCACAAGTAAGATGTGACCCAAGGTCGGGTCGGGAGAATGGGGTTTAAAAATTACCTGGGAAGCCCCGTCGGCATTCCCTGGTAGGGGCGTCTCAGGCAGTAAGCAATAAACTTACTCCACCCCAAAGAGGGAAGGCGAGTCCTGGGAGGGTGGACCTCCTAGAACTGCACAGGACAGACCCATAGGCCGGCGTAAATCAAGCACCGAAGACCAAGACAATACCAGTCTATGGGGATGCAGTATCCATCGGAACAGATACTACACTTTGGTAAGACAGTTTTGAAGAACACATAATTGTATTTATAGAAAAGACTGAGACAAGCAAAATCACGTCTGTCTGAGAGACTGTCCAGAGGATGAGAAAGAGTTAGGCTAATAAAATTACAGATATTTTTCTGAACTCTGTCAAAACCGTTGAATGGAACAGAGATTAACCAACCGAAATATAACAACAGTACTCGATACATGGTCCGATAAAAGATTTGTAGAAATAGAGAATAGCCTTAGTTTTTAGAAAGCGTTTAGAAAAATAAACATAACCGAGTTTACGAGAAGCAGAACATGCAATAGATCCAATGTGTGCACTTTAAAAAAAGGATTTAATGGGGAAGAAAAAGCAGGAAATTTTAGAGTCGATTTCTCCTCAAGAACAGAGCCATCAGAGGATAAAACAGAGGCACACCTGCGATTAAAATACACAGTTTTATTATAAACAGAATTACATTAAACAATCTGGTTAGTACTCCAATCCACAACTAAATCCAGGTTAACTTCTAGATCAGCTGATCACAGGGAGATAGGCAGGAGGCAGCACTAGAATAGTGTGTAGTATTGTCAGCATAGATGTAAATCTTCGGAATTATATTCTCAGTAAGATCATTGATATATATAAGAAACAGTGTTGGGTCTAGAATAGAACATTGAAGAATACAATCATTGATAATAACAATGAGAGAGAAAAGCCCATCCATATTTACTCTTAGGCTTCTCTCAGATAGAAAAGACGAATATTGCAAATAACCTTACCACTTATACAATAACCCTGAAGTTAGTGTAGAACACCAGAATGCCATAGACCGTCGAACTCCTTCAAAATGTCTAGTGCATGCCTCTTCCATTACCAGAGTTATCCATGAACTTATAGATATGCTAAGTTACAACAGTTTTCTTTACAATATTCTAAATAACAGTTTAAACATTTCCTTTATCTGGATTTTCTTTTTACGCTGTATTTTCCAGGTCTACTGTCTACAAATAGTCGTCCATCATGGCAGGCTGAAACAAAGCGAGCCACCTACCTTATATCATTTAAATGCACTGTGCATCGTACTACGTTGCCGTGAACCCACTATGATTGTCAAGCATATGAATATGTGATAAATTCAAAACACCTGATTTAAACTTGGCTTAACACATAAATCTACCTAATTTCATACACAAGTACTGAAACAAAAATAGGTTATATGTGTACGGCCAAAATTCTAGTATAGATTTATTTCACACAGTGAAATGAAAAATTATATATTACAGGGCACGTAAAAACGCTTAACCTACCGGGTGTATCAAAGTGTATGGGCAATCCTTTTTGATGTAGTACTCCACAGTTTGTTTACAATTCCACAACCATATACAATATATGTACTTAGTGTAAGCAGTTGAAATACCTGTACGAAGACTAATTAATGTTCGATCCTTACACTATTACTGGATAGAAGAAAGTAAAATGTGTGTAGATTCATAATCCCTATATTACGTGTTGTCTGTGCAATGGGTAAGGAGGCAAATCCACGGTTAATGTAGTGAAACACTGATTTTAGATTTGTTTTTATAATCAATGAACAACTTCCAGTCATTTTGGACGAATATAAGTTACATAGTTTTAGCGTTAGATGATTTTAATCTTGATGATATCAAGGTTATTTTCCATTTTAAAAATGGTGAAAGGCTTATATGATGATGGCAAATGATTGTCATGGAGGCGCTAGATTCTAGCAGATTTCCTGTTATTGAGCTCCCTATTGTATTTACATATATTTACATATCGAATTGGTAAATTGTATGGGTTCAGTGGTCTCATATTAATCTGAATAGTCATCATCTCTATGGGTGGTTACACATACATAATTTAATATTAGCTAGTGCTCGGTCAATTGGAGCATGTAATTCATCACTTTGAAGTACTGATAAGATTGCTGAACGTGTATCGGAGTAGTATCGTAGTTCGGTCGTCACCTAGATGTTGTTTGTTTAGGATATTTTTATGGTACGATTCGCCATCGCTATTGTAGTTTTTGGTGTTCGTCATACAATTGGCACGGTAAGTGACAAAAAAACTTCGCTTTTGCTATTTTTGATTCAGATATGCGTTTAATAGATAAACTGAACGCTATATGAAGCGGGCATTTCTTGTGTAAGCCGCCTTTGCAGTTTTGTAGGCCGATTTAAAGATAGTTTATGCCTTCAAAGGTGTCATGTCTACGATAAAGCAATATTTATCCGGGTCATTTACACATATATTACAGTTCCATCTCTCAAACTAAGTAAAGTTTTTCGAATAATCCAAAAATAGCTGACGATATATTCCATGGTCGAAAACGAAGCAGAAAGTATGAATTAGTTAACAACAGAATGTAGTGCATACAACTGGATAGAATAATATGACCCACATAGCTACGTTCAATAACCATTCATACTCTAGAACAATACAACTTTATATTAATATTGCACACACTTGATTACCTGAATCAGAATCATACTACAAACACGAAAGGAATACTTTGAGATTTTGTAAAAAAGAATGGATATATTATTTGTACGTGTAGCTTACTATCGATTACACTTTTTAGTTTTACGTGTTCACTCTCACCTAAAAATATGTATTGTTGTCTCCTCAATGTCTCCAACAATGTATAACACCTTTTTATCAGTAATCCGTTTGATGAATATCATTAACCTAACCTTTCTGACATAACTACCTAATATTTCAGGTGTATTTTAGTAAATATGTAGATATATAATTTACTTGCTAAATTTGATTTTCATAAGCATATCAATTCCTAATGTAGTTATGATATATGCATGTCTGAAACCAAACTTATACCGTTCGATTAAGTTTACTATTTTACTAACTTCTAATTTTCAATTTAGTTTACTATACTATTTCAGAGTTATATACCATATTTCATCGCTCAATTCATCCTGATATCCTCTCCAACAATACCTCATCATTTGGGGAAGTTAGTGTAACATATTCTTAGTTGTCATGAGACTATCCTCCCAAGAATTACGTTCTCAGTTTTTGTTGGGTGTAGTATAGTATATGTTCTTTTGTAATTGTACTATCCTCCAAGAAATTACATAATCAGGTGGGGTAATGTACTATGTGTTATGTTCTAACGATACCACCCTTCCATGTATTATATTCTCCTTTTGGGGGGTAGAGTAGTACATTTACTGTTGTTTTGAAACAATCCTCCCAGACATTACCTCTTATTTTGTGGGTGGTATATAGTATGTTTAAAGGAGAAGATACACCCAGGTTTTACCTCTTCCTTTTCAGGGGATGACGTAGTACATTTCATATTGTCATGAAACTATCTCAGGTATTGTATCCTTCTTTGGTGAGTAGTTTATTAAATTTTTGTTCGTCATGATAAAATCATCCCAACCATAAGCAATCCCTTTAGTGGGGCAGTGTAGTATATGTTCGTTCCTCATAATACACTTCTCCGAAGCTAGAAAAACTATGCAATGAAGGTAGCATGTATTTGCTAGTAACAAAATATATCTATCTTATAACCATTTGCAAGTAAACCATGTCTCTACTTTTTCTAGAGTGAGCGTTCTAGCCCACTCTTTCGTTTAACGTATTAAAATTATTTTTTATTTTATATTTTCTAAAAGCTAATATTTTCTAACTACTTTTGTGAAATAGAATGAACTAGTTTTTATTTTTCTGTAATCCTAATCATCTATTGCGTACCTTTTTGCTTCTTTCTTGTTGCCACTGTCTTTCACTTAAACTCAATAGAATACACCTCTACAACATTAATACTTTCGGATGAAAGTTTCCATAAATAAATCCATTTCAAAATTGCACGGTTGCTTAGAACTGCTTCATGAAATTGCATTGAGCCGAATACCGCTTTGACATCCCCTAGCTCCATATAATGCAAGCAGTGTAATCTACGCAATTTCATACAGACAGTTCCGTTATATACTCAAATCAGAATATTGATTATCGAAAGTGTATTTCCGAATCTGCCGAGCCAGATTGCAGTTTTTCAATATATTCATCTTATATGAATTACTTTTCCGCCCCGTTACGTTCCATAGATTCGTAGCATAACTCGAACGCATGGGACGATTCAGATAACGCGCGCCCCAAGTTTGAAATTCAATTAAATTTATCAAAAGTCGAAATATGTAAATCCATAAAACCAAACGGCAGCGTTTTAAGAAATTAATTCTTTGTTCGAGCGTGGGTGTAGTTTATAAGCGCATGTATCAGTAAAATCTTTCTAGAAAAATAGAGAGTTTCTCTAGCATAAAAAAGCTCTTAACCTCGTTATGAAATACGTTACCTATCAGGATATTACGCACATCTAAGAATCCTACTTCATTGTTTAATCAAGCAGGAGGTTTATTGATCGGAATGATTTTCATTAATCTGTTTCGCCTTTGTCTAATTGTGATTGTCTTAAAGGAGATACATGCTTAAATTACTGAACACCATATAATGTTAGAAATCAGCTTCCCATCGGATCCACGAAGTTGAACAAAATCAAGCCTGGTAATTACAAATATGACGTTTAGGGGTATGAAATACTTTGATACGACATGTCGTCTAGTCTGATTATGCTAAACTCGGGGACGTTTAGAAGCAGGACGGAGGTATAACAACATCTATTCTACGAGTATGATAGTCGTTTTATTTACTTAAACTCAGACGTAAATTCTGTAGATATATGTGTAGAATGATTAGTAAGTCAAATTGAAAAATATGGGTGTCTTATTGAATGTAAATATATTCTAATGACTAAATCAGAATAATGAAATTAAGTAATAAAGGTATATGGCTAAGATTCACTAACTTGCCATAGGGGTTAGAGGGCAGTAAAGACAATACTAGTTCCTCACATATACCAGAGGAAAACACTAAAAAAAGAACGTCATGGAAGACTAATTTGCGGATTCTTTCACATTTACTAAGCATTACGAATTGTTGTAAAGAAATGTGTTCGACCTGTATATGGAAAGTAAAAAAATGTTTATCTAACACATCTGAACTAATTAATAGGTTATGTTACAACCTTAATTTATGAAACGCAGACCATTTTCGTTACAGAAGTTTATCTTCATTTCTCTTAAACATTACATTAATCTACTAATACTTAACGCGGTGTATGATATATACTTACAATTATGACTGTTATTTTAGAATTATTCAGCATTTCTTTGCGAACTGTTTTAGCCGAGTTTCCCTTTCCGCTGACTTCTCATCACTCATGTTTTCCTATCTAACGCTTTTACAGACGCCTAACCTATGGGCAGTAACTTTACATTTACTGTATATTATATATTGACTGCCACTGCTTTTTTTAATATTATTAATCTAGGATAGTTCACGTGAGAGATGAATTAAAATTATATGTTATTTAGACTATGCGAAGAAATATTATTCTGATATTAAAAAATAGAGGTTTGCACGTATAGACGAGTCTCTAAAGCTTTTGTACGGCATGTCATCTAGCCTCAGTATAAGCTAGCCTTGGAAGTAATTCAGAAGAATAACTCGGAAATGGCACCAACCCCTTTACTATTATCTTAGTCTTTTTATTTACCTTACACGTTGACATACATTTTGTAGACGTATTAGAAAAAGAATCCAAATGGCAGATAGACAAATATGGGTGTCTTATTTAATAAAATATTTTTTAAATAATTAAATCAGAAGAATCAACGTGTGTGATACAATTGCACGGATAACATTCAGAAACTTGTAAACAGCGTCTTAGGATAGCAAAGACAATAGTTGTCTGAAACATATAAAACTGGTGAAAGGGTATTCTAGAATAATTCGCGCATTATTCAACTTTTGTAGACTGGTTCAGAGAAACCAGTCCCACGAAATCAATTTACCATAAAAAGTACTCAATGTCGCGATAACAGTTTGTTATAGTTGTTGTAACTCGTGTGATGTTTTTGAACACGGGTAAAGGACACGTCGTATTTCTGGCCTTTATATACTTACTTACTTATTTACTTACTTACTAATTTATTTACTTACTTATTTACTTTCTTACTTATGTATTTACTTACTTACTTATTGTTGTGGGGTACAAATCACCTCTATTGAAGAACTAATGGAAGCAACCATCTATAATAAATACCATGGTTGTAAAGACTCAAACGGAGGACATTCCTATCATGTGAGAGTCCTTGTACCACGTGTGGTATCTGTTCCGATGGATACTTCACCCTATAGACCGGTGTTGTCTTGGCCTTCAAGGCATGATTCCGCTGGTCTATGGGTCTGTCCTGTGCAGTTCTAGGAGGTCCACCCTCCCAGGCTTTGCCTCTTCTCTTTGGGGAGGAGTAAGTTTATAGCTTACTGCCTGAGGCGCCCCTATCGGGGAATGCCGACGGGGCTGCCCAGGCAATTTTTAATGGCTAGAGCGCCCACCTTCTCGGGCGCTGGATTTTCAAATCCCACTTTCCGACCTTGTGTCACATACTCCTATAGTGGGTAGGTGTTAAATAAAGGACATTCCTATCATGTGAGAGTCCTCGTACCACGTGTGGTATCTGTTCCGATGGATATTACACCCTATAGACCGGTGTTGTCTTGGCCTTCGGGGCATGATTCCGCCGGTCTATAGGTATGTCCTGTGCAGTTCTAGGAGGTCCACTCTCCCAGGCTTTGCCTCTCCTCTTTGGGGAGGAGTAAGTTTATAGCTTACTGCCTGAGGCGCCCCTACCGGGGAATGCCGACGGGGCTGTCCAGGCAATGTTTAATGGCTAAAGCGCTCACCTTCTCGGGCGCTGGCTTTTCAAATCCCACTTTCCGACCTTGTGTCACATACTCCTATAGTGGGTAGCTGTTAAATAAAGGACATCCATATTCATGTTTCACCGCATGGTAGGAATCTGGTCATCTCCTACCACATTTTGTGGCGTTACTGTATTGCTATGAATAAATACATTGTATATTTTAACCTGTCACAATTTGTGGTTGTTATCTTTGTGACTGCTAGCACGGGTCTACAACACTGGCGACGAGAAAATTAGTAAAGAACAAACGTGAGGATTTTGATGTTATACCAGTCACGAATACTGGCTACCAGGATTACTCAAGAAAGTTACGGGATCATTCGACAAAAACTGAATAACGAAGATTCGGGCAAGGATTTACTTGAAAAAAAATGTCAAACAACAAAAGACGTCGTCAAAAAAGTCTTATCTTGCTGTTGAAAAAAAAAAGCCACAAGAAGCCTAAACTACGAGTTAAACGGAACTCATAAATGGCGACAACTGAAAAAAAAACGACTCAAAGTTTCAGTAAGTACCCCCCAAAAAATGTTCGTTCTAAAAAGATTGTCTTAAAAAGGCATTAGCATTGAAAAAAAACTTCCGAAAATACAGCAAGTAAATTATAGTATATTTTATTTTGGCTAAAGCGAGTATTCGCAAAATTAAAAAGTTACGTCGGATTTTTCCGATTAAAATTAATTTTTCTCTGACTGACTGGCACGTTGAAAAAATAAAACACTTTCGACAAGCAGGTACGGCATAACACTTTGTGTTAATGAGAAAATATGATATTCTGTTACGCACTTAAAGCGGAAATTATGGCCAATATTTAAATAAATGCTATGAACTCGTTTTTTTTTCACAAAAAAAAACTAATTCTTTGTAAAAGAGAAAAAAAAGTGTACGTTCAACAAGGATTTGAACTAGATACTTACACGTTACGAAAAGAAAATTGAACAAAAAAAAAGGTCAAACTTTCTTCTGTATAAACACAAACGCTGAATTATTTTCCAGTGGAAAATTGCCACACAAGGAAAACATAAATTAAGGAAATACTCGTCAATATAACCAGATACAAAAATTGTAAAAGTTTTTTTTGTAGAGTTGGTACTATAGAAAAAGAATTGGTTTGTTTCTGAAAACGCTTTTTTGTCATAAAAAAAAATGGAGGATTTTTCAAAACAGATTTTGGAAATTATAAAACTTCAACAAAATCAACAATTAAAACTTGAAAAAAGGTTTCGAGAAGAACAATTGATAGTACAGAAACAAAATGACGAGAAGCAGTTAAGTTTAATGAAATACTTCGAGGAAAAACGGGGAAGAGAAAGAAAAGAAATGATGAAATACGCCGCGGAAGAAAAGAAAGAAATGAACGAACAAATATTGGAATTGAAAAGATTACATTTAGAGCATCAAAACCAATCAGATTAAAAAATGGATTTGTTAACGCAAGTTTTAATGAATAAGGACAACGGACAGGAAAACAGTACGGCTTTTCGCAAAATGCGATCTGGTCAGCCATTGATACATTTCGCTATGCTCCTGAGGAAGACCTAACGTTTGAAACATACTTCAGAAGATTTGAAGACTTATTCAAGATTGATTGTGGTTCATGGACGGATCAAAAGAAGGTTCGTTTATTACTACGGAAGTTGGGTGCATCCGAATATAACAAATTCGTGGATTATATTTTGCCAAGAAAAACCAACGAATTGTCGTTTGACGAGGGAGTCAAACTGTTAATGGAGTTATACTGTCCAAAGACAAGCCTTTTCCATAAAAGATGGAAATGTATGAATATTACACGTAAGGAAAATCAGGATTATACGACTTTTGCGTCTATAGTTAATAAAAACTGTGACGACTTCAAGTTGTCATCATTAACGGCAGATAATTTTAGATGCCTAATATTCACACAAGGTTTGATAGCCACAAAAGACGTCGATATCAGACGTCGTACTCTAAATAAACTGGAATTAGAACCTGATTTAACGCTTCAGAAACTGGCTGAAGATTGTCAACGGTTCGTGGCAGTGAAACAAGATTCCCGAAACATAGAGGAAGCAGGTATCGCTCACATTAAAAAGATACGCTCCAAAAATAAAGGACACTCACCCGCCAGCTATTACCAACCAAGAGGCAAAAAGAACCCTTCACAAAATTATCAGGATAGACAAAAGCCTAGGACCCCTTGTAGTAAATGTGAAGGACCTCATGGGTACAATGCATGTTGGTACCATAAGAAAATAACGTGTGACCTATGCAAACGACCAGGGCACAAGGCCTCATATTGCAGAGCAAAAGTAGGAAAAAAGAACTACATAAAAACTGCAAAAAGGGACCCTTCACCAACAGAGAACATAAAAAAATATGTTACGGTGAGAATCGGAAATAGAGAAGTAAATCTGCAACTCGATTTAGGGTCGGATATATCAATTATAAATGTTCACACGTGGAAGAAATTAGGTAAGTCCACGATGATGAAGACGAATAAAATCGCAAGATCGGTAACTGGTGAAAATATACATTTTGAGGGTGAATTAATTATTAATGTTTCACTAAAAAGAAAGACAAAAAAGCTAAAAGTATTCGTTCTTAGGAACACATCAAATTTATTTGGATCTGACTGGATCCAAGAATTTGAATTATGGGACTCGTCAATGGGTGATTTTTGTCAAAAAGTCGAAAATTTAACGGCCGAGGCCGACAAACTAAAAGAGGATCTAAAAACATCTTTTCCAGGTGTATTTTCTGAAAAGCTTGGATGCTGCACGAAAATAAAAGCGAGATTCGAATTGCTGGATGAAGCAAAACCAATATTCAAAAAACCACGTAGCGTACCGTTCGCTTCAAGAGAACAAATTGAAGAAGAATTGGAAAGACTAGTTAACACAGGAGGATTTTGACTCATATTAACTATATTGAGTGGGCAGCCCCCATCGTATACATAAAAAAATAATCAAAAGAAATCAGAGTATGCGCAGATTTCTCTACCGAATTGAATGCATCGCTCAGGGGCCACCACTATCCGTTACCAAACCCAGAAGAAAGTATTCGCTAAGTTAAATAGCGGAAAATTTTTTTATCTACATATACCAGTAGAAGACGATAGTTCAAAACTTTTGTGTATCTCAACACACATAGGTCTTTTTAAATTCAATAGATTAGCATTTGGGATAAAAGTAGCACCTGGTATTTTCCAACAGATAATTGACACTTTGCTAAGCGGTTTGGATTTTTCAATAGGCTATCTGGACGATATTCTCATACGTAGTCAACATGTTGAACAACATAGAGATCATGTATTTCAAGTGTTTGACAGAATAAAAGAATACGGCTTCACTTTGAAGGAGGCAAAATGTGAATTTTTTTGGAACAAATAAAATACCTGGGTTATATATTAAATAAGGACGGGATAAAACCCGACCCGGATATGTCCACAGCAATAAAAGACATGCCAGAGCTTCAAAATTTAACTACATTGCAAAGTTTTTTAGAGCTCGTTAATTATTATCAAACTTTTATTAAGAATATGCATAAACTGCGCGCGCCTTTGAATGAACTATTAAAAAAGGACAAAAAATGGAACTGGACGCCGGAGTGCCAGTCGGCATTTAAGCAGTTAAAAGATGTACTAACATCAGATTTATTTCTGATTCATTTCAATCCAGAACAAGAGATTATTGTCGCAACCGACGCAAGTGCTTATGGAATAGGGGCATGCATTCTACATAAAATGCCAGATGGGTCCACTAAACCGATCGCCCATGCGTCGAGAACCTTACTGCCAGCCGAGAAGAATTATTCCCAAATTGAGAAGGAAGCACTGGGGATCATATTCGGAGTTACAAAATTCCACCGTTTTTTACATGGTCGAAAATTCAAATTACAAACTGATCACAAGCCGCTTATAACCATTTTCGGTTCAGAAAAAGGGATACCAACTTACTCAGCCAACAGACTGCAAAGATGGGCGACCATCCTGCTAAATTACGATTTCAGTATGGAATTTCTTGCATCTGCGAAGTTGGGTCACGCTGACGGATTGTTGCGATTAATCCCGAAATCAAGGGAACCGCTGGAGGGCACAGTAATAGCGTCACTACAAAGTGAAAAGGACTATACACAAATACTGTGCAATACGATCAGGGAATTACCAGTGACTTTGAAAGATATAATAAAGGAGGCTGAAGAAGATAGTTTCATCAAAGAAACGAAACCAAAAATGCAATCAGATGAATCGGCGGCGGAAGTTTATTCTATGTGCAATGAGGTACTGTTGTACTGAGAAAGGGTGGTAATCCCAGCCACGCTGAGGAAAAAAAATTTAAAGGATTTTCATACGGCGCACCGTGGGGCTACTGGAATGAAGAGCCTCATGAGGTCTTACGTTTACTGGAAGAACATGGACACTGATATTGAAGACATGGTAAAGTCGTGTAAGGGATGCGCATTAGCTGCAAAAGCGCCCCCAATACAATTTAGCCCGTGGCCTAAAGCTGACCATCCATGGTCAAGGATACACGTGGACTTTGCAGGTTCATTGGAGGGAAACTAATACTTAATAGTTGTTGATAGCTTTTCAAAATGGCCTGAGGTATTTAGATGCAAGAGTCCAACGACGGATTTTACAAACAGTGCTCTTCACGAATTGTATGCTAGGTTTGTGTGTGGTCGATTGTTTGGTGTCGGACAATGGCACGCAATTCCTCAAACGGAGGACATTCCTATTCATGTTTTACCGCATGGTAGGAATCCGGTCATCTCCTACCACATTTAGTGGCGTTACTGTATTGCTATGAATAAATACATTGTATATTTTAACCTGTCACAATTTGTGGTTGTTATCTTTGTGACCCCTAGCACGGGTCTATTTCACTTATTTACTTACTTACTTACTTACTTATATATGTACTTCCTTACTTATTTACTTACTCGTTTACTTACTTATTTACTCACTTACTTCATTACTTATTTACTTACTTATTTACTTAATTACGTATTTTCTTAATTTCTTACTTACTTACTTACTTTCTTACTTTTTTACTTTCTTACTTACTTACTTACTTACTTACTTACTGACTAAGTTACTAACTTAAAGGACACGTCGTATTCCTGGCGTTTATATACTTACTTTTTTTACTTATTTACCTACTTACTAAGTTATTTACTTACTTATTTACTTTCTTACTTATTTATTTACTTACTTACTTATTTACTTACTTATTTAGATACTTATTTACTCACTTACTTCATTACTTATTTACTTACTTATTTACTTTATTACTTACTTACTTACTTTCTTACTTTTTTACTTTCTTACTTACTTACTTACTGACTAACTTACTCATTTACTTACTACATTCTTCTCTTCCAACTTTTATCTACTTCCCTATCTCCATCTCTTTCTCCCTTTCTCCCTCTATTCTTACCTCGCTGTCTACCTGGAAACTATTCTCCCTCTAACCCATCATATATACCTTCCTCCTTACCTCTCTGCCCCTCGGTGTGTACCTCCCTCTTTCCCTCTCCCCTCTCTTTCCCTTTCTCCCTATCTCTCCCTCGCGCCCCCGTTCTCTCTCTGCAACCGAGACCTTCGAGAGCTCTATATTAGCGTCATGATCTAGGTCTTAACGTGCGCACTAGTACGTCTCTGCCAGCTGACAAGTGACGGTGAAAAGAGGGCATCACGATACAATTCGCTTTCCGCGTGTATTTGCGCAGTATAAGATTAGGAATGTATCACTACATCACAAGTAAGATTTAAACGTGATCATTTTGAAAATATAAAGTATATCAGTATTATATAATCTTGGAAATCTTAGATACCTATTTAATGAATAAAAGCAAGTTATTCGATATGCTTACGTGCTTGTCCATGGTCGATGAGTATTCATCCATTTTGATTATCCAAGTAATTCCCTACTTTCAATAGTATATTAATGGCGCTTCCTTATTCGATCCGAAACTGCAATTTATTTATATCGCCTATTTGTCACACACATCGTCTTTATATTTATTATCAATCTTAGACGGAGGCTCATCTTGTTTATATCTACCCATATCTATCTCACGGTTCTTTCTCTCTCATTGTCAGTCTTGCAGGGTAATCATTTTCTTACGTATTACATTCTTATCATATATATCTATCGATATATTCATCTATCTACATACTTATTTATTAAGTGCATTCGATATCTATTAATATATTTCGCTTTCTATGTTTATATATACTAGCAAGACCCGTGCCTAGGCGTTGCACGGTGAAATAAACACGAATTATGTAAATTTGAACGAGTGCAAGTGATCGATGTTAGTAATCCCATAGTGTTTGTCATATTACCGCTTACAACTATTCCGTCACGAATTGTTGACTCCATTTTTAATAATATTTCAAATGTTTGAACTTTGGCTTTTCTACAGCCAACCTATCTATCTGTATTTCTCCTCTGATGATAAGATTTCGATCTTTTAAAAGCCTTGGCTTAAGGAAAGAATAATAAACACTAGTTTATTACAGAATACACCTTGCATTGAACAATCGAAATTTGAAATAAATTTGGACATTCGTACATGTTTATCACTCTTATTTCTTCTATCTTTATAATTGCTCTATCTCGAATATTGAGCTTAACCTTTTCACTAGGTTCTATCTACTAAAAGTGTACTTTTGGTTTACATTTGATTCTATATATATATATATATATATAGGAAATAGACAACATCTTTGATGCACGCATGAAAATGTATTTAAGTGAACTATTTTGGAAAATAAACACAGTGCAACTTTAAGGAAAAGAACCATTCATTTATTTTTCTTTGTAAGCTTTTGTTGTAAAACAATTTGTCAAGCGATACTGTCTCATAGCTTTTTTTCTTTTCTTTTTTTCCTTAATTTTGATAGTATTAACATCGAGGGGTCGAATAACGGTTAAGGCAGAAGAGCACGTCAAGTTCTAAATGACGTTAGGATAAATAGATTCCGGTCAATGTTATGCGCAGAGTGGTGCTTTTCGAAACAAGAAATTGACAACATCTGCGAGACACGCATGGAAATGTATTTAAGTTAAATCTGTTTTAATCAACCTATGCTGCTATTTAAATTTAAAAAATCATTAATTTAATGTATTTCTTTTTGCAAGCTTTCGTTGTAAAACAACTTTGCCAGGCGATACTGTCTTATAGTTGTTTTTTCTTCCTTTTCTCCTTCCTAGTTTTGATAGTATTAACCTCGCAGGTGCAATCATGGTACAGGCAGAAGTGCCCGTCAAGTTGTAAAAGACGTTAGGATAAGTAGAGTTCTGCCAATGTAATGCGCAGATCGCGCTTTTTGAATAAGGAAATTGACAACTTCGTTGAAGCACGCATGAAAATGTATTTAAGTGAAATATCTTTTAAAGTCAACACATGGTGCAATTTAAATTTAAAAAAATCATTTATTTGTTTTTTTGCAAGCTTTCGTAGTAAAACTACATTGTCAAACGAGACTCTGTATATATATATATATATATATATATATATATATATATATATTTCTTTTCTTCTCCTTCCTCATTTTGATAGTGTTAACCGCGAGGTGTCGAATAACGGTATAGACAGAATAGCACGTCGAGTTCTAAAATACGTGATGATAAGTACAGTCCGGTCGATGTTATGCGCAGGTTAGCGCATTTTGAATAAAGAAATTGCCAACATCCTTGAGGAACACATGAAAATGTATGTAAGTGAAATATTTTTTAAATCAACAGATGGTGCAATTAAAATTTAAAAAATAATTTTTTTGCAAACTTTCGTTACATATATGTATCTGAGTAAAAACTTTAAAAGTACTTTCATGCAGAATTTGCCGAGAAAAGTAATACAAGTATTCTCGGATCTCTAAATGCACCCCGAGAAGTTATATGTTGCCAAACCCCCTTAATACTTCAAACATATTTAATGAAATGTAAACGATAATATAAGACGCTAAATCACAGAGATTGTTTAAATATTTCAGCTTCTTCCAACTATATGAGAGGTGGAATCTTGGAAAAAGGAATAGTATACACAAAAGAAAGTAATATAGTGTTATGAGCGTAGTAAACAAGCACATATTAGTTTATTCTGATGTATATGTCGGTTCTACTGCTAGTTCACAAAGACATATATATATATATATATATATATATATATATATATATATATATATAAAGGCGAAGAATACAGACGTTTGGGACATTTTATTTGGGGGGGGGGTAGAATGAAATTGAACAAGTATAAAAACGAGAGGAAATGATTATTTCCTCTCGTTTTTATACTTGTTCAATTTCATTCTACACCCCCAAAAATATCCCTAACATCTGTATTCCTCGCCGTTATTAAATTTAATACCACAAAAAATGTATTTAACTATATATATATATATATATATATATATATATGTGTGTGCGTGTGTTCTTTCTTATCTTTATATATTTGTAAATTCTGTTCCTCCTCTTTTCTTTTTTCCATACATTAATATATATCAGCGAATTGCTTTTGATTTATTAGCATACTTTGTTATGTGTATACGTTTAATAGTTATTTATTGGAGTGCTCCTATACAACATAACTTGACTACCGTATATAGATGCATTATTGACTGCATTACTATATGTACACACAATTACACATACACATATATTGTGTATATGTGCATATCTTGATCGGTACGCTGGAATAATGATGAAGAGTTTACATTGCACGCAATAACCTACCTTTACAAGAACTCTGTGTCGATGAGTTCATTGGCAGATGTTGTGTTTTACAGTGGAGATAAGAAATACTGTTTATTTATTGAGCAGCTATGAAAGCAGTAGATAGTAACATATCGATGCGTAATGAGTTACACCGGAAACTAGGCGACCTGCTCACCGGAAACTAGGTAAATGTTCATACCTATACACGTAGTCATCCCAAAAATAAAATAAAAGCTTGACGAAGTCAATGAAAGTACTTTCTCCACACTTTCTCCAGTGCAGGTACTCTTATGAGTTTATTATAGGCCTCAAAAGTACTCTCTGAAAAGGCCGTCCTACATCTCTTCTCAATCATCTCAGCATCTGCCTGGTTGGCCTCTTCCATTTCCAGATAGACTGCTAGCGCATTTCCCTCCAAATACATCGGAACCAGTGTCGCTACATCAATCTTCTGCAGTTTTGCAACCAACTTCAGCTCATGAATGATATGTTGTTTGAGGCTTTATTTATCTTTTTGGATTTATCTTCCTTTTACTGCGGTAAGATGTGACAAAAGGTCGGAAAGTGGGATTTTAAAAGCCAGCGCCCGAGAAGATAAGGAATTTGGCCCACACAAAAATGCCTGGGCAGCCCCGTCAGCATTCCCCGGTAGTGGCGCCTCAGACAGTAAGCGATAAACTTACTTCACCCCAAAGAGGGAAGACAAAGCCTGGGAGGGTGGACCTCCCAGAACTGCACAAGACAACCCCACAAAACGGCGTCATCAAGACCCGAAGGCCAAGACGGTACCGGTGTAGTATCCATCGGAACAGATACTACACTTTGATCTTGGCCAAAAAGCCCAAGAAGCAAAGTGGTTGAGGCTTTATTTTCGGGGGAATAATTGGTTATAGTCATGGAAAAAACATATTAGGTTAAACAGATGAGACTGAATTAATAAAATATGTGTTGGAGTAAACATTATACGTTTAATGGTTACGATGATAAGAAAATAAATAACACATATGTTCTCTGTAACATAAAAGCCCAGAAGAATATCTTTTGTATATTTGTTTTATATTAATTGCACACATAACTTCCTTGGGTCAAGTAATGTCCAATGTTATAGTTACTGTCAACGAGTAGATAAACGAAGCGATTAGTTGAACACTGAACACAAATCATTGCTTCATACAAACTGATAATGTAGAGAAATATCTTGCGACGAATTGGAAGTCGATCTACTTCAATATTGTTCCTAGCCAACGTGATTAATATTATCTATATAAAGCTTAGTTTAATAAAGAGAATATTAAAAAAAAATATTTTGGAAGCCTGATCAACGCAGAAAATTAGTTTTTTAAATAAATTATTTATTTATCTCAAAAACATTTTTTTTAAACTTGAGTATTTTTGGTAAAAGATACCTTAATCAGAAGCATAGTCATGTTTCCTTCTTTTTATTTCTTCCTGACTGAGACATTTTCCCGGTCAAGTTGAAATTTGTCTGATGTTGTTGACGGCGAAATTTGAAATGTCTTCCTTTCTAAACTAATTTACATATCATTATTTAGAAACATATCTGCTAGACGTAACATGTATTAATACGTGTCATATTTGTTTCTTTTAGTTCCGTTCAATGTGGAAAAATAGGAGCTGGAAGCCATTAATGACAATTCAGATACCTCCGATATTTGTAAATTCTAACAACATGAATTCAACATTAATTGATATATATTCCATGAATTTCAGTGTCCTAGGATTTATTTATATAAGCTTTAGGTGCATGATATGGAGAAACTTCCCATTAAAAAATATATATTTCAGATGTGCATTAAATTTGATCTATCGCTATTATAGACAATAAAGCAGGAGTCACTAGATTTCGTACATCAGTACATCAGCATTGACTCGATAGAGATAGTTTGTCATGTGTTTTCCTGTGTTCTTCCATGTGATGTTCTCAATCCACCGTATAAGATACTTTCTTGCAAATTAACTTTAAGAAGACCGACATAGTTTAGAGGACTATATTACTCAAAATGCACAAAACGACGATGTGTTCCACAATCGGCACGACGCATAACGCGTACGATATTGCGCTTCCCAATCAAGGGATAGTAATTAAGATTCGCTGTATTAGAGTCATCCAAGCTGTGTTATACTTCTGTTGAAAGGGAGTGTATGCGACAGTCAAATCAAAGTCACAACACATCTTCAAACGTAAGAGATCGTTACGTTTATGGATCCCACACAGTGTTTGTCCCGCGCATCTAAAATCTCCCCTTTCTTCCATAAAATGTATTTGACGTCTGAAACGATGAAAAATCTATCTGCAGAAAACGCTTTTATTTTAGTGGTTTGAGAAATTAATAAAGCACATTACTTCAAATCGTGTGCCCAGCGCACCCTGACCGAGAGTATGTGATCATCATAACCACATTGTAATTGCTCCAGCTATGAGGCAATTGTATTGTTTAAAGTATAAATAACGCCAGCTTCTCTTTCAAAGCTTTCTACTCTGCCACTCTAAGATGGCATGTAACCACATAACACCTCAGTGAAGTAGCCCTCATCACAAAGTCTGGCCTCCGATAATGCTACGATATCATAAAAATGCAGTTCGGCTTTTCCGACGAGATACAGAAGATGCCATGTTATTAATGTTCGGGTCCTTCAATAAATATCATTCATACATTTAAGATATTTCACATTGACAGAATGGTTACCTAGGCCAAGCTTAGTTGCAATAGGACACTTAAAGCTAGATGCTATGAAAGAAAGATAAAAAACTAATTGGGTGTTACCTGAACCCTGCTCAACAAAACTTGGCTGTTACACCAAGTGCAGCTTTATGTGACGTGCGACCGATTCTAGACTCTGCCATTATTATCTAAAATAATACCGTGTCCGACCCGTAAAACTTCTAGAATGAGGCACATCAATATATACACCCCTTTGGTTTAGGACGAGTAAATGCCCGGGTTTATTTCTCGCAAACTTGGAAATGTTTTAACAACTATAGAACATAAGAAGTACTTTATTGCTGTGTATAACATTGCCACAGCTGAGTAAGGTAATGTAACCCACTCAGACGGAGAGAAAGAGAATAGAGAGAGAAACATGTTATTAAATGCTATAACATGAGTCTCTTATGTGGGGTTGTTACGTTACTACACATCATCCCCTTATCGCCAGCGCCAGGGTTTTTTATCACTCTTGAAGGAAGATCCCCTTCCTGGTTTTAGTCCACCTTATTAGTGACTTTCAGTCAGGGGGTGTTACCATAGTCGGCATGCTATGGACTACAGGTCGGTGATGCTATTTTCCCATGATTAGGTGCCCACATACAACGCCTGATATTCCTAAATAGTCACCCATCTAGAACTGGCCATGTTCAACGTTGCTTAACTTCGATGATCCAGGTAGAAGCGATGTGCCAACGTGATTGTGCCGATAACTCCTACTTGATGTCGTACTTTTTCCATGTCGAGTGTATCGTTAAAACCCATGTAAATCATATTTTTGTATACTGGAACGTATTTCACGTGGTTACTAATACTTCGCTACGTCGAATGCCATCAATAACCTAGATCGGTTCTTCTGATAGTAATTTATATCCACCAAGTAAGCTTTCCTTATCTAGTTGTCAGGCCTCTAAACAATGCCTTTCCGGTATATAATCTCCCGATGCGTTTTTTCAATGACAGCATTATTCCACATTTCATCACCGCGTCTATATTCACAAAATAATGTAAACTTTCTTCCGTATATAGGAATGTGTGTTCGTTTTTATATTCATCAACAAGAGTTTACCGAACCATGATCTTATTTTCGGCGATAACATTAACAGTGCATATGACAACGTCCAATTAATATGCTCTTAAAAAGATTGAATGTTGCCAACGGATTTGTTTCGGGTGACATATACAGTGCTCGCTTTAAAGTGTCCACAACTTAAAATTATTCTACACGCCCATTTGATCGCGTTTGGGTGGAATAATTTCTTCAAAAAAGTATGAATTCCTTTGCTGTTAATTGTGTGCCAATATCTGAGGCAATCGTATTTGGGATACAGAACCTGTCAAAATGTGCATGCAGAACATCGATTGTTACATTATAAGTTAGCGTTTTACTTCGCTCTGGGGGGGGGGGGGAACCAAAACTAAATAATATTTTCCCTTCATTAAAACCGACAAATCAATATGCATGCCTCACATACCTCTGTCCTTTTTAGGGTAATGTCTAAATTTACCAGTTGTGTGATTGTCAAAATCGTGCAATTCTATAATATTTTTAATTTCTGTATGGATATTGTAACAAAAACATAGCGTCTCTTTAAAGCTTACGTTCTAGATAAATAATGTAGACTGTTATTTTATTATTTTATTATTAACTTTTGCCAGCGCTTTTGGTGTCAAAACATATATCCAATATAGAAATAATCGTTCATTATTATTGCGTGTTGCCGTTTTTCAGCAGTATGTGTATTTCGAACTAATTACGAATTACTATCTGGTATTGCATCAAACAATACATGCATAACTTTCATTGCTATGTAATTATCGTGCGTCTCTATTACTTTCTAAATATATTTCAGTCATCCATATACTTACTCAACTCCCCGTACTGCGCAAGTAACAGCAAACTGTATATTATAAGTGTAACAAGTTTGCATACGTAACATCCGTTCGAAGATACATGATTTACATTTGAAACTCTCGGTAAGTTATTGTCTTTATGTTTTCGATTATGTGCGCCAATTGACATGGCAAGAAAGAATTTGCTGAGTATAGTTTTAACGTCATAGGTTGGGCACACTTTGAAAGTGTTACGAGTGTCCCTCTTCCGTCATAAATAATGAAAAATTACGCTTCGCTAATATTCATATTTATATAAAATCACGTGTTTTTCGGTGGAAGTAAACAGGTTATAAAAGAATGAAAATGTCTTAAACTAGAAAATTTAAACAACATAAAAGAGGAAAGGAAAAAACTATTATGGAATAAGAGTATTTTCAAGACTTATTATAAACAATGCTATTTGCTTTCGTCATTCACTGAAACACATTTTGTACTCACTAAATGTTGTGCCATTTCGTGGATATATATATATATATATATATATATATATATATATATATATATATATATCTGAGGTTAAGATCGGATTCTAACTCTGCCTGATGAGATCTCAGTTTATAGTAACTGTTGATCGATAACATCGACATGCCAGTGTCGCAGATTTTGTACATGTCTGTGTAAATAAAACTATCATATATATATATATATATATATATATATATATATATATATATATATATATATATATATATATATAAATGTTTTGAGGTACACAACTTATAAATACATTTAAAAAGAATACGCGGACATATCCCTTTCGACTATCATCTAATCAGGAGAAAATCGATAGTTTTAATTAATAATAACGTCGAAAGAAAGAGCAAAACGAGGAATTGAGTTTGCCAAAATTAACGATAAAGCGATTAAAATTCAATTTAATGATTTTGTTAAAAGTCGATTAAAATGGAACTACGTTAGGGGAAAAAATTGGGAGGGAGTTCAAAGTTCCCCAAAGAGATTAAGCGATCTTAGAAATTCCTTCTGCCGGCACAAGGAAGGTTTTCAAATAGCTATAGAGACAGATTCCAATATTTTCAAATGGTTCTTGGAATATGATCTATGCAAGACCTCAAAACGGTCTATTTTATAGCTACTGGCACAGCTAGGGTTGTCAACCAAATGCTGGCCAATAGCAGAGTCCAAAGAATTAGAGGAGGGGTAACACAAGGATCCTTCCCTTCCCTGACGTATATTTGATGGAACGTGCTGGTTTATGCGGGTCTGCAAATGCAAGGAAGGTCGCCCTATATAGCCAGCATCACATTGGCATTTTAATTGGTATACAATATTACTATAATTTGTATAGGGCACACTATCCTTGCGAAAGGAAGGAAAAGCAGGTCTAGTAGCATAAACTAATCGTAAGGAAACAGAGTAGAAACAATTACTTGTTGATAGCATTAGTAATTGTTTCTACTCTGTTTCCTTATGATTAGTTTCAAAACATGATACGCTTACTTAATTTTTACCAGCGATGACGTCTCGAGATTTGCCCTCCATTGGGGAGCAGTTGAACGTATAGATATAAGGATCTTTCACATACACTCATACCGTTAGAATAGAATTATATTTAACGATTGATTTCTATTAAACTTTTTTTTTAGATTGATTGTTGAATGTTGATATTGTGTTTCGAAATGAGTCAATAGGAATCGCTATGATAAACAATCAATAAACAAGATCAACCTATGTATACTGATATCAAATTCTTCAAAAGCTCATTACGAATATTTAGAATAAAACAAAACAGTACGAACACTAAACGCGTACATCGGATTAAGCCTCTGTTTGCTTTCCTGGATTAACGCGTAAATCCCTTTGTCATGTTATAACAAAAGCCTCGAGATAAGAGAAACATTTCTTTCATCTTTAGAATATTTACATACACTCAGTAGATAAAGTGCGATTCAAGTTACTTCTATCATATAAATATATATATATATATATATATATATATATATATATATATATATATATGTATATATATATATATGCATATAAATAAATATTTATATAAATATATATATATATGCATATAAATATATATTTAAATAAATATAAATATATATATATATATATATATATATATATATATATATATATATATATATATATGTATATATAGTAAATGTTGGCATTGCTACGCAACTCGGAACTTTTAAAACGAAATCAATCGGTATAAATTTGTATTATTTACAAACAATGCTTACACTAAAATTAACTGCAACTGATGCACAATCAACTGTAACCTATTTTTAAAAATCAAATCTGGTCAGCCTCATTTAAAAAGATAAACTGTCATACTATTTTTCACTGAAATCTATTTCATACATTTAATTGTCATTTTACAAGTCGAAATTATTAATTCAGTAGCGAATCATAATTTGTAAATGTGTAATACACACTCTTCTGATTTAAAACAAATAAAAAACGACGGAATGTCGTTGTATCAATCGATATGTTTCAATTCAAATATCATTTTATATGAATGTAAATATCAGTATCTATGTTACTATCCGATATTCATAAACTAATCATATAGTTTCATATTTTGTCTGCGTTTGAGTGTTTTAATCTAGAAAAAAGTGATTTTGGAAAACTACTTAAATTTTAAAGAACGAACTAAAACGTTGTTTCTTTTTGCTGTTTCTTGTATCCCCCGCTATATTTATTTTCCTAGGGACGGGTAAAATAGTAATGATATATGTGACAATATATACATAATGAATTACTCTTACCTTTATTTGCATAGCGAGGTTTATTAACTTTACTTGTTAATAAATTCAGGAGAGTGACAGTAGCGAGAGTGTTAAATACTGTTTAAATAACATTAAGAATATAATAATATAGAGTGACCGAGCGTGAAATTAGTAGAGAAAAAAAGAAATACATTTCAATGCGAGAAAGAAGAACCCTTGAAATGAATCTTTCAAGCATTACCCAATACCAGTAGAAAATAACATTTGAATTGTGTAATAACAGAATATGAGAAAAGGCTTTCGGATAAAACGTTAATAAATAGAACTCTATTATAATAGTTGAGATTTCATTAATTACAGATGATTGATGTCAATCATTTAGAAGTTCACTTTAAATATATATATATATATATATATATATATATATATATATATATATATATATATATATATATATATATATATATATATATTTATATATATATATGAGAATTTATAACTAAAAGGTAAACTTTTAGAAAGTTGAACCTATTGTGAGGTAAGGAAAGCTCAATATACTGGATAGAGCAAAATATATCATAAGTCAATGCAAATAATTAGACCGGCAAAGGGAAGCAAATCCTGATATTCGGTTGTTCAAAACAAGGACGTTTAGTAAATAACAATATTTAACCCCATACTACTTGAATTTCTGTTTTTGTGACACTCCTATACACTGGAAAATACCCGTTTGACCGTTTAAACTTTTTCAAATTTCGAATATTGACTGTCTTCATCTGTCAACTTACTCATCATTAACTTCCTCTGATGATAAGATTTTAATCTTTGAAAAGCCTGTCTTAAGGAATGAAAGAAAAGAGAAATAAATATTGTTATTTACTAAACGTCCGTGTTTTGAACAACCGACGATTATGATTTGCTTTCCTTTGCAGGTCTAATTACTTTCATTGACTTTATATATATATATATATATATATATATATATATATATATATATATATATATATATATATATATATATATACTTCAATTTCGCCACGAAAATGTTACCGAATAAAAACCTGCGTCATTCAAGTACCCCGGATCCGACCTTTTACCATAGTGAGTAGAAGAACCACACCCAATAACAAATAATTAAACCCACCTCAGTAATACACTGCCGTTTTAAATGAATTCGGTAATATATTAGGAACTTTAGTTTAAAAGGCTACAGTAGGTGTTATTTTGAGTTATCAGAAAGGATTATAATTATTTATAAAAACTTACGTTACTCACGTATTTTGATGATATATATTTGAATCATATATCTAGATAGATAGAGAGTGTAAACGCAGCTGAAGCATTTGGTCTTGCAATTATAATATATATATATATATATATATATATATATATATATATATATATATATATATATATAATAAATATGTGTTATTGTTTATTATCTATGTACGTATACATATCGTCCTTTTTAAATCGGAACTCATCAGCATAGAGATATGACTATTCACTACCGGTCATGCGATAAAACCCGGACTACAAGTATGTTTCAATTCGAACCCGACGTCTTTAACCGCTCGGCCAATTTTAAACAGCGAATTTAAGGGAAGGAACGATGCATTATAAAGCAAGTGACGTCATGCTGTGTTAATACTACCATTCCGATTCTCTACTTTTTCGAGGAGCGATAAACAATATATATATATATATATATATATATATATATATATATGTGTGTATATTAATACAAAATCCCAAGTGAAAATTAAAGAATTACGTTTAAAAAGAAATGACATTCTTTTATTCAAACAATATGTTAGAATAGTCAATATCATACATTTTAAAAATGTATGTAAGATGTAACGCTATAATTCATGAACGCTAGATGCAAATTGTAACGCTATAATCAATTCCATAAAATGTAAGGTATGCTTCCGAAATGCGATTGTCATATTCTTTTTCGGCGTTTGCTTATCTAGCATTATGTCAGATTCATGCATATATAATATTATTATTTTTTTTTTATTACAGAACTATTTAACTGTAGATCTGCAGACATAATTCTACTACAACCTGATTTCGGTTACGCTTCTTCAAGTACATTCAGCAGTATGAAATTGAAAAGTAGAATGTGCGATATGTTAATATGTAGCCAAAATATATGTGAAACAAGAATTTATGCTAAATATCTTGCTATACTCTTTATTTAGAACTATTATGAAAATTAATTAGGATTCACATGATTGAACACCTTCCTCCTGTGAACACAACTTAACCAACATTACTATATATATATATATATATATATATATATATATATATATATATATATATATATATATATATATATATACATATATATATAGTATTTGACGTGTATTAAATCATCAAACGTTCCAAAGAGAGTAAAATAAAATATTGTGTGATTTTCCCTAATCTATGACTTTTCAAAAGTAAGCCGATATCATCGGGAGCAATTTGGCATACGAGTCAGTAAGACTTACTGTAATGCAAACATTTAAAAACATGAACAATATAAAACAGATTAATGTACAGGCAATTTAAAAACTTTAAAATGTCGAACAAAAAATACCACCATATCCGTTGATAAGGTGTCCAGTGAAAGGAAATGTAAAGATGGAAACATCCTTCTTTTCCATCTTTAAATTTCTTTTCACTCGATACCATATCAACGGATATTTACTAACTGCGCAGTCCCCATATCTTTTTACACGCACATTCTCCCTTTCCATTACTTAATATTTTTTCAAATTTTGAATTTTGGCTTTTCCACTGCCAACTTATCCATCTATGCAATTCCTGTGATGATAAGATGTTTATCTTTGAAACGCCTTGTCTTAAGAAAATAATAATAAACATGTGTTTACCGAATACACCTTGCATTGAACAATCGAAAGTTTGAAATAAATTTGTCATTCGTAGATGTGTATCCCTCTCATTTCATGTATCCTTATATATATATATATATATATATATATATATTCGAGGTATACCTAAAAAGTATCCGACCGTAGGCCAGAAACACCCCCTTTAGAGTAGACCATTTCTGCTTTCACACAGTTAGCCCACCGATCTATCCACTGCCAGAACCCTATCTAGAAGTCTTTTTTTTAAATAGTGATCATATCCGCCGTCACGTTTCGCATTATCTCTTCTCTAGTCTCAAAACGGGAAACTTTCAGTGGCGCTTTAAATTTGTGAAACTATCAGAAGTTGTAAGAATACATGTCTGGAGAGGAGGGAGGTTGGCGAACGTATGGAATTCCATGTTTGGCCCAAAAATAGTAGATCAATTGGAATTAATGTGCGGGGGCGTTGTCGGTATACAGTTACAGTTTTTCGCTGTCCACATGACTGTTTTCTTGCGCCAAACTGTGCTACAGGAACGCCGGAGAACATCTTAATAGCACTCTTTTGTCATTGTTCGTCCATCCAGTGCATATTTGCGATGTACAATTTAACGGATCTCAAAGAAGACGGTCAGCATCACCATGATTTTTTATTCGCACTTTTCAGGCTTTTTTATCCTTTACTAATCGGGGCCTTTTTGCTAAGATCAAAGTGTAGTATCTGTTCCGATGGATACTGCCCCTATACTGGTGTTGTCTTGGCCTTTGGGTCTTGATTTACGCTGGTCAATGGGTCTGTCCTGTGCAGTTCTGGGAGGTCCACCTTCCCAGGTTTTGCCTCCCCTCTTTGGAGAGGAGTAAGTTTATTGCTTACTGCCTGAGGCGCCTCTACCGGGGAATGTCAACGGGGCTGCCCAGGCAATTTTTAAACCCCACTTTCCCGACCCGATTTTGGGTAACATCTTACTTGTGGGAGTAAGATAAAAACTGGCCGTGTACCTAACTCTTGGAGAGGAGTACATCAATACTTGGGATGCTTCCCTTGCGACAACTGTCTTTTAGTTTCTGAGTCGTACCCGTACACCCATGACTCATCTCCAGTTATCACGGTGCTCAGGAACCCAGCATCTATGTTGACTGTTTCCAGAAAGTCATGTGCCACTTTAAAGCGAACGTTCTTTTGTTCCTGAGACAACAACTTGGACACAAATTTCGCAGCCACGCTGTACATGTTCAAATCATCACGCAAAATTGCATGTGTGGACTCTTTACTTACTTCTAACAAAAGCTGCACTCCGACTAGTTTGGGACCTGCCAGAACGCTGGTTACTCTCCGCTGATGTGGTGCCATTCTGAATCGGTGTAACACTCATTTATTTGTGTTACACTCATCGAATCTTCTCCAAACACTTGCTGAATCTTACAAATTGTGTTGTTTTGAGAATCACCAATCGTTTGACAAATTTTGATGCAGTACCTTTGCTCAACACGTTCAGTAATCTTGAGAGAATCGGTAATCCGACGAACACGTTGTGTATCACATATCTTAATGACCGACAGGCAGCGACTAACGCGCAAGAAGGCGCTGAAAACGCATGAAGGGGTCTTCCTTCACAGTGTATAGTTGCGCCGCATTATTGTCTCTATTTTGCACGAAAAAAACATAATGGTTGGATACTTTTTAGACTAGCCTCGTATATATATATATATATATATATATATATATATATATATATATATATATATATTGTCCGAGAGGTTTTTCAACCATTAAAACTATATGAAAAAAAAACCTTAAGTCCCAAGTCGTTCTGTGGAAAATTACTTTTCTTGTAAGTAAATTCACTCTTACAGTCACTATATAAGTTTGTTTAAAGAATTGACACTAGTCTAACATTATTTAAGGGGTCAATAGTTGTTTACCATGAATAGGTGTTTCGGGAATTACAATATATATATATATATATATATATATATATATAATTATGGTAAGTTAGTGTCCAGCTATAAGCATTAGCATGAGAGCATCTTTGAAACAACTTATGCATTTCTTGAGTTTTGCGGCTTGAGTGTTCGGATATGGGGAGACATTTTTTTATAATTCGTGTTATTTGTTTAAATTCATATCATACATCAGGCTCAACATTAAGTTTTGGTGCATAGTTAACAATTTGTATGTTGAATATTTTATATTTTATATCCCTTTTACTTAGTGCCTTATTGTGTTCTTTGACGAAACCATAAGGTATCTCTCTAGAGATGTTAAACAGTTTATTTTTTAATGTATACATTTTGTCTATAATATTATGCTGACACGTTACTGAGTATTTTATAGACCACTTAAACTCTGCATTTTCATGGATGTCCTATTAGTGGCACGTGGTTTCGTACCTCTATACTTTGAAATGATTGTCTCTTCAATTTAACTCTAAATTCCATATCTTATATTATAATTATTATTATTATTATTATTATTATTATTATTATTATTATTATAATAATTATTATTATGTTTTCAACGTTCGATCAACTTCTGAAAAATATTTTTATGGGTAATATTGTGCGATTTTTTCATGGCTTTACTTCATAGAACAAGATGGTTTCTTTTTTGTGTAGAGATTTCTAAGTCTATCTTTACATTGTCAATTAATCAATGTGAGTTGTTTTTTCGGTGAATTTGTGTATTCTTCCATCGCCGCTATCTATTTTGCTGAAGGATAAGTTGTGGAGGATTTCAAGAGTCCATAGAGAAAAGAACTACCATTGATGTACACATGTCGGCTGTTCATCTGTAAACAAAGCGTAAATGTACAAAAGTGTTTGCTTTAAAAAGATAATCACAAAGGTGAATGAAATCTTGATCAATTAAATGTAGAATATTGTATATATATATATATATATATATGTATATGTGTGGGTGTTGTCGTTCGTCTCATCTCAACCGCGAAGATGACGAAATAGTTTCAACGACGACGACAGAAGATCGAGTACGCTGTCTGTTTGGCTTTGCGCTTCATTCTCTTCTCGCCGGCCCTTGTTGTTCGAGAGGCCTCGGCGAGCAAATCTCCTTTTTTATCACTGTCCTCAAACCAGTTCGACTTCAGACATTCTCTTCCCACGTTCGGTGGCCTATTTCGAAGCTAGTTAGCGTTTCCATTCAGGCTATCCTTGTACCTCTTTTTTTTAGATCGGCCAACGTTTCGTTTGTCGCGGTTGACCTCACCGAACATGACTTGTTCCGAGATCCTCTCTCGCTCATGCTGGAAATGTGGCCTGATTAGCTCGGTTGGGCTAAGCACAGTAGGGTTTGTTTGTGCTCTGAACATTCCGGCTCTGAACAGAACCTCAGTATCAGAAATCTTTACTTGCCATTAGATATGGAGGATTTTCCCAATACAATTTGTGTAGAATCGGTCAATCCGTCGCTTATGTCTACTGTAGGTCAGGACGGTAACGACAGCCTCTCTGTAAACTCTCAGCTTGGTGTAGAGGCTGTGCCTGTTCGATTGCACACTCGATCTCGCAGTCGGCCAAAAGTGCTGCTGGCTGATGAGATTCTGTGTTTTAGCTCTTCATCAATGTTTGTGCTTCTGGGGATTGTACTGTTTCTCCGCCCACAGAAATTCGTGGATGATAGTACCTCGGCCTTCTTTGTAGTGATTATCAGACCATAGTTGTTGTAGGCGGTCAATTTGGCGTTCCATCTCCCATTAAACAATGCTGTGTCCCAAGCTCCCACACAATTGAGAATGATGTTCTCAACCATGTTAAACGACGCGTTCGGAGATGACAAAAACGGGGTCGACATTCGATAAAGAACAGACGGAAACTTGTTCAATATATATATATATATAGTTATGTTATAAATATTTCAATTAAAAAAAAATGATATTATTGATTAATTTTTAAATATTATAATTAAGCTTCTAAATTCAACACTTAACAATGTTTAATCAATGGGTACGCGTGTTTCAAAAATCATTTTATCATCACTTTTTGCTAAGAGTGAAATCCGAAAAACTGTGATGATTTTGAAATCAACATATAGATCATATCAATTTCATTTTAATATATTTGCAATCATTTCAAGACAAAAAACACTGTTCGGATAGATTAACAAAACACATTTTTCACAGTAATAAAGATAAGCAATCCACATAGAATTCACATATAAATCACAAATACATTTCAGGTTTAGACCATTTAAAGAAGAACAACAATTTTATTAAAATCAGGTTTTAATCGATTTATTAATCATAAACGAAACTTCATTAAAACACACTAATATTTAAAAAATATATATAATGTGAATATCTCAAATACCTATATATATATATATATATATATATATATATATATATATATATATATATATATATATGACATTTTCAAGACAGTTCCATTGCATGATCCCTATTATTCATTTATCTTGGATATTTTCCTTCTAAGTTTTCACATTATTTACTCCAGACATTAGTCATCACCTTCAGAGGAATGCCGAAATACAAGGGTAACTATATTTCCTATTTCCATCAACGGCTTAATTTACTACGTCTACGGTTTATTTAACAATTTGCCAAAATGCAAATTCCGATCTTTTAAAATAAAGAATTATTTACATCATAAATAGTGATGATTACTGAATGGGTATATATATATATATATATATATATATATATATATATATATATATATATATATATACATATATATATATAAGACTTAACCCGATTTAAATACAGAATTAAAGGGAATAAGAAAAGCAGACAAAAATAAACGTATTTTATATACATTCAAAGATCAAAAAAATCTCCACTTACAGATTTAAAAGCAAATAAATAGCATATTCTGATTCCTTGTACAAAAATACACTTATATGGCTACTTCCATTGCTTAATCTTGTGTTTTAACAAATATATATCATTGTTATTTGAAAATTAGTGTAAGAAATGTGACAAAAGGCATATGGTTTTAACGAGGGAAAAAACAATCGTGTAAGCCACAAAAATAGTCATAACTTCCTTATTTTTAGTCAGATTTAAAAAAAAAATATTTTTTAGATCATCAAGCTCTTTCTGTGTACGCAATTTTTGAAATATTTTAAGCAACTTAAATGTGTTCATGCGTATTGCAAATTAGAGATACAGCAAGTTGCAACAGTGACAATACTTTGAAAACTGTTTTTTTAGTTCATAATTCTAGATACATTTGTATCGTATAACGAAACACCAACAGTGCGGAATGTGTGATAATAGTGTTAAAATGTTAAAAGTGAATTGTAAACTTAATATTTCAATATAAGAGGAAACGACACTTAAGTGTTATTGCAAGAAGTATGTTGCTGACGTTGTGAGTGAAGTGTCTCATGTCGAGTGCCTGTTTGAAGTAAGAGGTTGCCACGATGAGCGTGTTTTATTTGAGGAACAACGCCTGAGGTGGTAAGTTAATATGCACATGTTTGAATCCTGATTTAATATCTGGATGTTATCGCTTTTATAATCTTGGCGAAATATCATAGGCTTATGAAGCATACAAACCTATATTTAAGCGCAACACTTTAAAATTCTGTTAAAATATAAATATTTTTGTAGATATTTATTTATACAGAAATTTTGCATAGAACCTTCTTCGTACGAACTATGTACAATGTTTTTATTTCGATGTATTTGACTAAACATCTAGTGAAGCTACAAAACTATGGTATATGCCTTAATATGGTGTACAATGATCGTAAAAAACGTGTTACTCCAAAGTGGGTTCTGTAAATGGTTTAAGACGTGGATTTTCTCGCATAAATAATCGTATATGGCAAAAAACACGGACGTACGAACTAGAAAAAATAGCCAATCGCGGACAACATATGGGCAAGTGAGGAAACGCGGAATTGAATTGAAATGACTAAATTTAAATATACGAAGTAGTAGGATCCAGAGTAATGGCTTCATAAATCATTATACTTTTACTCTTAACAATAATATTCCGTTGTAAACAATAAATAGCTGTAAGGGTTAATACTATTAATAAAAAATAACTTTTTCTATTCCGTCATTTATTTCTTTAAGATTATTGCCATTTAATTATGTTAAAACAATAAGGTTGCTGTCTTATTATTGTACGCATTATTGTCAGTTAAATATTCTTTATTTTGAGTGAAATGCATTCATTTAAAAATTGTTTGTTTTAGTCTAAACGACAACATAATTTGATTAGAAAATAGGTAAAGTTGATGTTTTCGTACCTTGGCGACATAATATTGATCATCGATTAACATATTTGTTTATCGGAAGATTTCAGATTGTTAAATGGGTGGGAATAGTGATACCGTACGTTCGCAAATTATCTTAGTGTATTCTGATATAGATCTTTAGTATATGTGTACATAATTAAAAATAAAACGTATGGATTTGTTTAAATTGTATATAAGCATGGGTTGATGTCATAAGTCAGTGTCAGACACAAATACATTCAAGACTGGGCGTCCTAAAAATGTGTAAGTTATGAAAAGAATTACGAACGGAGACAGAACAAAATACCATTAGTTCAAGCTATATCTATCTATCTATCTATCTATCTCTCTCTCTCTCTCTCTCTATATATATATATATATATATATATATATATATATATATATATATATATATATATATATATATATCACGTATTGCATCTCTACATCTGCCCGCCAGCGTATTCGCTTTTAATATAATAACAGTTCTATTATTATATGACAACTATTCATTGATTTTAGCAATTACAACTATTAGGCCTCGAACATATCTAGAATTATTAAACACGACAAGTGATCACGAGAGAAATGCTACACAATATGGAAACTAAAAGCAGGGTCAAACCATAGAAAATTCATTTGTTTACCCAGAGGCAACGAACCCAATTATGCAATACTATGCTTAAATGTAATTCGAAGGTCGACATACATTCTTTGTAGAATGACAATATAATCATTCTTCTTCTTAACTTTAATCTTTTTATTTAGCCAACCATCTATTTATTAACATATATATCTATATCTATATATATATATATATCTATATATATATATATATATATATATATATATATATATATATATATATATATATATCATCACCAAATGGATATATTTGTAAAACACATAGAAAGTGGACTCTTAACCAATACATCATTAAATATGTGCTTGATTGAAGTTTAATTGAAAAAAAACTGACAATTGTATTAAACGAGAATAGTGTGCTGATCTTCATGAAATTCTAAATAAAAAATAAATCGTTGTGCCAAATAAAAGTATACGTATATCATGTTCTGGTATAGAGTATAGAGTTTAGTTTTGTTATAATTATTTAATTCATACATATTCAAGTAACGTAACTCTTCTGTCGTCTCTGTATGATAATAAATCATTGAAGTGATGTGTATGTCTTGTGTCAGTAAAACAATTGTCTATTCATGGAATCTCATACAAATAAGCATCAAACAATCGTAAATGTCTTAGATATGTTCCATATATTATTTCATATTTATTTGATAAAGTTTCAAATTTCAAATGTGCATACACATAATACAATTTCGTACCCAACGTAGACGTGTCGTACCGCTAGTAAATAATAATTTTGCATATCGGACATAACTGAAATAACGATCAAGCAATACAAGATACAGCTTTCTTACCCGTGAAAATAAAATATATCATTATGCTAAGCTGTTGGGAATCCGTTAGAATTGGCCAGGCTTTCTGAAAACAAAAAAAAGATCAATCTTTTCAGATTAATTTCAAATCCGTTAAGTCTTCATAAATCCGATTATACCTTACGTAATGCAATTGTAGAAGCGTCAGAAAAAACTAACGTTTTCGATATTTCTTCTTTTAATAAATGCAATTCGATTCTTGTGATTCTCATTGTCAGAATTTATTGGAGCGTTCTCGGGAAACAATGAAAATATAATAAATAAACGCCTTGTATATCTTTATCAAGTTATATTTTGTTTTTAACACCGTCAGTAATTGAACACTACAGATGATAGAAAGAGAAAGCATTTGCGAGGCAAAATGAAAGCGTTTATCTCTAACTCATGAATTTGGGAATGGTTTTGCTTTCAATTAATAATACTAGTAAATACATGCGCTCCCCAACTGGCAAAACACTCTATAAAGTAGCTCATCAAATGTATGTAATGCGTGCAAAATGAAGCTACATTTGAGCAGGGAAAGAAACTGTATCTTTTTCGTCGTGTTATAATAATAGTAATAATAATAATAAACATAGTAATAATAGTATGATAATTATTATTGTTACTATTATCATAAATACTACTAATAATAATAACAATAAAACTAATAGTAATAATAATAAGAGTAATAGTAATAATAATAATCTTTATAATTATTACCATTATTATTATTATTATTATTATTATTATTATTATTATTATTATTATTATTATTATTATTATTATTGTAAGATAATGAAGAGTGGCAAAAATGAATCTTGGACGAGTCCATTGTGGGTGGACGTCGATATAGTAAAATAAGCGACTTTATAACTGTTAAAAAGAAAAAAATACTTTCATTAGACAAAAGTATTTAAAAAGATTGTTATATATGTGGCCGTATGTAACATAGTGGCACCAGGAATGGGGCGCGGCCCCAAATATTCCTATGTTGCATATCCCTCGTACTTGGGCGCGGCACCAATAGGGGATGTGTTACATACCACCGGTCTGGAATGGCACCTCGTGGGCAACGTTTCCCACAATATCATGATACGAAATCATACGAAAATCCTTCGGAAGCGCCGACCAAGACTCGTCCCATAACATCGATCCAAAATTCTTAATATCTTTTAAACAACGGCACAAAAATTAATCTTTGTTAGATAGCACTTGAAAACTAAAGCCTCTTACACGCTTCTAATAATAGGAAAGCAATACGAAAGTTTATGAAAAGTCTAGAAGCGTTTTCAAACTCTTTTGACACTCATTTCTATGAGGCATTTTTAAAGCCTTTAAACTGTCGGTCCATTTTTAACACTACTCGTTAAACACATTTTACTTCTTTTAAAACATGTTTCGTTAAGCACATTTCTTTTTAAAACACTTTTCTTGTAAAACATTGTCAGAGTTTATCTCTTCAGTTTTCAAATTAGATTCAAATCAAACATTGTTCACTTTAAACATATTTTCTTTAAAGCATCGTACTCATGTTCTTTCCGTTTCAAAACTTTTTCTTTTTTTCATATTAGGACCCAAAAATGTGCAACACAAAAAGTTACCTTACACTTTATTTCGTCGTCTGGTCGTGTACGTTATTTGTGCCGGCGGTTTCGTTGTGTATTTGGCCGTGATCGATGCTAGTGGTCTTTGATCTGTGGATAAACTTTATAGACAGGCAGGAGACAACGCGTAGACAATTTTTCCTCAGAGAGAGATTCAATTCTTTTATTCTGGACTTCGTTGCGAAGAGCTTAATTCATTCATTCACTCGATTCTTATTCATACCTCTTGTGGAATGCGACGAAGCACGGGAATCTCTTCTGGATCTCATTCGAGTTCCAGCTCATAACTCTTAGCCCATTTTCTCCTGGGTCCGGTTGCTTCCAGGACGAGCGGCTACATGCTGATGCCCATACTCTCAGCTCCCAAAGCGTACTGTTTCAAAATTTTCGTTTTTTTATAAAAAACAAATGACGTAATCGACAGTTTCTCGGGTCGGCCAATCAGATACGACATTCAAAATCGTACCACGTTTGACCTTTTCTGGCCCGAGCTTCCCTGTGTTGGCGTCGAATTTGTAACTTTGTTATGGTCTGCCAAAAACATAATTGACTCATAACGGTCCACTTAGGTTCATGTCAGCTTGACCCGCACTCATTGTTTTCATTTGACCCCAGCCATAATTCACACTAGCTGATTTAATCGTATTTAAAATATCGGGCCCCATCTATAATATAACACGGTGATGGCAAATTAAGAACACCAAAGTGTTACCATATACGTTCTGTTCTTTGTCATTCTGGTTGGATGTTACCGAGTACCCTGAAAGAACGGGCAATGCAACAATATTACTTTCCATTATCATTATTATTAGTATTATTATTTTTATTTAGTATCTAAGAGTTTCTACACGAGCCACTATCATTGATTGCTAACTAGCAATAATAATTTATGTTCCCTGAAGTCATCGTGGCACTATCTTCAGCATTCTCCGCCATTTTACTTTACTGTTTAAAGTAATTCCGCATGATATTAATTGCCGTTAACTTTAGATTTCCCCGGCACTGACCGTTTTCATTCTCTGAAATATACGTCGCAATAAGCTTCCTCGTGTTTCCAGCAATAGTCCTTAACTTTAAGTGGGGGTCCAGTTAGTGTCTTCTCTTCTCGGTTTGACCATAATAAATGACATCTCATGTCTATTATCTGTGCAACCGACCGACGCTTACATACATAAACACATGTGTGTATCTGTGTATATTGTAGTGGGCTGTAAACTTATGTGATTTCTGTCATGTTTAGTTCAGTTTGATTATTTCTATTATCATTATTCGTTACTCATAAAAATTAGTCACAATTGATCATCAGTGATTGCTCAATGAGAATAACCGATAGTGTTCCCTCAAATCTTAGTTACTAAAAGTATCCCTAAATGTCCAGTAATTACCACCATGTTTCCACCTTTCAAATTATATTGTGTTATTGTAATACTAGTTATCCCTTCATTTATGGATGACAACGATCTGGGGTTTAGGTGATAATACACCTCCTCTAAGGTCCTAGTACTATCCCGAAACTTCAAGTTAATGTCTGGTTTGTGCTATCTCATCGCAGTTTTTTATCTACCTTGACTATTTACAGCCATTTGTGAGGTATGACCCGAGTTTAATGCTATCTCTTTAGTGTCTGCCTTTGGGGGTGGCTGTGGAAATTTACCAGCTTCTTTGCAGTTTCAGTTTCCTTCGGTTAACGTGGTTTTCTATCTATGTTTTTATTTTATTTCTATTGCAACTGACAGGTGGTTACTATTCGTTGCTTATCGAGTTTGTTACAGCATTCGAGGATGTTCTTTAAAATTGTCGCTGTTTTTATCATCACAACCGTTGTATAATTTCAGTGTTCCTAGTCTTTTTTTTTGATTTTCTTCTCGGGGCCGGACCCGGTGCGCCTATGATTATCGGTATTATATTGACTTTTGGCCCCTGTACATATTACAAATCTATGTTAACATCTTTTTTATTATTTCTTACTAATTAAAAGTTGTCACACGAATCATTAATCGTTTCGCCAAAATATGGTGTTCCCGTCAATAACTCTCCCCATATTGAAAGTACGCTCCAATTCATTTGATTTGTTGCAAATCAATTGCCGTTTTCACAGCAGCAGTTTAGCATTAGTAGTTCGTTGCTTACATCCGCAGATTATTATGGCTAGAATATGAGATTCTGATATAAACTGTACACCTCTAGTTTAATTTTCATTCTCAGTAATATCTTCTAAAACAATTGACCGATATATTAACGGTTGCTGGTGCCATAGTGTTTTTCTTGAAGGTAGGGAAGCGGTCATCTTTATTATTATTATTATTATTATTATTATTATTATTATTATTATTATTATTATCATCGTCGTCATTGTTGTCGTCATCATCATAATCATCAGTATCATTATCGTCCCCATCATCGTTATCATCATCATCGTCGTCAGCAAAGATTAATGAAATGCTGTTCAGTAGATTGGTCACAAATAATCTTTGTGAGAAATAGATAGTAATTGTACAAAACGAAACCATTAAATATACTTTTTCTTAAACAGTTAAGAAATTAATATTGAGATCTGCCATATTTCCACTATCTTGATGTAGGATTTAAATAATGGGTGTTTGATGGAACCATCAGAAAATAGTGACTACCGAACAATATTGTATAGTGTATCGATTAATTCGTTGTCCTCGACAAGTGACAACGAAAATCTTTACTCTCGAAATCCCGGAGGAAAAATAAATGTTGTTTTGGGCGAAAAGAAAGAAGTCTTTACTTCATCAATTTTGTTTTATTCTATCGATTTCTGATTTTTAAAGAAAATCGTCAGAATTCTTATGTATTAAATGGGGTAAAAATCGAATCTGATGTATTACTCGAAGATTTACAAGTCTAGGAAAATCTTTTTTGTTTAGGGGAATCAGATGTATGCCTGGGCTAATACCGCCGTTGAATATTTACCAAACTGTAATTAAAAACACAACATTTCAGTTGTTAATTATGTGTTCAAATAAAAATATTTTTTTACATTGTTAGAAGCCCTGAAATATATATATATATATATATATATATATATATATATATATATATATATATATATATATATATATATGCATTTTCAATAAAAACATAACAATTTTTTAAAACAAAAGAACAAGTTCCAACACCGATTAAGTTATTATTAAAATTATGTATTATAATAGTTTAAATATAGTAATGGTTTCGTTCTTTTTGAAAGGAATATAAAAATGCAAAAACGTTTATTATATCGAGTCCGAAAATCAATCGGGTAAAAACTGGGAAATTCTTATCTTTAGGACACTTATAAAAATGTATTTCAGTTAATCCAGCAGTTTCGATTCCGCTTTCAAATTATAAGAATTGGAAAATCGAGGAAATTCATATAAAATTGAAAGAAAGCCAAATCGCCTCTACTATCAAATTAAATAATGCTGCCAGTTAAAAAAAAAGGTTTTGAAGGTGAGGTAATTATAATAAATTGAACACTTATAGGGGGGGTCGATAACGCTGTGATATTTATTTCTTTTTTGATAATAAATATTATTATTTATAATCAATGGAGATTCAGTTAGAAGTTATTAAGATTAATTTCGGTGGGTGTTAAAGTATATATTTAGAATAATGTATTATTGTTATTATTATAGTGGCTTGCCTATAACGAAAATTTGGACCCATCCATTCTCAATAAGTGCTGGAAGCATGGACTTCTCAGAGTTGCGTCCAACCCCAGCCCGATAAGTCTTTCAGTAACTTCGGTTGACTGAGTACGTCAGGATTCGGTAATACTAGTCGAGGATTCGTTCTCGACAATCACTCCGGCAGGATCAGGGCCATTTTGATGGCCTTTTATCTGCCGGGCTAAGGTATACTATCCTGGGTTGTCTTAGGAGGTGCAGATTCCCAGGCCTTGCCTCCCCTATTTGGAGTGAAGTAAGTGTATCGCTTACTGCCTGAGGTGCCTTAACCGGGGAATGTCGACGGAATTGCCAAGGGTAATTTTGCTAGGCCAAAGTTCCTCTTTCTTTAGGGGCGCTGGCTTGACTCTTCCCCCACTTCCCGCCATTGTGTCACATATTGTTTAGGTGGGAAGCAATTAAATACCTGAGCCCAACCCCAGCCTGTCAATTAACTTCGGTTGATTGAGGACTTCGGGATTGGGTAAAGAAATAGCAGTCCATGATTCATTCTCGACAGTTACCCCGGCAGAATCTGGGCAATTTCGGTGGCATTTGATATGTCGGGCTGGAGTATACTGTCATGGGTTGTCCTAGAAGATGCACCCACCCAGGCCGTGCCTCCCCTCTTTTGGGTGGAGTACATTCATTGCTTACTTTCTGAGGCGCCCTGACCAGGGAATGCGGACGGGGTTGCCCAGGCTATTTTTGGTAGGCAAAAATACTCCTCTATTTATGGGCTTTATTTTTCCCCCACCTTCCGGACACAAGTCAGATATTGATGCGGAGGGAAGCAATTAAATACCTGAGGCCAACCCAGTCTACTTTGGCAGTCAGTACTGGCGTACTACTTCTTCTTGTTCCTCTGTTGCATATACTTTTCTTAAATATAATTGTTTAAACAAAAGCCCGTGCCCGTGTTATCATTTCGGCCTCTAAACAGGGACATAACAATTGTCGACAAGATATTCCAGCTTACACGAGACCCACAAGAAAATCAGCAGCAACAATAAGAACAACAACAACTGTCGACAAGATATTCGAATGTCCACGGGAAACGACAGAATTAAAGATGCTTCTTGAGAACCTTCAAAAAAGGACCCCACGACGACCGAGAACGTGGAATTTCAAACGTCAAACTTCCACCACTTAAATCGACTGACAGCGTGATTACACTAACATATTCAGGAGAACTTTTTAAAAATAGACGCCACAACGGGCGACAAAATTAATTATGGAAAACCTTAAACAGAAATATACACTGGTGAAATCGACAACAAATTCAGCAGACAACGTCTTAATTACAAAAACTTATGGAAAAAAGAAAAGAAAAACACGTAATACATACGTATAATTCTCTTAAGTGAAGAAAAGTCAGTGACTTTTGTTGTAATTGTTATTCCGACTCTATTGTAATATTTAACAATAAGAGAATACAAAAAAAAGAGAAAGTTGCTTCTGCCGAAAGAAAATAAAACTTGAAACCGCATTTTTACTTTTTCTTTGACTAAAGTGCCGGCCGCAAATTCTACGGCTACGCAATACGCGTAAACGCGTACTAAAAAGAAAATATTTTTTCCTGAGAACAAAATAGGTGTTGTACTCTTTTACAACTAAAATTACGTCTTGCAAACATACTCTTAAAAATATAACTTGTTTTTAACAAGCCTATCTACTTTGTGACAAGCAACACGGATTTCATCCTGCAGAATCCGCAGCTGACCTACTGACTATATCATTTAAGTTCAATTAATCTATCGATAGAGGATTCGTCTCATTGGCGATACCCATTGATATATCAAAGGTATTCTACAGGGTATTGCTCATACGTTTGCCCCAGAAAATTATTAGCTATGGAATAATTGGAAATGCCCCCTCAACAATAAAGTAATTTCCTCACGATAATTCTTTAAACGTAATTGTTAACATGTAAAAGTTCGAATCACATAGTGTCAATGCTGGCGTGCCTCGAGGATCTATTATATAATTATACGAAATGATCTTCCAATCATATTCTCAGATAATTCGTTGAAGAAGACATATTTATGGCAGGACTTCAAAGAACATCGCTGATAAATATATTTTGGGCTATCTCTCTTCAGATCTGGAGCACGCTGTGTCATGAGGGGAACGTGTCTTGTAATGTTTAACCCTAACCCTAACCCAAACGCTTCTAAAACCTTCTGGCGTTCACGATAAACGTTCAGATATCACTTCTCCGCGGTCTAAATGAATTGTTCCCTCTCTGAGGAAGCCTCTTAATTTCATGAGATTATTTTACTGACTTTTGCCCCAGACCTGAATTTGAAGACTTATATAAGGAATAAGGTTGCTGAAATAATGGTTAGGCCATTCTACTGCCCGATAATATACTTCACCCCTGACGCAATCCTCTACCTGCATAATAGCATGATTTGTCATGGGATAAAGTACTGATTTACTATTTGGAGAAATGACGGTCAACGTACCCTATCTTGTTTTGACAGATTACAATATTGGGCTCGCAATATAGTGGGAGATGAGCTCTTCTCGTCCCTAAAACCCTGTTCATACAAAAAGAGACGTTGCTAAACTCTATCTGCTCTATCATTATGTCCGGTACCCCCTGCAAAACGGTCACAGCCAAAATTCATCTAGCTATAACGACGACAAAGAACTTTACAGTTCTTTATTTCTCTTTTTTTCTACAAAACAAACTAAATATCCATGAAAACAGGTTATTTCCCAACACATCAAATATGTGTAAAAAGATTCAATGGGTTTCTTTTCAACTCACTACAGCAACACGGGCATGCAGAAGTCAGTTAGGAAGAAATGTTAACAACTATTTGTTGAGCCGTTCTCTGGGTTAATCAATTCGATTCATGTTTTCTCGTATAAGCGATTAACGTGCAACTGACGATGGCTTTCACACTTTCTCGCAAGTGACCCGTTAATAAAAAGTAAATAAATGACTACTTGAAAATGTATGACATTGTTTTAGAACCTATATGAACGAGATTATATATAGAATAATAATAATAATAATAATAATAATAATAATAATAATAATAATAATTATAATAACAAAAACAATACGGGCGCCTTAAACTTAAAAGAAAATCATCGAGTGTGGAAACCAACCCACATAAATAACAAACACTAACGAGCCACATGGAAACTGTAACATAAGCTAAAGAACAAGATGGAATGAACACCACATGAACTCATGAGAACTGAGGCAAGAAGTCTTATGAAGGCCCCCCCCCCGCTAAAGGAATAAGTCTCGGCTGATACCACACAAAATGTTAATGTAGTGTTAACGATGATAGGAAGACCGAGGACGAAGAACACTAATCAGGCCTCCACTGGATGAATGCGAAGAGTACTTGGACCTTTGAGAGGCGTATCGTTTTCGAAATTTCAGTAAATACCAATAATCGTTGCAAGCGGGAAATCAATGGTAAACGGCTGTTACGATAACGCAAAGTTATTTTCAAAGTACGAGGTGGAAAGTACTCGAAATATGTGGAGACTTGCATTAACCAAAACTCCAGGGAACACCACCGTGTATTATCAGTGAGTAATCTCTCATGATGACATGTGTGAGAAATAATAGTGAGTACAAATAATAATAATACTAGTATATATATATGAAGATAGATAGATAGATAGATAGATTAATATATATATATATATATATATATATATATACATATATATATATATAGATAGATAGATAAATAGACAGACATACAGACATATATATATAGATAGATAAACATATAGATAGATAGACAAATATATATATATATATATATATATATATATATATATATATAGAGAGAGAGAGAGAGAGAGAGAGAGAGAGAGAGGGGGGGGGAGAGAGAGAGAGAGCTAGATAGATAGACAGACAGACAGACAGGTAGATTGATTGATCGATAGATATATCTATAGATAGATTAACATATATATATATATATATATATATATATATATATATATATATATATATATATATATATAGATACATAGGTAGATAGACAGATAAAGATAGATATATATTAGTTTTGAAATTTTAGATTTTAAAATGAATTCATAATTAAATTAAGGAAGGACAATGACGCGGTATGTATAAATAAATAAGTCAAATTTGAATAACATCGGTTAAATGCTCTATTGAGTGATGCCTTAACACCTATGATAAAAATAATATTTAAGAGTCAAAGAATCTACTATAATTATTCGGTTCGATTAAGTACTTTTTGATGTTCCTAATATTATTAGCAGATATTCAACCACTCCGTAAGTATACAATAGTTTAGTGTTGCTGCTGGCTGTCCTGAGATCCAATAAAACACAAGCTCTCACACCGAACACTCATAAAGAACACAAACGACGCGTTGCCTAATTTTGTTTATTTGACTTATAAAGTTAAACTATATGAATTAAAAAGTAAATAACGTATAAAAAGGTAGCAGCAGGAGTATATAGCGTGTCCATTCATTGTCAGACAATGGTCGTTAGCCAAGGAGTTATTAGTCAAATTAATAGAAAAATAATCTATTATTTTTACCGAATAGTATTATACATTTGGAACATTTTTCAGATCAGATTAAGAACATCAATAGCACTTTAAGTAACAGAACAGCAAGTAAAACTATCTACCGAAATACTCAGATAAAAGTAGGATATAGCATGGATATTAAACCTGTAGAAACAAATGGCGAATAAAATAAAGTATAAAAGAAACAATGGGCTGATCTAAAAACAGTAACTACAACTGGATTAAAGTAGAAATATAAATGGAGAAGAGAAAGATACTTCACTCACATCACAACATACAATTATACAGATATAAACAACCACACAAATGATTGAGAATGATTTGTAATTACAAGATTACGTAGAGAAATGCCCTCCCACCAAAACAGTTGATCAATCAAACAGCATAGGAAATTGGAATCCAGAATCGAAACAAATAGAGAGGAAACAATGACTTCAGATTTAGGCGAACATCATGTATTAAATAAAACCATTTTACTTCACAAGAACTAACTAATAGTTTGAGATAAGTGGGCATAGAAATAAAACAAAGCAGGTTCAAACACGTCTAATAACACTATTGCCTGCCACAGAGGAAATAGTCTTGTCATCATTGAAGCTACAGATATCCCCTTCAAAATGTGCATATATATATATATATATATATATATATATATATATATATATATATATATATATATATATATATATAAGTGCAGGTTTGTAATCCGAGGCTGTAGCAATGCGATGTAGGTACCGGAAGGTGGAGAGGGTGTACAGAAACAAACGAGGAGAGAAAACGAGAATGGAATCTCTCTTCTCTCCTCGTTTGTTTCTGTTCACCCTCTCCACCTTCCGGTACCTACATCGCATTGCTACAACCTCGGATTACAAACCTGCACTTATATTTACCAGCAATGCTTCAAGCAAGCTACAATCTCCTTTTATATATATACATATATATATATATATATATATATATATATATATATATATATATATATATATATAGTACATGTATTATATTAGTTTCTGTAAATGTAAATCCGTAGAAACTCAAGTGTTTATAAAAAGTGCTCAATACCAAGTAGAGCTGTTTATAAGTATACATTTTTATTTATACAAACATTATTGGTTACATATGTGCATACATGTTTCGGTTGCACTTTCCCAAGAAAGTCAACCTCATCAGACCGAGAATCTTTCAGGATATATATATATATATATATATATATATATATATATATATATATATATATAAAGATGTATACATAATAAGCTGTACCGATGGGGGTTGACTGTTACATGTTGTATCCTTAACATTTATGAATCGAAGCCTGAAGCAACCCAATCAACGACTGAAACTATAAACAGAACAATATACAACAGAAAAACCGAATTGCCAAACTAAATAAAATAAAAGCATCTGGCAATCGAAGGTAATGTGGAAAATAAAATAAATCAAGCCCACCTTAATATGGCCATTAAAAATAGCAATACATTAATGTTGGTTCAATAAATTGGCCTAATAATGATTAGCACAAGATTTGAGGACATTTTTACATGAATAATACATACAAAAAGCAATACGAACTATGCTAATTCAAAAAGATCGCGAGAAATAAAAATAGCAAACAACTAAAGTTCAATAACCGATGATAATATTTGAACATATTTAACTGAACGATTTATAACAGTTTCTACCGGTCCCATGATTGTACCAGGCTTTTTACCTAAAAATAAATATGACGAATGTCGGTAAATAATCTCCCAATACATCGATTTGATCTATTATAAGAGAATATATAATTAAAATAAGTAATCACGGATAATTGACAGCCTAAATATGTTTTAATACCAGACACAATTGACAACTGGAAGGTTGCCCACAACTGTGTACACAACTACACTGATACAAACACTAATATTAAATGTACTAATACTAACAATAACAATACAAATTGGATACTGGAATATTCAAAAACAAATTTAAAAAATACCAAAATGTACTCATTCGTTTAGTAATGTGTGTTTGTTTTATTGTACATTAATCCGCTGAGAATCATTTACTGCATAGTGTCTACATCTATTTAAAAGGGATGTTTTTGTTTATTTTCATTATTTATTTATCCTGTGTACTACATTCTAGATGTTATCTTCAAAACGTTTCGGTCGATGTAACGTTCGACTTTCTTTTGGTGCGTCTTGTCGAACTCTGGAATCGTCATGCTAAACGCGTGAATAAATACTGAATTTCTAACATGACATTTATTTAATTTCCGGTGATGGCTTGCTATCGTTTCGTAAGCCATAACCGGGTAGAAATGTTAAGTAATTCGTAATGCAATTCTTAGTATTACAAGGACCCGTGGCGCACCGGATATACGTTGTAAGTAATAATAAATTCAAAGTGGCAGTCATCTAGTGGTTGAGGTTTCAATTATCAGTGCAGGCTATACGAAGAATGCAATTTCGAATTACCTAATACTTCTATCGGGTCATGGCAAACTACCCTCGTGGATTATATAACTGCTTCCCTCAGTAATTCCGTATATATTTCTGAGTACTGCTTACAGATTCCTGGGGTTGCCAAGACGCACCAGAAGAATCGTTATGAGAATAACATCCAAGATGAGAACAGAATCCCGAATAATACAAATAAAATAAATTATCTATCCTCATCTAAAAAATTATGATATATAATTGTATATTGTATACAATTAATAAAACACAAGTCACTACTGTATATATAGCTTACAGAAACAACTGTAATTTACGTTCTCCAACATTAGGTCACAATTAAACACAGCGAGATGTATAGTATTTGAACTCGACATAAGTCATTCCCATATCCCTCGGAAGTATCCATTAAGCTAATCATTCAGTGCCTGTGATTTAGTCTTAAAACAAATCCTGCTGTCAATATCTTGAAAGCATTCGATGGAAATTAAAATAATAATCGTACGTACGGACTTTGCATCGGCGATATTTCATACGAGACGTCAGAGTGGAAGGCACTAGCCTTAACGTAAAGAGAAGCAGTTGAACTTGAAATTAATTAAACAAAGAAATATCCAATCACACTTAACCGATGCGATAGAAAGAGAGAAGCTGCAATCGGGTTTAGGAAAACAGAATTCTTCGAAATAATCTGACAGTTCAGCTTTTATTTATTTAGACAACAAAATTGCCAAGTTCCATTACTATGCAAATTAATCAATAAACAAACTTCCTCTTATAGAAAATGTTTATTTCTATTCTCATAAGGTTAGGTATGTCTAGATCTGTATATATTTGTATGCACATGATTCACTCTGAAACTAAGTATTCGATTATTATGATTTTTGGAACACAGCTACTAGTCGTAAGTGGTACAAATGTTGGTTGTATAGATTATAATGTAGTTATATGCGACAGGAGGTAGAAAGGTATGGAAATGACTGAACGGGATACAAGAATATGCTAACAGGACAGAAGAAGAGAATCAGCTACTGGCTCATGTTTAAGACTGACTAAGGATCATCGTAAATATTGACTATGTGGTCAAAGAGACGAAATTATAGACTACATAGTAAGTGAGTAAAATAAGCTAGCTTAAGGGAAATAGATAAGTATACACAGCTGGATTGAGAAGATAGAAATAAAGATATACTATTCGATGGGTCGTGCAAAATCCGAACGGAAAGATTCATTAAAGCAACACAATTGGACGTCGTAATAGTCAACAAGATGTATTTTTAAATGGAAAATAGTAGATTTCACCGTTACAGGGGAAAATCCAAGAAGAAAGATAAAATAAGCAAATCCATGGATATTTTCAGAACACTTGAGAAAATAGAGAATGTGAAGATAACCACACAACTATTTACAATAATAGAAGCACGATGAACAGTAAAAAACGGGAAAAATAGAAGAAATAAAAATGAAAGCACACTGATAAGCAAACAGTTGATATAGTAAGAACGGTCTCAAAGTGTGGAAACCAAGGCACACAAAAAGATAACAGCGTTCAATTCTATACTCTGCTTTAGCCAACAGCAGTTATATTTTCACTTTTGGAGTATGAGCAGTTACAAACACTTACAAAATAAATATCCAGCTACAAAAACGAACAATCGTCATCAATCATAAAGCTTAAGGTACTCGTTAATCAAACAGCTGCCAGTGCTTCACATGCATACTAAAATATGCATCCACTACGCACATATATGTTTGAATAAATTACCACGCAGATGCATACTTATGTGCATTAGCATAGTTATAAATACATACACAAATATATATATTACTATATCTCTAAAAATATTGTATGCATTTAGGCAGCATGTTTTCATTTAGGCAATTTATATTTCACATTTGTTCGATGATGCTGTTTTATTTTTAAATTTTCCGTATAGCCCATGTAATGTTTTGATCAATTTGGTGTATTTAAGTTTTGTTGCTTTCTTGTTCAATTTTGTCTTTCTTTTCTCGGGAGTACTTTCGATTCGATTCATCAAATCATCATCAGACGGCGTAGTCTTGGTGTATTTACAAGGTAGCACTACTGTTTAGCTGTACAACTTACAAATGAGCATATCTAGTGAGGATACTTTGTTACCGAACGTCGTAATGTGTAGAGTGCGTGCAAGAATTCAGAAGTATGGCTTTTAACAGCGAATGATTTTTTAATATCGATTACTTAGCTAGACACTTTAAAATGTTGGGACCAGTTTAGGATTTGATATTTATAATCTAGGAATGTTTAGCTTTACTATAAATGGATGCAATCATTTTTAATATTTTAATGTTTGTATCGTGGCGTATTGTGTTTATATTATGAACTAAACTGTGTCTATATTGAGAAGTGAAGTAGCCTAGTGTTTCGAAATTGAGCTAGTGCTTGAAGGATGCAGAGTGAGCCTACATGCAATAAGTGTGGTAACATTTATTTATTTGTATTATTGTCGAATAATTATTTTCCCAAAAGGCATTGAAACTGAAATAATATCTTTACAGTTGTGTGTGGTTGAAAGAAGTTATTGTTAACTACGCATTTTTCAATTTGTTTTAAATCAATCATGAATCTTATTTTATTATTACAGATGATGGGGATATAGATTTTTTAGAACCTTTTCCTCCAATTAAAATTATGTTGCATATTGTAAAAATAGAATTAATTATTATAGTGGGGACTACATAACTGATAATTATTAGTATTGTCTTAATTTCTAATCATTAATTAAATGGGTTCGTCTAATTGGCAAAATTGATTGTCACTTATACTTGCTTAATGTTTTTTTTAATTCGTTCGGGAATATTTTTCTGGTTTTGCACGGTTTAATAGATTATTGTAATTGCGTTGTTATATCAATTTTAGAATTCTCTTTATAATTAAGTGTGCATGAGATTATGATGGCCGATTTTGTGTAAAGAAAGGTAAGTAATGCATCGTTGTTTAAGTCAATGAATATATTAAACAAAACAAGTTTGTTATTAACGTTTAGTTCATGAGTGAAGTTAAGTACAGACTTATTTTGAAAAGAGGGTTATTGCTTTTTTATGTAATCGTTTTGACTGCTAAAATAAAGATATCATCAACGTAAGGTGCATGAATGTGATGTTTAGTAATTATATTAAATAGTTTATTCTCGAAGTTGGGCATGTAAAACTGCAAATGGTCGGTCTAAGAATCAATCTAATAGAAACGCGATCAATGTGGGTATGGTTGCATGTCATGCTCATTGAAATACGATCTCACTTGTGCAGGTAAATAATCACTTTTAAAGTATTTTAGAATCAGTTTAAAGTTGATGGAGGGATGAGTTATTTTATATATTTTCAATAATGATATCAATTGTTCGTATATTTGTTCATTTGTAAATAAGCTTTAAACATCAAGCAACACCGTTATTTAATTAGTTGTGTCTGTGTATTTAGAATATATGTAGTCGTTCATGGATTGACTTTAGACTGTATATTATTTCTAAATAAAGAGTGATTAGTTCAGTAAGTGAGTGGTTAATTAGTATATAGGTATAGTTACTTGAGAAATTATGGGCAGCAAAAAGTGCTACGTTTATAGATAGACATATAAAAGATATATGCATACACATATATATCCCCACATCCACATACATAAACACACGCATACACGCTATCTAAATTAGGATGTAAATCCCGCATATATTTATATAGCCTATATAGAAAATTCCAGAGATACGTTCTTGTTTTTTTCTACAAATGTATTCATCAGGCTAAAGAGAAAAAGTAACATTCCGATACGTAATGTTAATTTACCGACTGTGTATTTACCTTTATAGAATTCAACACAAACGTGTCTGTCTATATATTACTTGATATACGAATATTTTATACTAATTCAAGTATATGAAATTATGCAAAAATTCTTATATATGCACATACACCGATATGTCTTAATATGCATACATATACGTACATAAATAAATTGGTCATCCATTTACGCTTATAATTCATTGTATTGAAGCGTAGACCAATGCCGGAAATAGTTATATGTATATCGATATCCACCTACGTTACCTATTTTACACACATGTTTACGTAGAAAATGTCTCATACCAATATAACCGTGAATACACATACATAAACACGTATATATATATATATATATATATATATATATATATATATATATATATATATATATATATATATATATATATATATATACCTATATATATATATAACGAATACGTGTATACGAATACGTACAAATAATTACCAATCGAGTGCATGTATTCCTATAAAGTAATATATCCACAGGAATACATATGAAAGTGTATATGCTGAAATAATGAACGTCTAAACATGGTTCACACTTCTCAGCTCTGGCAAATTTAATTACAGAGACTCTGCTTGATTTGTCGCCATTTTGATGGCCCAAAAATAATTATTTCTATGGAACCAATTCCAAAAACACCGACTGAACATTTATATTCAGCAAATGTAATTTATTTTACTTTTTTAAAAGAGATTGACCTCATATATTACATGGGTCTCGAACACCCACACGTATCCATACATACACACACCAACATATATATATATATATATATATATATATATATATATATATATATATATATATATATATATATATATATATGTAGTCATAAACATACAGACGGTTTCGCTGTATCACAGCTCGTCAGTGCGGCTAGACCAGTTAGTGCCTCAAGCCGGGGTTAAAACACAACCGTCGAGCTGACAGTTGGCGCTCCTACCCCTACGCTATATTACGAGCCTTACTGAATGTAAGTAAGATCTCAATGTAAACATTGCAAGAGCCGAATTAGTTTAACATAAAATACACAAACACACACACACACACACATATATATATATATATATATGTACATATATATATATATATATATATATATATATATATATATATATATATATATATAAATGTAGTCTTCAACATACAGACGGTTTCGCTGTATCACAGCTTGTCAGTGCGGCTAAACCAGTTAGTGCCTCAAGCTGTGGTTAAAACTCAACCGTCGAGCTGACAGTCGGCGCTCCTACCCCTACGCTATATTACGAGACTGACTGAATGTAAGTAAGATCTCAATGTAAACATTGCAAGTGCCGAATTAGTTTTACATAAAAACACACACATATATATATATATATATATAAATATATATATATATATATATATATATATATATATATATATATATATATATATATATATATACTTAAGGATGCTTTGCTTGAACTTTGAATTCTAATAAAATTTGATTGACACCTTATTTTATTACTTCATTTTATATTATAATATTAATGCTCTATCCAGTATATTGAGCTTCAGTTTTTATCCGGATGTTTCACTAATTATAAGATATTAGTTGGCGCTTGTATCTTTTGTTGGATTGTATCATATATATATATATATATATATATATATATATATATATATATATATATATATATATATATATATATATATATATATATATATATATATACACATATATCACATATAAGTATGCTGTATCACATATACACAAACACACACATATTTACATATATATATATATATATATATATGTACATATGTGTGTTTGTGTATATGTGATACAGCGATCATACCCATGATAGACTACTTATTCCCCACCTGCATTGGTGAATCAATGTTCTAAGATACATACTGAGGTTTGCCATAAGCTACAATGCATTAATATTCTTAAACGAATACAGAATTCTCGTTCGCTTTAAATCTGTTATACACTTTTGACTTACTATGTGCTGATAGACTAATAGATAAGAAGACCACTGTTTTAAAAACTGCCGTGTTTACATCTCAGGTCCAAGTACTTTACTGCCTACTCAAATTGAAAAGATGTGATACACCGAAACTGCATCTCTCTGGATGATCGCATCTGCTGTTTCGACCTTTATAGAACAATGTGGTGTGCCCCTCACCAGTTAACGTTATCGATAATGGACAGCTTTTCGCAAATGAATAAAACACCCTACACTGTCACTTGGCAGCTTTTAATTATAGCTTAATAATGAACACGTCGCCGTTTGCAATCTGTCCAAGTGTCCAACTCATTCTGAAATACTTCTGTGTCTAGCACCATGGAAGAACTGTATTACAACGAAACTGTCTGTAAATGGTTGATAACATATCTCTAATAATAAGTTAGGTATTTTTTATCCATAAAATTCCATTGTAAATTCATTAACCGATCATTATAAATATTAGAGCACATCTGCTTGGCGTAAGGGTGGATATTGTTGGCCTTATTTAGACTACTATAAACACAACTTAAAATATGAGTAAATTAAAACCGTTATATGAATTTTTTGAGGCAGTTGCTAGATATATTGTTTTGTTCCAAAATGATTGTTTACGGAATTATATCCGAGGTTTAGGGTTACGGTATATGGTCATGGCAGAATTATGACAGCGTTTTTAATCCACTAGAGACGTGAGAGAGAATAGAATGCCTAGAGGAAGGTGCAGTTTTAAAGTCAAAAATATAGGAACCTACTCGTCATACATATAAGTCTATTCTTCCAATATGTTCCATATATATATGTATATATGTATATATATATATATATATATATATATATATATATATATATAATTTTATATTCCTAGACATACATATGTTTCGCTTTTTTATTTTACGCCTGTCAGTATGAAATTACTAACTGTGTTGCCGTATCGTACTCGAACATTTCGAACCCTGTACCCAAGTATTATGCACCTCTTAGTCTTGTAACGATTCAGCCTAAGCGAATGCGAGTGAAATACGTCTTGCATTCTTCCAACGTAAACAAAGGTACTGCCATTTTAAAGAGAGTTCTAACTCCGAAAGTAAAGAACCATTCCTCCTTGCTAATTAATGAATCATGACTTTATTATGTCTCGAAGGGGCTTCACTTTGATCGTTCATGGAGATGCCTGTGTTTTGTGTATGCATGTTGATGATACGAGCTATTGCAGGTTTTAGTGAATGTGTTTGTGTGCTGCGAGCATGATTGTACGTCTTCTGGAATTTACTAGATTAAAAAATGAGATTCTGTTTAAAACGTTTTTCACAACATGTCAATAAATACGCGATTCATGGCTTCTAAGTAAGACAGTAGTAAAATATAATGATAATATTATTCAGAAAATATAAATTCGAAATCGCTTAAATGAGTATGTTGAATTGTTAATAGAGGAAAAAACGCAACAAACTGTTGTTAATGGTTTATACATGGCGAAGTATTATCGTGTTAATTCATAAGGTTTGAAGGGCCTGACGAATTGTGTTTTTACATCCATTGAGAATAGTTCGATCTACAGAAGTCTTTCTAATTAATAGCTTTTACATTTAGGTTTCATTTTACTTAAGTCGAAGTTTTCAAAAATAAAGTGATCCCTTCCTGTGGTTGCCACTTGATCTCTATATGAGATACGTAGATGTATAACCGTGTCGATGGGATCTTATTTGGCTTCAAATACTATCTTATTTTGAATATTTTGTCAGGGTTTTCTAGTAGGGGGAATTATTCCCGATGTCAGATTGAACTGACAAACACATGTACAGATAGGCAGAAAACACTCGACATTAGTGTTAAGTAGGTCATTAAAAAAACTCCTTGGTAATTGAAACTATCCATATAAATATGTCTGCAAATGTGTAGTCAAATAATTTCTGTATGGATACTTTTTTTTAGCAAATACTTACATATATACATATGTAATAAATATGTGATATGTAAAAATTCTCTCTCTCTCTCTCTCTCTCTCTCTCTCTCTATATATATATATATATATATATATATATATATATATATATAAATATATATATATATACAGGGTGATTCATAAGTCACTTAACTATTTAAAATTATTACCACATGAAGCACAAACATACTATGAACTGGTGATCATTGTAATCTTAGTCTCTAATTACTGCTATTTGTTATTTTAAATTTGTTCGTTTATATATTTGTTTCTATGTGTATTTATTTGTATTTATTTAAATTTGTGTAAATCATCATATGTGCTTTTTTTCAGGCAGTATGTAATTTACAATTGAAGAGCGAATTTTTATTGTTATTCATATGGCCAAATTTGATGAATCTCCCACACTTGTTGAAAGGCAATGACGACCTCAAATAAAAAATCATTGCCGAGTTTGTATAAATTAATCAATCAAATATGCTACAAAGAGTCGTAATTCCTTTCAAAAATGAATTGAGCTATGTATGCAGTACGAAAGTGGAAAATTGGAAATTTTGCTGTAATTCCACACTCCCATAAATGTATATGTTGAATAAACTTTCTGTTTTGTATTACCGTATTTTTTTAAGTTTAGAATTTCAAAAATAAATAGCTAAGTGACTTATGAATAACCCTATATATATATATTGTTAGGTACATTTATATCGTTATTTATTTGTAGGTCGAGGCCACATTTCTAAATTAATAGGCCCATCAGTATGTCAAAAGTGCAAATATGTGACACATATTATTTAATTTACATTTCTACACAGAAATGTATATCAACATTCATATTCTCTCAGACTTTTTCCTGCATTTATAAACAACAAGTGCGTCAATTAATCAAAACATTTCAAAATGTCAGTCTCTAAGAGAATTCTAACGGAATTTTAGGTGATATGATTTAGAGCACTCTCTGCTTTTTTTAAATTGAAGTATGTCAGATGTGTATTGCATAGTCATTGCATCTCAATTGAGCAAAATTCCTGGAATTTGAATTTTTTTTCTTCAGAAACACTATAGCTTTACACCTCATATTGTGATATTTATTGGAATAAAAATAATGTAATGGATTTTGATCAAAATTTAAATAAGAATTCTTGACATGATGATTAGTACTATTATATTTTCATTTTAGGTTACGTTAAGAAAGAGAATATCGGTGCCAAATTATTCCGTTTGATGACTAGCGATAACGAGTATATATATATATATATATATATATATATATATATATATATATATATATATATATATATATATATATATAACCATTGTAGTGGTAGTACGTACGGTTCGTATCCCTTTATTCACTGTGTATGTAATTAAGACTAAGATTAAATACAATAATGCATATCTGAACGTCTCTTATCTTTAGCTGATCTTTTCACTGGGTATCTCTACAATACGAAAAAACATAAAAGCACCCATAATGTACTATTAACACATACGTGTTCATGATCAATCTAGTTTTGTGAGAGCTCGTAAGAACTTTGTTAGATAGAAACCATAATCACAGCGTTCTTTTTTACAGTATAAACCAAACCTATCTTAAAAAGTACTAATCTGTATACGTCCATTATATAGGATGCACAAGGGATCCATTCGACCATAAGTGTTTGTACACTTTATAAGAACATGTATATATATATATATATATATATATATATATATATATATATATATATATATACATATATATATATATATATATATATATATATTTGTGGGTAAATGTGTATGTATGTGTATGAGTGTTTTTGTAATTGTTTGTTTCCATTGCATTAGTTGTTTCGTTTTGGTATGCTTAGCAATTAAAAAGAAGATTCGTCAAAGCAAGATTAAAACTCTGCTTTAACATGGCGGTTAAATTTAATTAGTGCAACTAATTAATTAGAAAAGGAGGCGTGTTCAAATTGAAAACGAAGTCGTTTTCCCAATTAAATTGTAAACTAAATTGAGTGCTAAACTTTCTGACGCTGATTGGGAATGCAAATAATTGCTTTCATCCATTTATGGGCTGTTCATGCCAAGCAATGCTCTTCTGCAGCATGTATAATACATCATTTGAAACTCAAAACTAGCAATATGGATGGTGCCAAAACATAACCTGCCATATAATTTAATAAATGACTAACTTTCAAATTTAGCCTGTATAAGTTTGCGCCTAGTCGCATTCTTTGTTTACAAATTACAGTACTTTACGATAGGCTACTGATGCACATTTTCAAAACAATAAATGATCTGAAATCCGTGTCTTGACGAAGCATTGTTTTCTGATAGGTAAATTACTGTTCCTAGAAGCATAATGACTTATTATGCATGCACGGCTGCCTCGGAAATAACGTTTAAAGTGGTATTTACTGATGTTCAACGCAGTCATACAGACACAAATGATGCTGTAACAGTAGGTCGCAAAATTTCGTCAGTTGTCTGAGGAAAAAGAAATGTGCTCAGACTCGTTTTGCTGATGAATTAGATCGAATTTTGCTTAAACACCGTTGTTTCATTAGTTATGCCCTGGACGTATAAGTAATGGTATATATATATATATATATATATATATATATATATATATATATACAGATTATTAAATAACACGGAGTGTTTTTGCTTGAAATATTTATTTTTATTCTATCAAGTTTCCGAATGGTCCATTTAGTGTTTCGGTCAAATTGGTGTATGTAATTCCTTGGGTGTCTTGTTCCATTTTCTTTCTTTTTTCGCGAGTACTTTCGATTTAATCTATTAACTACATGGTTTAATTTGTAATTCTTATATAACAAAGCATCTGTCTTATTTAATTATCAAACTTGATGAGGGGTATGTAGCGATGTTCTATATTGTTATGAGCATTTTCATCCAATTTAAAGTTCGGATTCATTTCGTTAAAGTGGAATAGATTCATGTAGTGGGAATTATTTAGCTGATTATAAATACGATTGTCTAAGTTTCTAATCATTAATTTTATTTGTTCGCCTACAATATAATTGGAAATTGATTATTAATTATGACTTTCTTAATGTTATTTTTTTATTCGTTAAGGAATATGTTTGGTTACAGAGATTAGCTTTGAACGGTTTGATAGATTTGTAATAATTACAACTGCATATCGATATGGGCATTTGCTTCTCAAACCTAAAATGCATGTATTAATAGTGGTAGGTTTTTATATAGGGAGAGGTGGTTGATGCGTAATTGTTAAAACATCGCAAAACGCAATGTTGTGATTTAAATAAAGCTCATGAGTTAATTTAAGTACGGAATTATTTTGAAAAATGTATTGTAGTTTTTTTGTTTCATAATTATTGTCTACTAAAATAAGGATATCATCAACGGCCATAAATGGAGGGTTTAGTAATTATATTAAATATTTTATTTTCGATGGCAGCCATGTAAAAATTAATGTAGATCGGTCCGAGGACCGATCTAATAGAAACACCGTCAATCTGGGTATAGATGTTTCCCTTATGGTCGTAGAAACGGACTTCGGTTGTGCAAACAAATAATAACTTTTTAAGTATTTAAGGATCAGATTTCAGTAGAGGGAAGGATGGGTTATTGTATATGTTATTAATAATTATATCAATTGTTTTGTGTACTGAAACATTTGTAAATAAGCTTTCAACGTAAAGTCAAGCGTTAATTTTATCATCTGCTTAGAGGTGTTGTATCCGTAGTAGTGTATGGGTTGATTTTACACTGTATTTACTTGGTAAATAAAGAGTTATTAGTTCATTAATTGTTTTTGTTAATTGCTATATAGGAGTAGTGACTCGAGAAATTCTGAGACAGAGAAGGGAGTTAGATTTATGTTTTTACAGTACTGTATAAGTAACCATATTTATAATCGCCAGTTATGTTGGGGAGTTTGAGGTTATCGTTTACGGCATTATTGGATGTAATAAGCGTGTTTACATGTGTCTTAAGTTGATCAATGGTGATTCTCTTAACGTTTTTAAATTTCAAATGACCGTCTAAAATTGTTTGTAATTGTGTAAAATAGTCAGATTTGTTAAGTACACCATATATGATGGTTTTATCATTTTTTAAAAAATCAATTCTCCAATTATATTGGTAGAGGAACAAATTAAATTAATGATTAGAAATTAGATACTACTAATAATAATTAGCAAAAAAAAAATGCATTATTTTATTTTTTATTTTTTTTATGTATTAATTGAAACCAACGTGAAATGTATATATATATATATATATATATATATATATATATATATATATATATATAATAATAAATAGTTACCTCCCCTTTTTAGATATTTTAATTAATTAGAGTTACGTACCTTTAACCATGTGTTTTTTATATATAAATAATATTTAATTTTCTCTTAATTTTCTTTTATTGTTATTAATTTTCTTTTATTTTCCCTTCTCTTCTTTCTCTTTTTTTCCTCACTTCTAAATATAGAATCTCTTACATAACGGCTATTTTCTGGTTTAAGCGTCTCACCGCCTCTTCATTTCAAATTTATTGGGCATAGCGTTTCATAACGGGTAAAAACTGTTTTTTTAAAGAAATTCCATCATTTTACCATTTCAGACAGTGCTGACGAAGACGGAATTGGGGATTAAACCCTTTCCTTGTCAGAAACCACTGGTCCATGCCTGATTAAAATCTGTATTTAAAAACAATATATATATATATATATATATATATATATATATATATATATATATATATATATATATATATATATATAACTTATTTGTAATATTGTAAGAAAACTCCTAGCAGAGTGCTTGATTAATTAAGAATTAAAGTTAAAAATTAAAAATTTCCAGCGTAATATTTATTTATATTAGTACAGAAAAATTAGTACAACATTCGTACCGTCGGTTTCAAACACGGACGTACTTACCAATTCGGCTCCTTTCAGCTGAAGAGAGCCGGATGGCTAAGTCCTTCCGTGTTTGAAACCGACGGTACGAATGTCGTACCAATCATTCTGTACTAATATATATATATATATATATATATATATATATATATATATATATATATATATATATGTATATATATATATATATACATATATAAAAGAAGTAAGGCTACCAACATTTGTAAAAAGATTTATTAAACATTCATGTGTTTTCATGTTATTTTATCATATTTATAGTTTTATATAACGAGTTTCAAGCAGTGGTCCGCTCTCATCAGATATGTAAATATCTCTCTCTCCCTCTCTCTCTCTCTCTCTCTCTCTCTCTCTCTCTCTCTCTCTCTCTCTCTCTCTCTCTCTCTATCTATATATATATATATATAAAGAATTTTTTTTCCACCTTGGAGACTCCCATTCCGGATATCCTCTCTAGGTCTGGTTTTCCTTTTTCTTTTTCCTTATTCTAATTTTCATTCTTGAGCTCCATTCTTATCGACTTTTCCCTCATTCTATTATTAGTATCTTATTTTTTTATTTTTTTATTTTTTATTATTTTATTTTATTTCTTATTCTTTCGGTCAATCCTCAATTTTCCTTGCGAGCTTAAGACTAACCTTATTATCTATTTTTCATTCTTTACTCTTTTATTTTCTTATTTCTACTTTTTATACTATTTTTATCTTTATTTTTTATCTTTACTCTTTTAATTTTTAACTCATTTTCCTAGTCCTACCCTTCATATATATTTTGCCTCATTGCTTATATCTAAGGTCATTTGATTAAACTTCTAAACCCCCGAACTCTGTTTTTATACATATTCTGATATTTTAACCCCTTATCCTAACATTCGTTAACTTACCCCCACTCCTTTCTTCCCCTTTTCTAGTTGAATCCTAATTCGCCTAACTTCCAATTTCAACTTTATGTTTCACCCCCCTACTTTCACACTCTTAGTTTTATCCGCATTCCTTCACCGCATCGCTCCCTTCTCCTCCCCCTCTCTTTCCTCGTACCCGTCCCTTTCTCCTCCCACATTCCACTTACCCGTTTCCTCCCTTGCCCACTGGTCGCATATTATACTCCTGTTCTCACTGTCTCTGCTTTTCTTCATTTATAGCCGGCTTTCTCAACTGGGCAGACTTTAAATATTCTCACTGCCCCCTTTTCCACTTTAAAACACTTTCCTTTGTCATCTCTGCCCGGGAAGTTACTTTAATGGCGAATATTTTACATCTTAATCTCCTCTGACGCCTGCCTGCATCATCGAATGTACCTCTTATTGGACTTTTTACCATTCCTGGATTTTCCATTTTCGCCGTACCTGAAGTTGTGGCTTCTTGGAATTTAACTTTGAAACTTCTCTCATTACTTCTCGTGCCTCTAACGACCTACCTATCTACATCGTATCCTCTCCGCTGGACTCTTCGACACCGGACTTTTTGGCAATCGGACATTTGCTTGCACCCTGGCACAGTTTTGCCCTACGTTTCCTTCCCTACAACTTTTATTTTATTTCATTTTTTCAAATTTTAAATCTTGGCCATTGCCAACTTATCTATCCCAGCGACTTCCTCTGATGATAAGATTTTGATCTTTGAAAAGCCTGGCTTAAGGAAAATTTAACTTGAATAAATTGCCTTTTTGCGGAATATACCTTGCTTTGAACTTTTGAATTGAATTTTGATTTGGCTTTTGCTTTCTCTAATTCCTTTCCACTCTCCTTCATTTCTACCTGCTCTATCCTGGATATTGAGCTGTATACTCTTCACAATAGGGTTTTACCTTTCCTAAAAGTTCGCTTTTAGTACACCTCTTTATCTTAAGCTCCTACTTAGTTGAGCTTTTTCCTCCTATTTGTGATATGTTCAACAAGGAATTCCTCCCGTTTTCGGCAAAAAATATACCCATCCCCTCAAATGAAACCTATATCTGCAAGCTTATCCAATCTGTGAAGAAGTTCATCACTAACGTTAGATGGAAAGCATTTCACCATGACACGAACAACAAAACCTCCTCCCACCAAACTGACTCCAGCAATTCCTCACTTTCTACCCACTTTGGATCTACACTACCTATGAACTCTTCTAGGGAACTGAAGAAATTGGAAAAATCAGCTGCCTCCAGGTACGGTCTCAAAACCTCCTCCTTCCCTAAACAAAATGAACACCTCAATAATTTCGAAAATGACCTATTTGACCTCATTAGTCGCATTAAATTCAAAAGACACAATAAACACCTCAATCCCATCATCAAAAAAATCAACAAGTTTACTAACAATATTAAGAAACACCCAGATATAATTGTCCCAGCTGATAAAACTAAGAATTTTTACAAACTGAAATATAGTCAATACAAATCCTTAATCTACAAAGAATTAAATAAATCTTACAAAAGCACATCTTACGATACCCTGGCTAGTATAAACAATGAGGCTAAATCCATACTAACATCTTTGAATGTCCTCAACTACGCAGAAATTTTAACCTCTGCAATACCTAGATTTACTTTGAAGGACCACAAAAATAATTTCCAAGAAAACCCTACCATCAGACTAATATGCCCCTCTAAATCCGACCTAGGCATCATAAGCAAGAAAATCTTGGATAGAATTATCCCTACCTTGAAAGAAAAAATTCGTTACACTCTTTGGCAATCCTCTGATGAGGTTACTACCTGGTTCCTTAACCTCATTGATAAGTCTAAACCTAACTTGAACTTCATAACATTCGACATTAATAATTATTACCAATCCATTTCCCCTATCTTACTTAACAAAGCATTAATCTTCGCCAAAAATAATTCTGACATTACTGACATAGAGATTAAACTAATAATATTAGCCAGAAGATCCCTACTAGAATTTGATAATAAGCTTTGGACTAGGAAGGACACCCCCAATAACTTTGACATTACCATGGGGGCCTCAGACTCTGCCCAGGTCACTGACCTGGTAGGTTTGTACTTGATGAGAGAATTGGGGTTTAATTTTGGACACTTACAGGGTGGGTTGTATAGGGACGATGCCCTGTTTGTATCTGGGGAGAGATCGAGACAATATAACAACACTATCAAAAACCTGCATAACTTCTTTAAAAACTTTGGTTTGACCATTACAGTGGAACCTGAGAAAAGAATATCTAACTTTCTTGACCTTACATTAGATCTTAACTCGGGAACCTTCAGCCCATACCATAAACCTAACTTAACCGTTTTCTACGTACATAGCCTATCTAACCACCCTAAATCCATCATAAACTCAATAGTCCCCTCAGTATCTAATAGAATCTCTAAGCTATCTGCGAATAAATCTATCTTCGATCAAAATTCTAGCTTTTACAATAATGCTTTGCTTAACTCAGGCTACAATCAAAAAATTAAATATAACTGCAACCCCCTTACTCAAGTTAACAAATCTTCAGGCATTATTACTCACAACATGACCACACACAGAAATAAAAAGTTTAACTCATCAGCACCTAAGATAATCAAAACACACTCTAATAAGCCCATAGGAACTAAAGATATTGATAATCGGGTAGACCCACATTCGCATAAACAAAGAAAAAAACTTAGAAGAAAGAATAACATTTGGTTTAATCCGCCTTTCAGCAGTAATGTTAAAACCAATATACCTAAAGAATTTTTCCAAATCTTAGACAGATCTTTTAAGCATCCCCACAGATATAACACTATCCTTAACAAAAATTCTATTAAAATATCATACTCTACTATGCCCAATATTGAACAAACTATCATAACCTCTAACAATAGGAAAATCAAACATATCCAACAGCAACCACCCACCACATCCCTCACCACTTGTAACTGCCGTAAACCTAGAGATTGTCCCCTTAACAACAACTGTGTACAGAAGGACGTAATATACGCTTGTACTGTTAAACAATTCCCTCGCTCCACCAATGTTGTGAGTAATCACAGTTCCCATACTCCACCCGAACTCCGGATCTCCCCGCAACCCCAATCCGCTTCTACTCTAAACTCCCGCTTATACAGCCATACCTCTATCCAAGCACCCCCAATAATAAATAGTGCTCATGGGCCAACTCACATTTCCCCCATATCCGCTCCACCCCACTTCTCCAAACAACTTTCCTCGCATAACTTGGATCTCCAAACCCAAATCTCTTCTAATACCATTAGTAATCTCAATGCAACTATAGCACCACCCTTCAAGATACACACATATATTGGGGCGTCCTCTTTCCCCATAAAGACCCGGATCTCTAACCATATATATTCCTTTAAAAATAGCAGCGATAACAGCACAGGCACTTCACTTTCCAATCTAATTAGAAACCTCAATCTCAAAAATACTCCCTATTCACTCCACTGGTCAATACTTAAAAAGTCCAAATCATATACCCCTGGAGCATCCCACTGCCAACTTTGTACTCTGGAAACCTTTATGATAGCTACTGCTACTAAATCTAAAAATATTATTAATTCTAAGAATGAACTTATCTCCAGTTGCAGGCATAAACGTAAATTCAGGTATAGCAACCATAATAATCCCCCAGACACCCCTCCCCCATTTGATTAAATACCCTCCCTTCATCTCGGATTTCCCCTCCTTACATCTCGAAACCCCTTTCTGATAGTTCTAATTCCTGTTGTTTTTTAATCTCTACTTATATCTCCCTCATCCCTTTAACCTTCTCTTAACTTAATAAAATTACCCATAAACTTCGTTAGCTTCGCATTTCCCTTTGTTTTAACCTTGTATATCTCTTACTTCTTCCGGCCTTCACTAACCTATTTAACAATTTTCTTAATTAACCTCCATATAACTTTTTTTAAAATAAAATTTCAAAGTTTATATTTTCCCATATCTATTTGAACTAGCATCCTGTAACTGCTTATTTACTAACCCATAAAAATTTTTTTCCACCTTGGAGACTCCCATTCCGGATATCCTCTCTAGGTCTGGTTTTCCTTTTTCTTTTTCCTTATTCTAATTTTCATTCTTGAGCTCCAATCTTATCGACTTTTCCCTCATTCTATTATTAGTATCTTATTTTTTTATTTTTTTATTTTTTATTATTTTATTTTATTTCTTATTCTTTCGGTCAATCCTCAATTTTCCTTGCGAGCTTAAGACTAACCTTATTATCTATTTTTCATTCTTTACTCTTTTATTTTCTTATTTCTACTTTTTATACTATTTTTATCTTTATTTTTTATCTTTACTCTTTTAATTTTTAACTCATTTTCCTAGTCCTACCCTTCATATATATTTTGCCTCATTGCTTATATCTAAGGTCATTTGATTAAACTTCTAAACCCCCGAACTCTGTTTTTATACATATTCTGATATTTTAACCCCTTATCCTAACATTCGTTAACTTACCCCCACTCCTTTCTTCCCCTTTTCTAGTTGAATCCTAATTCGCCTAACTTCCAATTTCAACTTTATGTTTCACCCCCCTACTTTCACACTCTTAGTTTTATCCGCATTCCTTCACCGCATCGCTCCCTTCTCCTCCCCCTCTCTTTCCTCGTACCCGTCCCTTTCTCCTCCCACATTCCACTTACCCGTTTCCTCCCTTGCCCACTGGTCGCATATTATACTCCTGTTCTCACTGTCTCTGCTTTTCTTCATTTATAGCCGGCTTTCTCAACTGGGCAGACTTTAAATATTCTCACTGCCCCCTTTTCCACTTTAAAACACTTTCCTTTGTCATCTCTGCCCGGGAAGTTACTTTAATGGCGAATATTTTACATCTTAATCTCCTCTGACGCCTGCCTGCATCATCGAATGTACCTCTTATTGGACTTTTTACCATTCCTGGATTTTCCATTTTCGCCGTACCTGAAGTTGTGGCTTCTTGGAATTTAACTTTGAAACTTCTCTCATTACTTCTCGTGCCTCTAACGACCTACCTATCTACATCGTATCCTCTCCGCTGGACTCTTCGACACCGGACTTTTTGGCAATCGGACATTTGCTTGCACCCTGGCACAGTTTTGCCCTACGTTTCCTTCCCTACAACTTTTATTTTATTTCATTTTTTCAAATTTTAAATCTTGGCCATTGCCAACTTATCTATCCCAGCGACTTCCTCTGATGATAAGATTTTGATCTTTGAAAAGCCTGGCTTAAGGAAAATTTAACTTGAATAAATTGCCTTTTTGCGGAATATACCTTGCTTTGAACTTTTGAATTGAATTTTGATTTGGCTTTTGCTTTCTCTAATTCCTTTCCACTCTCCTTCATATATATATATATATATATATATATATATATATATATATGTATATATATATATATATATATATATATATATATATAGGTAAAACTCTAGAATAACTCGTAATTATATTCTTAGTATCGCCCGTATTGAGCATTAACCTTCAACCTCTTGAAACAAGAACAACTCATCCCTTGGATTAATTGAACGGTTTCATTTGAAATTGTGTACAGATTCCCGAGTTTAACATGAAGATTCCCGAGTCACACAACGCGCGGTTCAATATGTTCGAAGGCATATTATTCAAAACCTTGTGAGAATAGCATCCGACTAAAGAAGAGACGTTCGAATAATAGAAATAATACAATTGTTAGAAAGTTATAAATACATAGTAAAAGTATACTTCCGGTTTTGCATTAATCGACCGGCTTAAACCTACTCCAAAACAAAACTTAAATCTAATATCATACTTATTCAAGAAATAGAGGAAATTTTGAGTGCCCGTTTCAATAAATAATCTCAAAATACTATTAAGCCTATCATATGGAAAATAAAAGGAACAACAACACAGTTTAAGTTCACATTTGCCTAACCGTAATGTGTTAACATTATATTTTGTAGATATTAATTACATTTTGAATATGACATGAACCTTTACACAAACAATATGTTCATTGTATATAACAAGTATATTTTGAACCTAACTAAAAGCTGGGTTTTATTTCACATATATGTTTATGCTTAACAAAATCTGTGTTACCTCATATCTCAAACATGGTTGTCTCTGCCATCATCATCCCCTTTTAATTACACATCTGTTCGATTCTGCGCATCAACTAATCTCAACCTCTAGCCACACCGAGTCATGTATCCTTTTCGTGTTTTTTGTAGTATAACGATAACGCCCCTGAAGTTGAAACACAATCATTTGAAACGAGTCGACATATGCGACATTCAATATTTTAGTTCACGAAACCCAAAACTGTGTTCAGGTCATCTTTACAAAAAACATTTTGTTGGTTTCATTTTCGTAACTTAAAGCTGTTTTCTTTTATATTTAAAAAAAAATGTTTGTTATTGCGCTGCTTCTATTTGTGTAATTGAAAACTGTCATGAGTTTTTAAAAACTTTGGACTTGTTGTTTGTTTCAATAACTGTTTGATGTTTTATTTTCAAAGACGAATTGGGAGAGGGTATTTGGGTTCTATTTCAATTTGGTCCATAGTAAGCAACGCACAGCTGAGCGAATATTATATTTAGAAAGATGTTCTTTTGTTTTTTATAAAGATAACAAAATATTTTAGTTTTTTTCGTTAAAAATTGTTTTTCTGATTTATTTTGCTAAATTATTAGTTTTATGTTTTCTTAAATGTTTCATGTAAAACAACATATGTGTGTATGTTATATGTCCAATGTTCATGCGTAAAATAACACTTTTTATATTAACTTTTGTAGGTAATGTGTGTTTTTGTAACAATTGCTGCTTAAGTTAATAAACGGTATAGGTTAGATATGTATTAGGCAGTGCCAATTTAAACTATTAATCAAGTCAAACAATCACCTAGTATTTCACTATTACTATTCCAAATTAAAATTAATTAAAGTATTATGTACAATATATACTATTTACAACTTAATAGCTGAGCAAGAAAATTATGCATATTCATGAGATAATAGAAATAGATTTAGTTCTTACGCGTGGGAACTATTTTTCATATCCATTGTTTCTTGTTAATAATACACCATTCTATTTCTAACAAAACCTTTCAACAAACATTATGGTACTACTTTATGTAAATCATACGTGATAGAGTTCCCAATGTTCTGTAAAAATATAGGCATGTTGAAGAATTTCAGAATATAATGAGGTTTAAGAATCATCTAGAAATTTTTTCAAGACAATCAAAGCAGGAATTTTGGAACGTGCAGACCGACGGACACCTAGAAATAATCCTGAAGACCAGCAAGGGAATTACTGCATTTTAAATTCTTTTGACGAAGACAAGGCTAAGAGAGGAATCATGTTAAATTTTGATACATACAAAGTATGGAAACTTCAAAATGCAGAATATCACCTACGATGAGAAAATCAAGTGAGTAACATATTAAAATTAAGATGTATAAGCACAGCATGAAAGGTTTAACGATCACTAACATCCAGTCACTGTCGTATGATAGCGCATGGGTAGGAGCACAGACTGTCAGCTCGACAGTTGAGTTTCAATCCCGGCTTGACACATTAACTGGTCTAGCCGCACTTAAGAGATGTGATACAGCAGATCATCTTGTATGTCGATGACTATATGAAGCTGCCTTCTAGGGTAGAGCTCAATTGTAAGAATACCGCACACTGCCATTAGCTTTAAGGCATAACTTATTGGGTGAAACATATATATATATATATATATATATATATATATATATATAACTCGAAAGTACTTGCAAAAAAGAAACAAGAATGGAACAAGAAACCCATGGATCATATTTACATCAATTTGACCGAAACATTAGATGGACAATTCGGAAAATTGAAGAAATAAAAAAAAGTCGCATCAAACAAAACCACTCCGTGTTATTTAATAATGTTTGCCTAAATATATATATATATATATATATATATATATATATATATATATATATATATATATATATATATATATATACATATGACCCAGTCAAGGAACACATCCACAAGGTATAGGACGTCAAAGAATTTCAGCCGGTCTAATAAAAAGTGCCCAATATCAAATAGAGCTTTTATATATATGATTATTTTTATTCATACCAACATGCCCAAATTCTACAACATCCACCAACAGCTGTTATAAACTGAGACCTCATCAGGTTGAGTTAGTACCCGATCTTTACCTGAGATCATATTTGGGAAGAATGAAATAGGGAAGACGATAAAAGCAAAATACATTTTAAATTGTGACAGTCACGTGGTTAGATTTGAGACTTGAAGATGGTAACATGCTACCTCTGCCGAAACGCTGTGAGATTAAGATGCAAGATAATGAAATTAGTCCTAATAATACAAACAATACAGTTTATCAATCATCGTCTCAAAACTTCTCGAAATATAATCCGTAATAATTGTTCATATATCTGAGAATTACTCAGAAATAAGTTATTTGAAAGATTCCTCTCATTTATCAAATACAAAACATGTTGTTATATGTGTATCGAAGTTGTATGTTATTATTCAATGTAATTTATTCGGTTACCTATCCCTGTGTTAGATTATTTTGTTTTTCACTATTTCTATTTTCTCTTGGTTTTTAAACAAACAAATGCCAAAGATAAACACGCTCTGTTCCTCAGATGAACTGAGAAAATCGAACACTCCCTGATTTTTTTGAAATAAAGATAACAATTAGAGGCTTATTTGTTTTTGATCGAATGTTTATCGTAAGTTTCCAAATGAAAAAAACAGCAACTAGACATCTAGCCGCTTTACCAAATGTTGAATAAACATAAGACAAATCTTTAAAATTGTATTATTTCGGTTATGCAGATTACTATTCGCATATGGGGTGTTTTGGCTGATGTACGCTCCGACCAACATCGGGTGCATATCATTTTAGTTGGGAATCATTATGTCTAATTCTGGAATCTATACGAAGTTTGGTAGATCGTTATTTTTCCAGCTGTTATCGGGTATTAATGTTAACTTATTTTAAAGTTGTTTTCAGTTATTATCGAATGCAGTAAGGGCTAAACATAAAACTGCAACTGTCACTGGGAATTGATTGATAATAAACGCATTTCTCTTCATAGAAAGTTGGAGGTCACTTGATCGAAAAGTTGCGAAAATGACAATAATTATCAGAATAATCAAAAGCATAGACATTATCGATCTCCATCTATAAATCAGAAACGGATAAGTATCTATGAATGTAAGTTATTTTGTATTGGGCTGATAATAATATCATCCTGTTATCAGTAATACATAAAGTTATTACTTAATTTTGAGATGTGTTTTATATTAAATTTTTTCATGGGTATATAAAATTCGAATAAAAGATTAATTTGCAAAATATTGAAATCAATTATCAAAAACTAAGATTCGAAACTGATATTCGAATTATTTTTCAACTAAATAGAATTAAATTCTAAACTATTAATATTACTTTTCAATTAATCAAAATACAAAGAGAACCGATTAGAATATGTATGTGATATGCTGCTTATTTTTTTCATTCTGAAATATACTTCAGAACAACGCAATTACCTGGACAGCTATTAGAACATATCTAAAACATAATGATAAAAAGTTAAAATAATACTGAAAATTTTACAATTGTGTCTTCCATATTTTGTATATTACTGCCGTGTTTAAAGAATATTTCTATTCTATAAGACCAACAGCGCAAACGCATAATTAATGTAGCATGTTTGTCTAAAATAAAACACGCTTATCTAAATACTCTGATCAATGCAGTTTAAAAATATATGTGCTTGTAGGGGTTAATCTCCATAACGTGTGTAAAGGGTTGTGACACATTTTTAATTATAGTGACGTCCGGTACGGACAAAACCCCACGATATTATTGTACGCAAGGCGATCAATAATACAGGTCTGCCAAACATGCGACCGGGGTCTACGACAGGGGGTGGGAGTGTAAAGACCAAACTTATTACTAAATAATAATTACCGAGAACATTTTAGTAAGATATTGCTAAGTAATGCCCAGTATCTATACATATTAAAAAGAAGCAGTTAACAATAATTGATGTATTTCCATTAAATATAAAAAGTACAAAAATATAAAGAAACTAAATTTAACTTTATCAACCACGAATTAGATACATTTTTTATATTTGAAAAATCATGAGTCAGTTGGTCTTGTATTGACTACTTGATTACAGAAAATAGGACATAATACAATCAGAAAGCAAATTCAACATTTTACAAAATAAAATACTTTATGAACAAAATACTGTTCGGATAAACAATTTTGATTATTTTTACTAAATGTGTGAAGTTTATTACATATACAATTTTTTTTTACAGAAGATGGAGAAAAGGCTTATTTCTTCATGATACGATAGTACATATGATACACAGTCTGTATAATAAAATAAACTTACATTAATAAGAACATAACACCAAGAAAATATATGTAAAAAGAGGGGAATGTAAAATATATCTGATAACTGGATGGAAAAGTATGCATTAAATATAATGAGTTCTACTTTTTTAGGAAAACACGTGTTTACAGCCTGAAACACTTTGAAAAATAAAGAAAAAAACAAATGATCTTGAATTTCGAGTATGGTATCAGTTTCGCATATACATTTTATGTCCAATTATCTCCCGGTTTCGCGTCATTCTAGCGTTTTAAGGCAGATAACAAATTTGTTTTTTCAGTTAGAAATACATTTTAGTTTTTTTTTAGGAGTCAGGACGAATAGTGTTTTTAGGCGATTATGTGTGGTTTTACGACCTTGCAACTCGGACTAACGGTTATTTAAAAAAATATTTTACTTCACTGCTTTAATAGTAACTAGAATAGCCCATAAATAGAGGATCATTTTAAGTTAGTTTCATATACAAAACCAATCGCCACTCAAGATTCTTAAATAATTATTTTTCTGTTTGTTTACTTCTTTCTGCCATATTTTAAAGGGTGTTCACATATAATCGTTTGAACAAAATAGAATCTCGTTTGTTGCAGATTAAAGTAACTAAACAGAGCGCGAATTCCCCATTATTAAATTGTCAAACTAGAGTTGGTGTTGCTACAAAAACGGTAACTAAAAAATAATTTGTTAAAAAATAAAAATTAAATGTTTATGTCAAGACAAACGTACCATTTAAGTTCGTACCAAAAATCAATTTTATCCAACATTTGTTTAAATACAGAGTAAGATGGGCAATAAAATGCAAACCTTTATAATACAATTGAAGATGAAAAGAGTATTAAAACTCGTGAATTAAAATGTTCTTGGGTGATTGACACCGCGTCTTCAGATAAACTAATTGCCATAAGTAAAATCGCATGTCAGTTTCTGATATGTCTAATTTCAATATGAAAACAGAGCATAAATGTATATTATCAAACACATTTTTCACAATTTTTACTTGTTGTAGTCACATTTATTTTTAAAACTTTAACGCACACCAGACAAGGTGCATTGCCACTGAGACGTAAGGGGATACTGCAGATAAGGGGCCAGAAAGTAAAGGGGGCATCTTAAGTTAGCAGTTGTGCAGAGAGATATTTGTTCACAGTACACTTAATTACTAAATGTTGGTAAAGTACGAGAACCAGGATGCAAAGAGGGTGTTCGAATGGGTGGTGGCTCCAAGAAAAGAAGCTAGTAGAGTACAAAGTTCTCCGGCATATGGGGATCTCCAGAGTGAATTGATGGGATTTAACTAATTGTCGAGTTTTCCGGGTGAATTTACGTCGAGGGAGCACCAGAGTATTGATTTACTCCTCTCCAGGAGTTAGCACAAGGCCAGTTTTTATCTTACTCCCACAAGTAAGATGTGACCCAAGGTCGGGTCGGGAAAGTGGGGTTTTAAAATTGCCTCGGCAGCCCCGTCGGCATTCACCGGTAGAGGCGCCTCGGGCAGTAAGCAATAAATGTTCTCCTCTCCAAAGAGGGGAGGCAAAGCCTGGGAAGGTGGACCTCCCAGAACTGCACAGGACAGATCCATTGACCGGCGTAAATCAAGACCAGAGTAGGCATTTAATCGAAACACATTCATTGAAGTACTTGTAAAAGAAGCACAAGGATGAAACATTGGGGCAATGGGACAGGGGATGAAGCTTGGTGGATAGTGAAGGGACCTATTAGATTAGCGACTCTTTTTAAACCCCTGTATAAGAGGAAGAGACTGGCTCAGATGTAATAACAATATTCTAAATATGGATGGATAGTGGTTTTGCAGAGATATAGAACACTACGGAGTGTTAAGTGTTTGAGTACTGTATTGGGAAACCACTTTCCATGGCAATGTTGGCTATGTTTTTGTTTCAATTCGTGTTACCCGTAAATGTTAGGCCGATGAATTTTAATGTTGGACTCTCAGGTAATGGGCTATTAGTCATGGAAATTAGTGGGTTAAAGGGTTTATTGTAGTCGTTAAAGGAAATGAGTTTTTCTTAGTTGCATTTAATGTAAACACCCATTTATGTCCCTATTCTTCTACAGACTGTTGGTCATTTTCTGAGGATTCAGCTATTGCCTTGGATATATGTGCGTCTGCTTTTCTACATGTCGATAATAGAGCTTGGTGTCATACTCAAATATACGCATATCAGATTCAATTTCATCAGGGACGTCCTTTATAGAAAATCAGGAACAATAGAAGTTCGAGGATCGATCAATTGGGTACACTCGCATTTATATCATGTTGCTTAGATGAACGGACATCGAGTTCAAATTGAATATTTCTTTTAGAAGGATTAAATTATATTAAGTATTCGTCCGGAATACCAATCAAATTTATTTTTATGAGAATGCCTTCATTCCAGATCTTGTCAAAGACTTGTGATATATCAAGGACTGCAACCCTTGCTTCTCTTGGCTTCTCCAGTGTTTGATATATTAGTTCAGAGATTACCGTAAGTTCATCCGCGGTAGAACCTGCTTACCTAAATCAATACTGACGGTCAGAAACAAGTTTAGCATAAAATATATAGCGGGCTATGGCTTGATTTGTTAAAAATATAAATATTTTTTCTAAGGTAATTTAATAACCAGAATTGAAAGTTTTGAAATGATCTTAAAATATTTTAAAATATGATACAATTCTTATGTAAAATTAATCCGTATTGATAATGCATAATTTTCCAAGCAATATTAAGGTATGTTTTACATTCCCTCTTCTACACATCTTTTTAGTGTTGTCTTCTTGTTAATGTAAGTTGATTTCATTATTCAGACTGTGTATAATGTGTATTATCGTACAATGAAGAGATAAACATGTACAATTATCAAAATTGTGAACTTGACCATTATTTTGTCTATAAAGTATTTGATTTTGTAAGATGTTGAATTTTTCTGTCTGACTCTATCATGTCATAGTTTACAGTAATCAATTTGTAAATATGAACAATTTTACTCATGATTTTATAAATATCAAAATTGTGTATAATTCGTGGTTAATAAAGTTATTTTTGTAAATTTGGTTATTTTATATTTTTGTACTGTTTACATTTTATTTGATAAAAATAAATCAATTGTTGTTAGATGCTTCCTAATTATATGTATAGTTTAATATTACTGGACATTACATAGAAATATTTTACTAAAACGTTTCTCGGTAATTATTATTTAGTAGCAATTTGTGTATTAACATGCCCACCCCAGTTTGGACACCATCCGCATGTTTGGCAGGCCTGTATTATAGATCGCCTTTACTGTATCGTATTTGGACGGTATGTCCACTATTGTTTTATACGAAGGGGTCCAATAAGTAATGCCCTGACCCATTTCCCATAACAATAGATTAATGAAACTTGGCACAGTTATTAGTGTTTATGTACATAGGAACCACCCAGAGTTATGCATTTATCCCATCGTTTGATGCAGTTTTGGACACCGTTTGTGTAAAAAAACACTGGTGGGTCTTCCATCCACGTTGTAACTTCAGAAATCAAGGATGCATCCTCTGGGAAACGCTTTCCTTTCAAAAACTACTTCATTGCTGGGAAGAGATGAAAGTTGGAGGGTGCAAGGTCAGGAGAGTAAGGGGGATGGGAGAAGAATTTAATAGTCACATGTCCGTGCTACTGATCTGGCGACATGCGAGTTGTGGACCGAGGCGTTGTCCTACAGAGGGAGGATATCTTTGCTGGTTATGCCCCGCCTCTTGATTTTTGATAGCTTCTCTTAATGTCATCAAAAGTGAAGCGTAATAGGCTCCTGTAACTGTAGTACCCTTTGCCAGGAAATTGTTCATCACTACTCCGTCCTGGTCTAAGATAACTGTGAGTATGACCTTGCCAGCGGAGGGCTGTATCCTTACCTTCTTTGGACGTGATGAGTCCCAGTGCTTCCACTGCATTTACTGGCTTTGGTCTCAGGATAATAGTGATGGACCCAAGTTCTATCGTGTGTAATCAGACTTCTGAAAAACTTTGACTCATCATCTCAGCACATCTCCAAATTTATCATCGAGCACACAACGTGTTCTTGCTTCTGGAAAGGTGTTAGCAACCTGGGAATCCATCTGGCAGACACCTTATGCATATGCAAATGGTCAGTAATGATAGTTCCCACAGACCCTGTAGTAATCTTGACCTCTTCGGTGATTTGGCGAAAAGTAATGCGTCGATCTTCCAAGATGGCAGCCTCAACTTGACGGACAGATGCCTCATCAATGTCAGAAGATGGACGACCAGATCTCGGAGCTGTTTCCACAGACTTCCGGCCATGTTTGAATTCACAATGCAAGGGTTTTACAACGTCAGATGATGGGGCATCATCACCATGAGATTCTTCTATTTCATCAAAAGTCTCCTTTGGTATGCGTCCTTTCAAATACGCAAACCGAATCACTGCGCAACACTCAACTGGCTCCATTTCCCAGCTGACTCAGTTCAAACACCTGCAAATCAGAAACCACAATTAGTTCAGAGCTGTTTTTTGCAACCTAAACCATACAATTATAATTCATTACACATGCAACATTTCATCTAGATCAGACAACTGGAAGTGAATCAGAGGAATTACTTATTGAACGCCCCTCGTATATTGATTCAATAGGTTCGCCACTTCTCTTCAAAAAAGGATTTAGGATGCTAACATAGAACAAATCTAAGATTGCCTGAGCATGCTATTATACACATTATTAGGACTCAGTGTAAATTCTATGTTTACTAAACTACCGTTTTACCTTTCGTCAAACCGTAAACATACTAGTTAGTTAAACGAACGTTTCGGCGTTTGATTTATTTATATACCGTATATTTCACATCATTTAAAATTAATAATTCAAATAATAACAAATGTAACGACTATGTTGTATAAGTCTTTACAAAAAGGGTGTTAAAGTCATTGACGACGACGAAACGTCTAAGGTAGTTCGTGATGGGGTAAGTGATACACAAGACAATAGTGATAAAGATAATTTCAATCCATGATAATATACACAATGAACCTGGTTTCCTTTACTGGATAATCGAAATTGGACAAAATACATATATTTTTTAAACAAAATTACAGAATATGTCCTTGGGGAATATCGGTGATTTCCTCAGTGAATAAAGAACATTGGTGATCGGTTCCTGTAAACAACGCCTCTCTGTGGGTCGATTGTACTATCCTCATTGACCTAAATAAAAATTAATTTACCAGAATTATTTCATCAGATGTGCGTTTGTTTTCCGTTCCATCAAGTCCAATTTGGTCAGATGTTTTCTGATATAGAACTAGTTGATATCCCGATCTACGCAGGATCACTAAAATGCTTAAGTACTTCGCATCAGTTCGGTTCCATTTTCAAACGATTCATCATATTGTGACGTCATTCGACTTCCGGTCGGTGATCCAAACTTATAGCAGACGATATTCTAGCGATGATCGACGTATACAAATTTATGACGTCACTCTCAACAAGTGGTTCTTGGACAAGAGGAAGTTTTGCACTTTTTATTTTTCTATGTACCCCCACTTGCATCCTGTGATCAATCGAGAAGCTGTAAATTGAACCAACAAAAGCAATCACATAAATCAGAAGCAATATAGATGTATTTGTGCTAGATCATCTGCTGACTATGATATCGTATTAAATCAGTTACTCTCCCGATGCGAAGTTTGTGCCTAAAGCAATAACTCTCGATATACTAATTCGCTTTATAAGGTGTGGCAAACAAGAGTCGTGCCTGCTATAGAATATCTGGTAATCCCTTCTCAACCTGTATATTCTTTATATTTTGTTGGTCTGTCAAGACGTTTGTTGATGAGCAACAGTTTCTTGTCATGGCTTCCTTTCAGTCTCTAGAGACAATGGATATTCCCTGTAACGGTGACTGAGCGGTTAACTGTGAAGCAAACGTTGCGGAATTCCAAACGACACCATTCCTGGGTCGGCACTGCTTGATTCCAGTGCCAAAGAAAAGTCCACAACGACTTGAAACAATCCTGAAATAAGCGCAGAGCACACACACCACAGTTCATTCTCTAATGGTCAACCATTAGGTGTACTGACCAGGCTCAACGTCGTTTAACTTCGGTGATCTAACGACAACGTGATTATGCCGTAGACTAAAAGCTTAAATCACACAGTGTTCACTTCGCCGTTAGCCAAGGAAGTATTCTTTGCCCGACTCTATTCATGATATTTATTAAGCAACTTCAAAACAATATTCTGAGATCAGTTTTTGATATATATGCAGGCAAAGCAACATTCTAAAACCAAGGTTGTCTCCTTTGAACTACACCGCTTATATATTTTTCCTGCATTAGTCAAAATAAATGGGTGTTTTCATGAACAATCTCATGCTGTTATCAGCTCATAATACTTATTTCCGCTCCATATCTAAATGGGAGACGTATATCCAATATGTGGCTAAAGTTGCTAGAAAAATTAGTGGATCATTCTTCTCCAAAAAGTACATGACTGCTGATGGAAACATAACAGTATGATCGTTTTTTAAATTATGTACTGTTGTCACATGTGAGGGGAGACGACGCTCAAAACACTCTTCCGTGCCTGTATAGAGTAGAACCTCGAACTTATAATCTAGTGGGTGAAGCTTTACCCTGTTCTATGTAGCCACTTTCTCACAGAAAATACGTTACTCCCCTTCCTCATAATTATTATCATAAAAGGTTATCAAGCAAGTTCTAATATATGGCACATCCTCGTAAAGTATGAACAATAAGATCTCGCGTACATACTAGTTTTACCCCGCCTAATAAAACCGGTATTGTCCGGGCCGTTGGGTCTGGATTTACGCCGGTCTATATGGGGTTACCGGTCCTGTGCAGTTCTAGGAGGTGCACCCTCCCAGTCTTTGCCTCCCCTCTTTAGGGAGGAGTAAGTTTATTGCTTACTGTCTGAGGCGCCCATACTGGGGAATGCCGACTGGGTTTCCCAGGCAATTTTTAAATGGCCAGAGTGCTCACCTCTCGAGCGCTGGCTTATCTAATCCCACTTTTCCGACCTGGTGTCACATCTTACCTTGTGGGAGGAAGATAAATAAATAGAACGGCATAGCACAAATGTACTCCATACGGCTAACGTTGAACGGAATTTTCCTGAACAGACTTTATTTCCAAGTAAGTCATGCTTGTTGAACGAAATTTTCCTGAACAGACTTTATTTCCAAGTAAGTCATGCTTGTTGAACGAAATTTTCCTGAACAGACTTTATTTCCAAGTAAGTCATGCTTGTTGAACGAAATTTTCATGAACAGACTTTATTTCCAAGTAAGTCATGCTTGTTGAACATATTTCCTAAGGACAAAAAATGATCTTCTTGAAATACGATGTCAATAAATAGTTATCATAAACCTTACCCATATGTAATCAAACTTAAATCATTCCATTTACTCTTAACAGTGTTTAATAATATTCCTCACCATTCTATTTACTATACATCATTTCATTACCCTTTGCTATAAGTGTTTGGTCATACATAACTAATCACACGATAGTACAGAAAACTGGATTAGAAAAATCGGAAATATTATTCAACTTTATTGAAAATTCTCATCATTTGTTAAGATTGTCAGATATTCATAAGAAAAGCGTTACTTTTGGAAATGTTTTTGGTTCACTACTATATTACTTTCTTCAATGTGTATCAAAATATTATGCTAAACATTCAATTAAACTTAATCAGTTTTCGCCTTTTATATTTTCACATGTACCATTCCAAGTGTAGGTGTTTGTTCTTTTTTCTGTTATCATGGGATCGGCTTATGTTCCCATTTTTCGAGATGTTTATTTTGAAACCACCACGTGTGTGAGATAAACACACCCTGTTCATCAAATCAACGGAAACATCGAACACTCCTTATTTTCTTGAAATACATAAAAACACCAAAGGCGTATTTTTCTCTTAGATCTGTTGTCAATACTAGATCTTGAAAAACAAACTGCAAACCAAACAGACAGGCCACTTTGCCAAATAATTGCAAAGGCATGTGAATAAAACCCGGAATAAACTTAGAATCATCAATGAATGCGTATGTTGTTTATAGTAAAACATGTCAGTCTCAATTATTAAACTTCAAAACACGATTTTAAGATGAATACGTATGGTAATAAGTTTAATGATTTACAGTATTCCAACGAAACATGAAAAATCTATTATAAAATAGCAAAATACATTTTTTTTAAATAAATACGAGACATATTTTCAATTGTGATTTAAACTAAAATACCATTGATTATTTAACTATTCGTATTAATTTAATAATCAATACGAACACAAATACAATAGTCAACACTGATAAATAGATATATGTTATACTGTAAGATAATGAATAGTGCCAAACATGGATTGTAAACGAGTCCATTGTGGGTGGGACGCCGAGAAAGAAAGAAAGCGACTTGATAACTGTTAAAAAGGAGAAGGTTCCGCAGGGCAAGCGAGACTTGAAAAGCGGCGGGTTCAGAAACGCGAAGAGCCGGAGTGCTTGGTGATCGGAGTATCGAAGTACCGGAAGATTAGGAGTTTACTGATGTTTATGGGCCGATGAAGCTTTATAGGCTATGGTACCCAAGCCCGTCTCTTTAAAAATAAATGTTTAACATAGTTCACCCCAAACTAGGCAGACCGCCACTGTAGACGAAAGGGGCAACTGAGAGAAAAGATGAGTTTTTTTTTATGAAGGTCAACCTAAATTGGGAGATGTACAGCGAGATGTCTGTTTACATTCGTTTAAAATTCCTGCATGCCAGTATCGTCAGGAAAATACGGAGCAGGGAGGGAGTTCTAGAGTCCAACAGCACGAGGAAATAAGCTTTTGGAGTAGAAAGCTATTCGGCATCTGGGGACCTCCACAGTAAATGAATGGGGTTTGGCAGATTGTCTGGTTGGTCTAGTGAATTTGCGTCGTGGGAAACTCGTGTCCGCTGACTAGAAATGCGACTGATAAGCAAGTTGGTACTATGAAAGGAATCCGCTGGCTTGTATTTCATCAAACTGACAATTGGAAGTGCTTGTGGAATAATTGGTTCAGTTCACTCTGGGATAGACAATGCAAGGCAGATTGCTTTTCCATCGGATGTATATATGAACGAGTATCTAACGGAAACGAAGTCTGTGACATCAGCAAGAAAAATACTTTCATGAGAAAAAGTACATAAAAAGATGTTTATATGTGTGTGTGTAGCCGTCGTAAACCATCCGGTGATGAGAAATAAAGAAAACCAAAGTCCTTCCATATACGTTCTGTTCTTTGTCATTCTTGTTGATTCTTGCAGGGTGCCCCGAAAGAATGGGTAATGCAACAATACACTATGTATTAATTTTTTTTTAAATATTGTTCAAATTGAATGCAAATAGCATAATTTTAATTTTGGCGAATTGAAAATAATAGAAGAGCAAATAAATCTTAATTTGGCTAAAATAAGAGTAAAAAAAAACTTGTAAAAGCATATATCACCGCTACACTAATCCGGTGTTAGATTAATTCGAAGTTTAATGTGATTGTAAATTCAGATGATTAAAACTATGAAAAGAAAAGAAATGCTAGCAATTTGATTGTGTGATTTGAGACTAGTCTTGAAGGATTATAAAAAAAACATTCAACCAAACACGCAAAGCAGCTTTCGGTTTAATGAAGAAGGTAATAGGTGACCATGTGAAAATGGTAAAAACAAATTGTCGTCGTTAGAAAAAAGGGTATCAGACCGAAACTGTTCAATAAGTATTTAAAACTTGCCGTGTTATTTACTGCCTAGTTGTGGCAAACAAAGACGTCCGCTAACTAAATGTGGACTTAACAGACACCAAACGAATCATCTTTTTATGAAACTAAATGTTGATGACTAGTGACTCATTTATTATAATTGGCGACGTCGTTGGATTAACGAAGGAATCCGAAATATTTTTGTAACCCCCAGATGAATCGAAAGAAAAGAATAATGGCTATAAGTTACAGAAATGGATATAAATCACTTGTTGGTTCTAAATCGGGGTAAAATCGTTTTATTACAAAAGAAATCGATGAAACGCGATAGTACGGATCCAACCCTGTTCAACGTCCAGCGAATTGACCTTATTCATGCATCTTAAGGAGTCCTTGCAGAATTGCGTATGGTAAACCTATTAATAGTATTGGTCGCACATTCATACATATATAACCACCTCAATACCTTCGTCACACTATATATAGGCGCGTAATTGAAAGATAAGTCTTCATGTAACGAAACGAAAAATGGCATGTTTAAAAATCATTTTTTTGTGCCGTGAGAAAAAGGACGAGAAAATGTGTTTTACACTCTAAAATATAATTAAGAACTGTATGTGGTGATTTTATTTAACAAAATCAACCGTGGAAACTTACTAATGAGAAAACGAAAAACATTATACCACAAACGCAATCTTTGAGCATGTTTTGGCACAACTGTATGTGCCATGTCAGTGTAATAAAGCTAAGGTCGTCAAAATAGCTATTCAAAAGCCAGTTATAGTCTTAACGAACTTTACAGTAGGGTAATTGAAGACGATTAAAGTTTAGTATTGATGAAGTAAATTAGAAACATTATAGTACTGATATATTTAATTTCATTACGTGTGAGTGGGAGATCCTATGGTAGAAATATAAAATTAAACTTAGGGGTACGATCATTGTGTATTGCCTGTTCTACTCAAGTTAAAAGAGCAGAATTCCTTGAAGTGAAGCAATTGTCTCTCCCCCCATTCTAGACCTCTCCTGTTTGAGAGAATGTTTCTATCACATTTCAAACCGACATTGTGTCTGACATTTATCTCGGTAACGAGCAAGTAAGTAGAGATTAAAATATTGTTTTATTATAAATACAACAACATAAAACCTGTCAAACATTAATATGTGTTCATAACATAGAAATAGTTATGTAATCGAGAGATATTTTATGATTGAACATAGTCGACCTCATGAAAACTATAAAACATAAGACTATAATAATTATTGTAAAATAAATCTGATAAAAATAGCAAAATAAATGTTCTTACGTTATTTAAGATTAAGATTCAGGATTTGGTATGGATGGGAATAATCTAGATTACAATTATCATGCTTAATTATATATTCACAACGTGTTTTGGAAAATAGTTCAATATGGATTGATTTACCATAATTACGAATAATTAATCTACATTGAAATTAAAACCCGCTTCTTTAATATCGTGTAGACCACAATATTAAAATGTAATAAATACTTTATTGTACCTATTACAGTGATATACAAATAATATGAATGTGAATGTACATAGTTTAATATTTTGTTTACACGTATGTAATAGTGTATGTGAGTGCTGCCATAGCAAATTGAAATTCCTTTATTTAGGACGTAAGCAGCTGGAGCTATGAAGCGGATTAGTTAAACAAAACTATTTGTAAACAATGTTCTAGCCAGAGTAATTATTATTTAAAAATCTAAAGAGAAAGTAATTGTTTTATTACAACCAACATTGTTTAAATGAAGAAAAAACAATTTGCTAGTCAGAATTTAAAAAAATGTTTCCTTAGATGTATCGCTATGATTACAAAATCAGAGAAAATGTCCGACTTAACTTTATTATATTGATATAGAATATAGATATTGATATATATGTACACACACTTGCTTGTATTAAAGACTTAAAAAAACAAAACAGATATTTATCTAATACTCACAAAAATTGCGTCTAAATTACAATTAATTACATTTTTCAAGTCGGTCTAGACAGTCATGTTCGATGTCATTAATCTTATTAAATACAAAAGTGTTTACGTGAGAGTGCAAATGAACGCAAACGAGCTTAAATAGTTAAAGAGTTTGAACCTATAGATAACATCCATAGGTTTCATATAATAAAGGTTTTCGTTTTGGTCGGACTTCCAATTTAACAGGAGAGGCGAAGTAATGGTTTTCTATGTTTCTCCCTTCGATATTGTAAATCCTAGCTGGTCTTGAATTTGACTAATTTTATATTCCGCATTTCAATGATTGCCTCACTGGTGTCATCTTGTTTTTCAACCATCCACATGTGTGACGGTTCACTTTTTTAGATTTGAAATAGAAGCAGTTTTCGGGTGTAAGAATAGATACGAGCAATGTTTAATATTTTCACTAAAAATTGTTTAAATTATAATAACAATGAAAACCGGGCCTGATCTTATACCTGTAATAGTAATAAAGAAATGTTCTGCTGAACTGGCCCCTGTCCTTTCCAAACTCTACAATAAATGCCTAACTGAATCTTGGTTCCCCGATAGCTGGAAAATTGTCTCTGTGGTACCAGTCTACAAGAGTTCTGGGAATAGAACCGACCGTCAGAAAAACCACCCAATCAGTCTACTGCCGATCTTTGCAAAAATCATTGAATCCTAAATCAATCTAGTAATAGTACGGCACTTAGTTAATACTTAACTTCTTTCTGACCGCCAGTATGGATTTAGACAAGCACGATCTACTACAGACATTCTAACGTTTCTCTTTGAACGCATATATCATACACTCGACAAGGCAGATGAAGCTACGGCAGTAGCGCTTGATATATCCAAGGACTTTGAAAATTATGGTATAAAGGGCTTCTCCTGAAAATACGCCTATACGGTATTACTAGGCAACTACTTAATATAATTAAATCCTTCCTAAACAAAAGAAAAATCCAGGTTGTCCTCGATGGCCGTTCATCTAAGCAACATGGCATAAATGCTGGTGTACCCTTGAGATCTGTCCTTGGACCTTTGGTGTTCCTGATCTATATAAACGATCTCCCTGATGACATAGAGTTGGAGATTGGTCTATTAGCTGACGACACATCGCTTTACTCTCGCCATGTTGGCAAAACAGACGCGATCATATCCGAGGCAATGGTTGAATCTTTAGAAAATTACCTCCAGGCTGTAGTGGATTGGTGTCATAAATGGTTGGTAACTTTTAATGCCGCAAAGACAAAGCTCCTTTCCTTCAAAAACTACAAGAATCCTCTCCAACCACGGGTTGCCATGGCAAATAACACCCTACCTAAGAGTTCCTCATTCAAACTCCTCGGCCTAACCTTCACAGGTAACATGAATTGGAACAAATACATTGAAAACATTGCAAAGGCTGCCGCAAAGAATGTTGGGTCCCTCTAACCGTTAGAGTCTAACGGGCTAGTAAACTCCTCACACATCTACAAAACCACCATCCGCCCATGCATGGAGTATTGTTGTCACATCTGGGCTGGTGCACATCTACTAGTATCTCCCTCCTTGACAAGGTCCAAAAAAGTGTCGCCAACCTAATAGGTCCCTCACTGTCAACCAAGCTCCAGTCCCTGCTCTATCGCCGCAATGTAGCATCCTTATGTTTGTTTTACAAATACTTCAATGGATTATGCTCCGATAAATGTGTTACTCTGGTGCCTCCTTGACGTAAATTCACTAGACTAACTCGACAATCAACAAAATCTCATTGATTCACTGTGAAGGTCCACAGATACCGGAGAGCCGTCTACTCAAATAGCTTCTTTCTTCGTGATTCTGGCCTCTGGAACTCCCTCCTTGCCTCCTGTTTCCCCGACAGTACTGACATGCAGAACTTTAAAACTAATGTAAACAAACATCTCGCTGCGCAGATCCCAATTTAGGCTGACCCTCCTAACCTTCTCTCTTTTCTTTTTTTCTCAGTAGCCCCTTACGCCTACCGAGGCGGCCTGCCTTGTTTGGGGTGAACCATGTTAAAAAAAATTGTGTATCTTGTGTCACAAATGTCTACAACTTTCAATTATGATTAACTTTTCTTCTGCAGACCAACGCTCGAAAACACAAACTGCTAAATTCCAGTTCTGACTATGTTAACCATTCCACGTTTTCTGGAGATATGATCATTTTTTTACCAATGTGAAGTTTTCATCCGTTAAGGTCTCCTCACTAGTAAATGCGTTGTGTTGCTATTTGCTAAACTGAAACATTAAACTTAAATGAACTAGTTCCATTTATTCTAATAATTCATTTGACTTCTACTTCTGGCGCTTTTAGATACACTGTAATCATCTACTGTACTGTGTATCTAAAAGCGCCAGAACTAGAAGTCAAATTAAATATTAGACAAGACATACACTGTTATCACCTACTTTTTAAGTGGATATCGAGACGGACTGAATAACCGGGTGTTACAAGTTCAAATCCAGTCGGTTCCACAGTACCACTTTCACTTAGGAATGTTGGCAACCTTCTCGTGGTCCATCCCGTAAGGTTTTCCAAAAAGATTTCTGAGTAAAAAAAACATCTGGGAAACTAATGCCAACACTAGAATCATCTGATTCACACGAAAAAAGAAGAACCTTCTTTATTAATTGAAACTATATTGGCATTAGTTTATGATTAGGAACGTTGTAGGATATTTGAAATATTAATTTATTAATCACACAGACAATAACTGAACGGTTTCATCATATATATTTACAAGCGTTAATCATAATTTCGTCTTCTAAAATAATTAATTATGATTACATCTTCTTGGGGCATTCGTTATATTTACATTTGATAGGAATTACATCATAATATCGTTTTCTCATAGTATATAATCATAATTTCGTTTACTAGGATATTTCAGTTTAATTTTCTTTTCTAAGATGTTTAATTATGATTTCGTTTACTAAGTTTATAATAATAATTTCGTTCTCTAGGATCTTAAATTATTATTTCCTTTTCAAGGATTTTAATTATAAATTCCTTTACTAAAGTATTTATTATATTTATTTTAGCTAGAATTTTTAATTACAACTCTGTTTCTCGAAGAATTACTTATTATATTGTTTTCGAAAGTCTTCACTAATAATTTAGCTTTGTAAGTGGCGATGTGGAAGTGTGCCTTACATAGACATATACTAGCAAATGTATGCTCCATTTAGTCGCATATTTTGCTTGTATGAGCATATTTTACTTCTAGGATCATTATATAATTATGACAGAACTGCATACAATTCGATGTTGAAGCAAAATTACTATTAGAATTTTTTTGTTTTCAATAAGATAAAAGTAAAGTATCTTATTTCTGGATATCAAGCGCGAACGCAGACCCCACACTAATTTCATGAATTAAATTAAGTACAAATCTATGTACTTTTTCTAGATATGAAAATAAACAAAGTCACTGCATTTTTCGTGAATAAAATTAAGTCAAACGTATTTCATTTTATATATGTCAAGCGTGAAAGTAAATAATAAGTAATTACAACATGTCCGACAGCTATTAAGGCATTGCATTAAAATTCGATTTTAAAGTCTTTGAAACATAAATTAGAATTTTACTTCGGGATGAAAATACAATTCACGACTAATTAATAAATGTAATCAAAAATGTGTGCGAAAATGAAACGAAATCAACAAGTTATTTAAATAACCCCTATAGTACAATCGAACGCCGAACGCAAATGTCTAGTTTGTCTCTGTAGTTTAAATTTTAAGTATTTAGTAATTTAATTTTAATTTTAACTATTTAATAATTTAGTAATTTTAAAAGCTCAAAATATGAAGGATAATGTAATACATGGGAGCATTCCATTAAAAATGGAGGAAGTAATTCCTGGGAAGACGGTTTTATGAAAACAACCGATGCTACACTCATAAAATCCAATAACATCGAGTGTTTGTTATTCATTTAAAAATGTCTACTTACAAAAGAACCATTTTATTATTCCTTGCCCTTTTCGCTAAGATAAAGGTAGAAGCATATGTTCTATGAAGATCAACGTCTCAGATTTTCATGTAATTAACTCCCTTGAAACTGAAAGGTTCAATATTTTTTTAAAACGCTATCAGTTTATTTTTTATAAACACTCTATAATTAATTGTATTAATAATTATAATAATATTACTATCCAGAATAAATAGTATGAATATATAATAACATTTTACAATACGACTTATAAATGTATATTACAGAATATTGTTTAAGAATTGTTTAGATGAGGGTTGATAATTTGTAGAATTTGGTTTATTCCGACTACTGTTTTCATCTTAGGTGTTTTTATCACAACGTTTCCGCCGATGTAACCTCCGACCTTTTTCAAGTGTGCTTTGTCGAACTCGGGGATCTTTCTGTCGAACTCAATAATCTGGATATATTACTAAGTATAATTCAGTTCTAAGTTACAGTCATCTGAAGGTTGAAGGTTCAATCCTTAGTGCGGGCAATACAAATAATTGCGAATTACTGCAGACCTCTTCTTAGTCATGGCAGATGGAACGAGAGCATGCTACCCCCATAGATTAAATAAAGGGACCCGTTTGAAATTCCGTCCAGATTCCTGAATTCTACAGAAAGATTCCCAAGTTCGACAAAGTACACCAGAAGAAGGTCGGAGGTTACATCGGCCGAAACGTTATGACAAAAACACCTAATATGAAAACAGTAGTCCAAATATACCAACTTCTACATACAGAATATTAATATATTAGAAACTTAAAAATAAAATAAATATGTAAATTTGAAAAAGCATTTTTTGTTTGACAGAGTTTAGAGATTACCATATAAATTGTATCATTATATTTAAGTGAGACTTAAAGATTTTGATGTTAATATCAGGAAAGATTCGCATGGAAAATATTAGATTGGAATATTAGATTATCTAAATGTAGTATTCTTCGTTATTTTGCATACAATACGTTTAAAAAGTGTGACTGACAAACAAACGGACAGACAAACCCCTATTATTATTATTATCAATATTATTATTATTATTATTATTATTATTATTATTATTATTATTATTATTATTATTGTTATTATTATTATTATTATTATTAGTATTTGTTTTATTTTATATCACTGTTGACTCTAATGAAGGATAATATGAACACGGCAATGGATTAAAAAAAAATATACCAATTTGACTGGATCTGACTATTCGCAACTCCCTTAGGAAATACGTTAGGGTTACCGCCCTTACTAATTAGCCGCAGAACATGTTGCATTTAATACACGCTAATTAGCAAAAATTGTTAAGATAATTAACTCGGCCATATTAATCAGTGCTATGTAATTTTTTTTCAGTCGTTCAGCAATGTTATCTCCCACTTTCGCTCTCTCTCTCTCTCTCTCTCTCTCTTCCTCTCTCTCTATATCTATCTATCTATCTATCTATCTATCTATCTATATATATATATATATATATATATATATATATATATATATATATATATATATATATATAGTGTGTATATTAGGACTAGATGTGATCAATCTCTAAGATTCATCCTCCATTGTACATATACTATAACGCTATTTTATATTCTGTACTCTCTCTTTTCACCCCCCCTTTTTTTTACAGTCCTCGATTTAAAAAAAAATCCCTCGATGCAGCCTTTGTTTAGAGAGGGCGAAACCGGTCGGCTGGAGTGTTTTTTTTTTCTTGATTAACTTTTAATAATGAACGACAAAATTCGTCTTCCCTTCATGCTTGCGATAATAAAATGGTGTACTCCCCCCAAAATCATGATATATACATATAAATATATATATACATATATATATATATATATATATATATATATATATATATATATATATATATATATATATATACATATAAATATATATATATATATATATATAAGTGCAGGTTTATATATATATATATACATTAGTCGGTGTGTGTGTGTGTGTGTGTATATATATATGTGTGTAGAATGCGAGAAGTGTATGTCTGTCTCTCTGGTAAACATTTGTAAGTTTATAACACCTACAACGTTGTGAATTTAAAGAAACCACACGCTTCCGACATATACATTTCTATAGTTTCAGACTAAAGTTTAAGAGATCCCAAATTTTACTCAACCCTTTCGTAAGTTAAAAACTTTCATAATTATATATAAATCCGTTTTAATTACGCCCCCCCCCCCTTCAGAAATATTCACTCAATGACCTGAATTTCACTTATGCTTTTAGCTTATAATAGCCCTACCCTTACTCGCACCGGCTTTATTGCTTACTCGGAATAAGCAGTAACCAAACAATCCCTTCCTCTCTACCTTCCCAGCATCACCCATAGTTCATTTAACTAACCCTATCACCTACTTTCCTTCATGTGTTATCTTGATCCCTTCTCCCACTTCCTCATTTAGTCTCTTTTGCAACTAAAAAAACTCGCTCTTCGTAAACTTGCTTAAATTCCCCACTGCCTGCCTTTAATGTACACAGTTCAACTTCAACTAAATTCTCGCTCCACGGAAGTATTTTAAAATGGCACGAATTCTCAAAATTACTTCCGAATAAGTGCGTTCCACCTACGATTGAACTAAACATCTTTCTATTGGATTTACTTCATTCTTGAACTTTTTCTATGCTGCGTTCACGAAAACCCTTCTTTTCCATTTTAAATCTCGTTTCACTGGACACCTCATCAACAGACATTTACCAACTGGACAGACCCTATATCTTTTTACACGCACATTCTCACTCCTTATTACTTAATATTTTTTTTAATTTTTAATTTTGGCTTTTCCACTTCCAACTTATCTATCTATGTATTCCTCTGATGATGGGATTTTAATCTTTGAAAAGCCTTGGCTTAAGGAAAGAACATTAGATATGATTTTACCGAGTACACCTTGAATTGAACAAGCGAAGTTGAAATAAATTTGTCATTCGTACATGTTAATCACTCTTCTTTCATCTATCTTTATAATTGCTCTATCTCGTATATTGAGCTTACACCATTTCACTATAGGTCCTATCTACTGAAAGAATAATTTTAGTTTCATATTATACACACACACATATATATATATATATATATATATATATATATATATATATATATATATATATATATATATAAGAGAGAGATAAAAACAAACTGATATAGATATTTATTTAGGTACATTAATAGACTAGTAGATTTATTCTGTGTGTTTCCACGTTACTTAGAAGGGTAACAAGACAGGCAAACTTATGAGAAAGTTGTGTAAGTACGTTACCTAAAGGGTTGAGGATACCTTCCTATTAACTAAAAGCCATCGCTTGTTAAGAGTTTTAAGCATAACAAAGTAACAGTTCATAATATCCGTAGGGCAAAAGAATAATTAATATCGAATAACATTATTATTTTGGTCCATCCATTGTTTTGCTCGGAATGAACTCCTCAACACGTCTTTAGTAATGAATGCGAAGGAATATATTCACAAAATGACGCCAATTGTAACAAGTGCATGTTATTCTCATAGCTAATTTCATCGCTTAAGGTAAGATATCAGTAAACTTTCTGTAGACGCGTATATGTATATCTAGCATGCAACAACGAATGTGTGAAGCTATTTACCATGACAGCTGTTCTTGTCATTTGGTAGAGAAAATGAATGGCCTCGTATAACTTACGTTTGGATACATTATTGGCTTGTAAGTGTTAAATTAGTATCGTCTTAATTTTATGTTAGGGTATAAAATGCGTGATTTAACAGCTGAATAAAATCGCAAAAAGGGGATAGAATTAAAAAGTAAAAATTTAAAAAATGTTAAAATATTTTTTTACGAATTCCGTGAGCCAGCATTTGCTAACTGCTGTATTTATCTGGGTCGTTATTCTTTTTGATGATGTAAATTAATTTCGTCTGAATTATGTGTTAAAGAAAGATATGTGACATTAATAATTACATTTATATCAATTCCGTGAGCCAGCATTTGCTAACTGCTCTATTTATCTGGGTCGTTATTTTTTTTTTTGATGATGTAAATTAATTTCGTCTGAATTATGTGTTTAAGAAAGATATGTGACATTAAGAATTACATTTATATCAATTCTGTGAGCCAGCATTTGCTAACTGCTGTATTTATCTGGGTCGTTATTTTTTTTTTTGATGATGTAAATTAATTTCGTCTGAATTATGTGTTTAAGAAAGATATGTGACATTAAGAATTACATTTACATCAATTCCGTAAGCCAGCATTTGCTAGCTGCTGTATTTATCTGGGTCGCTATTTTTTTTGATGATGGAAATTAATTTCGTCTGAATTATGTGTTAAAGAAAGATATGTGACATTAATAATTACATTTATATTAATTCTGTGAGCCAGCATTTGCTAACTGCTGTATTTATCTGGGTCGTTATTTTTTTTTTTGATGATGTAAATTAATTTCGTCTGAATTATGTGTTTAAGAAAGATATGTGACATTAAGAATTACATTTACATCAATTCCGTAAGCCAGCATTTGCTAACTGCTGTATTTAACTGGGTCGCTATTTTTTTTGATGATGGAAATTAATTTCGTCTGAATTATGTGTTAAAGAAAGATATGTGACATTAATAATTACATTTATATCAATTCTGTGAGCCAGCATTTGCTAACTGCTCTATTTATCTGGGTCGTTATTTTTTTTTTTGATGATGTAAATTAATTTCGTCTGAATTATGTGTTTAAGAAAGATATGTGACATTAAGAATTACATTTACATCAATTCCGTAAGCCAGCATTTGCTAGCTGCTGTATTTATCTGGGTCGCTATTTTTTTTGATGATGGAAATTAATTTCGTCTGAATTATGTGTTAAAGAAAGATATGTGACATTAATAATTACATTTATATCAATTCTGTGAGCCAGCATTTGCTAACTGCTGTATTTATCTGGGTCGTTATTTTTTTTTTTGATGATGTAAATTAATTTCGTCTGAATTATGTGTTTAAGAAAGATATGTGACATTAAGAATTACATTTACATCAATTCCGTAAGCCAGCATTTGCTAACTGCTGTATTTAACTGGGTCGCTATTTTTTTTGATGATGGAAATTAATTTCGTCTGAATTATGTGTTAAAGAAAGATATGTGACATTAATAATTACATTTATATCAATTCTGTGAGCCAGCATTTGCTAACTGCTGTATTTATCTGGGTCGTTATTTTTTTTTTTGATGATGTAAATTAATTTCGTCTGAATTATGTGTTTAAGAAAGATATGTGACATTAAGAATTACATTTACATCAATTCCGTAAGCCAGCATTTGCTAGCTTCTGTATTTATCTGGGTCGCTATTTTTTTTGATGATGGAAATTAATTTCGTCTGAATTATGTGTTAAAGAAAGATATGTGACATTAATAATTACATTTATATCAATTCTGTGAGCCAGCATTTGCTAACTGCTGTATTTATCTGGGTCGTTATTTTTTTTTTTGATGATGTAAATTAATTTCGTCTGAATTATGTGTTTAAGAAAGATATGTGACATTAAGAATTACATTTACATCAATTCCGTAAGCCAGCATTTGCTAACTGCTGTATTTAACTGGGTCGCTATTTTTTTTGATGATGGAAATTAATTTCGTCTGAATTATGTGTTAAAGAAAGATATGTGACATTAATAATTACATTTATATCAATTCTGTGAGCCAGCATTTGCTAACTGCTCTATTTATCTGGGTCGTTATTTTTTTTTTTGATGATGTAAATTAATTTCGTCTGAATTATGTGTTTAAGAAAGATATGTGACATTAAGAATTACATTTACATCAATTCCGTAAGCCAGCATTTGCTAACTGCTGTATTTAACTGGGTCGCTATTTTTTTTGATGATGGAAATTAATTTCGTCTGAATTATGTGTTAAAGAAAGATATGTGACATTAATAATTACATTTATATCAATTCTGTGAGCCAGCATTTGCTAACTGCTGTATTTATCTGGGTCGTTATTTTTTTTTTTTTATGATGTAAATTAATTTCGTCTGAATTATGTGTTAAAGAAAGATATGTGACATTAATAATTACATTTATATCAATTCCGTGAGCCAGCATTTGCTAACTGCTCTATTTATCTGGGTCGTTATTTTTTTTTTTGATGATGTAAATTAATTTCGTCTGAATTATGTGTTTAAGAAAGATATGTGACATTAAGAATTACATTTACATCAATTCCGTAAGCCAGCATTTGCTAGCTGCTGTATTTATCTGGGTCGCTATTTTTTTTGATGATGGAAATTAATTTCGTCTGAATTATGTGTTAAAGAAAGATATGTGACATTAAGAATTACATTTATATCAATTCTGTGAGCCAGCATTTGCTAACTGCTGTATTTATCTGGGTCGTTATTTTTTTGGATTATGGAAATTAATTTCGTCTGAATTATGTGTTAAAGAAAGATATGTGACATTAAGAATTACATTTATATCAATTTAAAATTCAGAAATTAATTTTAAAATTTAAATTCGACATTTAAATATAAAACTTCAAAAATGTTTTGTCATTTAAAAATGTTATTTATAAAATTTATAATTTAAATCTCGTAAGTAAATTTACGCTAACGGTAAACTGGTCTAAGGAAAGCAACCTTGCAAATCGAAAAGATTGTATATTTAATGGAATAATATATAAGAAAGATTAAAATATAAAATTATAATTGGGTATCAAATTATTATGAAATTAATTATTAATGATGTGGGTGATTAATCATGTTTTTGAGTTAAGAATGAGATCTAGGAAGCACAATAAGTCTGTTTAGGAATTTAGCAGTTTTACAGCCTTCTGTTTTAGTACCACGAGAGGGGTGTTTTCTTTTTACAACCAGGAAAATTGTTTTTATATATTTTCGTAATATTATTTACTGGTTTAAAATTTGGTATTGAGAACGGGCGTATTAAGTTTACTATATAAACGGGAAGGTGATAATTGGAAAACGAACTTCCCGAGGGAATACTGCTCATTTGCCTTTCCATTTTCGAAGCTGAGATGTAACATCTCTCCAATTAAGGAGGTTTTGTGAATGTTCATTTACTGTCATTAATCACGGGTTTATTTTTTTGCCGAATCTCATCGGTTAAATGCAATCTCTTATTTATAAACTTTATTTACAAAATATAAGTATACAAAATATACTTCTAAAATCATTCCTAAGTGCTTCCAGAAAAAGCGTTGCTTAGATTCAGAGAGTTTTATACTTTATTCGCCCATCCGTTCTCTCCGCTTCGTAATCTCAGCATCGTAGAAGTAGAGATTACTCTCACACCTAATAATAAGCTATTATACTTCGACTAGGAACACACTAAAAGAAATGCAATACAAAGCTTATTAGGTTTACTTGTTCGTATGAAACCGCCTGTAAACCCAGTGTATATTAATAACAACGGTTATCAACACAAACGTGGATAATAAAATATATTTGGGAATTACTTTTCTACAACAAATAATACAGAAATATCAACAATCTTCTTTCCTGTGACGTTTTCACAATATAGAAAACAAAGCATCGCTTAGCATTTTGTATTTCAACTCAAACTTAAGCAAACATCATGCAATATTTTTATATTGTTAAACACACGTGCTGATTTATTTTACTTACTAACAGAGAAAGGGCGTATATTTACCGTAGTAGCTGTGTGCACAATTAACCCTATCAAAAAAGTTATCACTGGTCATCATGGCGTCGCCGTAGAAAGTAGATAGGTTACTATAGGAACAGTGGTGCACTTACTTACTCATTGCTACCCTTTTCTCACGCATAAACGGTTTCTTTTTCATGAATTCTCATAGAAGAAATTACTCAATTTACACGAAATAATATAAAATAGATTTTACCTCCTAGTTTTGATTTATTTTTTCCACGTGAATTTAGATACAATGTACATTACAATCAAGATATGAGTTTTGCAGAAATTATTAGTTTACACTTTTTATTAAACACTTATTTTCTTAAAAATAATATTTCAAAATATATGTAATTTAACAGTTGTCGTATTCTGATCAAATACGTATTTTAGTGCATTATTTACAATTACACTTGAAATATGTGTTAATGAAAATCTCCACACCATACAGCGATAGTATTACATCATTCTGTACTACAACGACTTAACAACTGATTTTTAGAATCATTTAAAAAACATATCTATCTGCGTTATATATATATATATATATATATATATTAGTCTGTTGATAGAAAACAGTATATATATACATATAAATAAGACAAACATGTTAGTGAAAAAATTATAAACATATATACATATATTAATATATATATATATATATATATATATATATATATATATATATATATATAGCGCAGATAGATATGTTAATGATGAAATAATATATGCAGATCATAATATAGCGCTGATGCCTATGTGAATAGAAAACTATATATATATATATATAAATATGTATATATAAAGTGAGTTAATATAATCAAAATTTGAACATTGTTCCAATAATTAAACCCCAATGAATTATATGGCGTACGATGGTTTTTCATTTGGAAATATATTATGCCTATATTATTGTTCTGAGAAGTCCAAACTGTCACTTCGTCAGCGCCCTTCACAACATCATATCAAAAAGTTTCCTCATGAAAACATCAGGGTCCATTACTATCTAAAAAAAATGTATATATTCAGGTAACCGCTTATCATGTAACCACATATCTTAACATCAGTCAGCTTTTACGTGTCGTTTTATATCACAACTATTTTGTCGACGTTGTCTTGCTTATTCAGTACAGCAACCCCTGAACCTTTATCAGGTCTGGGTTTTTTTTTCTTAGATTTGTAATGACAGAAAGATGTTCTTTGAGCCGTTTAAACTGTGAATGAGATATTTGTGTTCTTGCATAGCTGCGTGAAAGCCCATTTGATCTAGACTTTTGATCCCTAACGTTGTTCTCGGAAGCAGGTGGAAGTCTCACTGCTTGAGACTTCAGGACTTCAAATTCTGAAAATACTTATATACGTTTAACACAAGATGGTTGAAGACAGAATGCATACTTATAGGTTTGTTTACCTATTCATAACGAAAATTCATCCAATAATTTCAGGGCCTTTTTATTGCTTATTTACTTTTTAGTGTTTTTACAATATCTATATTGTTATCATATTCTGTACTTTTTATAACTGATGTTATAACAAATGGACATTGATGAATAACTTTCAATCAGACTATAATTGTTTTAAATTACATAGGAATAGCATTACAATATTAATTTAAGAAGATACTATCTAGTATGTTAATAGTAATTATTAATAGGAATTCTGCAATAAATTCCGGTGAATTTAGAAAGAAAGGGTATGTAAAAATGGAACGGCGACATGCGACATGGAGGCAGACGACAGTGTTAAGGCTAACATCGCTAAGAATAATCAGTCTGCCGACCAAACTTTTTATGAAAACACGTCATAGATTATTTTTTTCAAATCTATGCTTGAAAACAACTCACATTTTTAATAACCTATGAAAAATAATGAAGTATGAAAAATAATTAAGCATAAATAATTGGTTTTGCAAGAAATTAACAGAATTCGTCGAAATACGACGAATGGATAAATAATTGGATGTTTATCTTTGTGTTGTTTTACTGAATATTAACACTTATTTAATTATTTTATTTCGCATCGACTTATTGCGAGCAATATTTTCTTTTGTATGCTCCAATTTATACTATATATACATGTTTATTTATGGTGTTTACTTTGCCTAGCTATACATGAATGCGAGTACCTTCCACAGTCTGAAGTCATACCAATCTCCTATTCTAATAAACCACTTGTAAAGGTAATACCACTAGAGAACAGGGTTAACATGATAGTAATTATAATTAGAGATAAATTCTACATTTACGAACTCTCGAAGATTTGGGCCGGAAAACTGGATGTTATTTATGTGATATTCAAGATGAAATATGTTTATATAACTTTGTAGTCTATATTTTTATAACCTATAATACTACGATATAAATAAAAATAAAATAACACGATGTTTTACTGTGAGGTGCAAATGTAAACATTCCTATATCTTAACTAAGAAAGAAAATAACGCGACTATGTTCTGTTGCTAAGCGCTTTACCATCGAGTTGTTAATACAAGTGTATATACAACTCATCCTGAAGGCAATGAGTTTAAACTTTCATCTTCTATACATTGCTTTTTTTTACTGTTTTCCTTCTAATATTACAAGAGTTCTCTTCCGTTTTACATGATTCCGCAGGACTCAAAATAAACCCTATATTGTGTTATTTCTTTTTCGATATATCAGTGGGGAAAAAGCCAGACGCTCACCACCCACGAACAGGTTGGAAAAATTCGATGAATTGCTGGAAGGTAAACAGTTACCTCAATTCAATGGAGGATATATATATATATATATATATATATATATAGTTATATCTATATATATATGTGTGTGTGGGTGGGGGTGGGGGTGGAGGGGTGTGCTGTGTCTGTGTTTGTTTTTCTCATTCGATTATTTTACACAGATGCGTATCATTGCCAGCTATTACTTTAGCTATGTTGTATTTTTCAATATTCAATTTCTTTGTGTCTTACTACTTATTTTTTTGTCTTTTCCTGTTTCTTCATTTTTTTCGAAATTTTAAAATACGTATCATTTCCACTTTCTCTGTTTCCACTACTCTCTTTTCTTTGTTGTGAATTTCTCACAAACACCCCACACACAAACTCTGTCTTGCTTTTTTCAATGAATATATAACATCCATTTATTTTTTACATTTTACCGCGTCTATCAATTTTTCATTGTTTTGTTCTTTTTATTCTCACTATGCCTTACATGTACTCACTGCTTTGTATGACCCCCTCTACTTTCTCTCTCTTTTCTTTCACGCAGTCCTTCAATATCTCTGTAAACGTTTTACTAGTTCACGTGTATTCCTTGTTATGTTGATTATCTCGTCCCTTTCAAATGGTTTCTTTGTGTATTATTCGTTTTCTTAATGTCTCACTTTCTCAATCGTCCCCATATCTTCACACTCGCTCTTCATATATATATGTATATATATATATATATATATATATATATATATAAATGTATATATATATATATATACATATATATACATCCATATTATACATATATACATATATATATATATATACACATATATATATATGCACAGATATATGTATTATATATATATATATATATATATATATATATATATATATATATATATATATATATATTACTATCCAGGTATATACACATATAATATTGTGAGGTAATACTAAATGTTGTGTATATATATATATATATATATATATATATATATATATATATATATATATATATTCTGTATTTGATTTTACAGTGCTGAATAAGTGAGTAGAAATTAGTAGCAGTATGAAACTATATCTATGCAAATGAGCTACACATACGTCAGCGTCCATGCTATATTCCCACATGAAATCATCGAGCTATATATATATATATATATATATATATATATATATATATATATATATATATATATATATATATATATATGATGGACTCTCCCGTCGATTTGGACGTATGAGTGCCCCAACAGGGGCTGCCCGCGCGTGAATTTGTAATTTCGAGGGTTGCGCAATCCTCCAAACCGCATTGCTTGATTCCAATGGCAAGTAGTAATACAACACGATTGGAGACAATGCCGAGATAAGTAGAGAGCACATACAGCACCTGGTATTTTCAAATGGTCACCCATTTAGTACTGGCCAAGCTCGACGCGGCTTAACATCGGTGTGTCAACGTGATTGTGCCATATTTATATATATATATATATATATATATATATATATATTTCTCATTCAAATTCCATGCATCTCTAATATATATACTTTATTTTTCACTTTCTGTTATTCTTTAACTTCTTTTAACTTATTACACTATGTATTTTGTCACTCGTTCTCTTTCGTACTATTTATTTTTTTATCGTGCTAGCCCCTGTTCACGCTTTACTCTATGTTTTAAAGTGTCTAATGTATCTTCTTTCTACGTGCATCGGGTTGTAGCTTTTTTGTTATCTATCACAAGATGTTTAACATTCGGCTATTTTAAATTTGTAAAATATATACAGAGGGTTGCTCAAAATGGGACATTTGAAAATATTTAAAATAAAGAAGCATTGAGGAGCGTTGTAAAGTCCATGATAAACGGAATCGCCGCAGGACGCCTCTACGTCTTCCAAAAAGAACACGCTTATGCACTCAAGGCCAGGACAACCTAGGAGTGGTTGCTCAACAATGTGTTTTCGGAATTGAGGACGCCCTCACTGATTATTTACTCTGAGACGTTATCCAGACCAAGATCAAAATCCCCACCACAACATGGTCGACTGGCTAAAAACTTACATTGTGTAGACGTTCGTCGCAATAGACAAGGAAATTGTCGCCAAACCGTGTGACTTATTTTGGCTCTGCCTCGTGATTGTCTCCGTTGGTGGCGATTACATTTTAAAATAATATAGCACGTAACTTTAACTGTGGCTAAGTAAACTGTCGGGTTACTACATATACACCTTTTGTTTTATTGTCTATTTTTGGTTTCTTTTTAGCCAAGTGTCAGATGTGGCTGCAACACCCTGAATAAAAAAGGGACATATTATTAAACAATATATGATTAAAAAATACCAAGTGTTAGTTATAAATCAATAATGACAATATATCCGTAATATTATGCGGAAGGTCATATTAATTTCCTTCTGACTTTAGATAATCCTGTTGTTCATATTTTTATTGGCTCCTACCTTTCAACGTTTCAACAGCGGTGTCATTTTGTCATAGTTTTTACCAGGGTTTGATACTAATAATTCAATTAGAATACAGAATATATTCGCCATCTGATGACAGACTTATTTTTAGTTAGTTTGCTTTGTGACTGAGAAGATAACATTACAATTATAAACTTTCCTTGATATACAGGGTTTTTCATAAGTCCTTTAGCTATTTTTTTTTAAATTCTAAAGTTAAAAAATACGGTAATACAAAACAGAAAATTGATTCAACAAATTCATTTATGGGAGTTTACAATTACAGCAAATTTTCTAAAATGTCCTCCTTCGTTCTGCATGCATAACTCCATTCTTTTTTGCAAGGAATTTACGACTCTTTGTGGCATATTTGAGTGATTATGAAATAAATATATATAGAAACAAATATATAAACGAACAAAGTTAAAATAACAAATAGCAGTAATTAGAGAGTAAGATAAGAATCATCAAAAGTTCATAGTATGTTTGTGCTTCATATGGTAATCATTTTAAATAGCTAAGTGAAGTGACTTATGAATCACCCTGTATTTCTTAAATTTGTTTGAACGGAGCTGCTTTAATAACTCAAAATTGGTACTGAATTTAACTTGCTAGGGATGTCACTGAATTTAAGTTCATTTCACCCTGAACGTGACAAGTTTATAAACCAAAGTTCTAAGTTCGGCAAGAAAGTTACGCTCACTCGATTCTTTCTTGCCCCAACAAGTTTTTTATGCTAATTAGTATATCTCAATATCGGGAAAATAGAACCGAAATAATTTGAAATGTAGTAGAGATCATTGTGCGTGGACCGTGCTAAAAAAAACAAACAAAAAAACTAATAGATAAGAAAACAAAACTAATCGATAAGAAATATAATTGGAGATAGCGTTCCATTTTCTGATTTCAACGAAAGAAAGGGGATATCGTTTTTATTGTTAGTTGACATTCGAGCTCGCTTGTTTTCCCTCTACTTATCCTACTTCCTTCTTTCTGCCCTACTCTTTGTTCTTATCACCTTCTTATTTGGGCACTCTCCGCTTACCCACTTTTCTTCATAGCGGAACATAACGAATGTTAGAACGAGGGACATTTGAAATATACCACAGTTAAGTCAGTTGAAAAAGACGGAAATGAGCGCGGTGTCTCTGATGGAAGGGTTTTTCTCCCATTGAGAGCATGTACAGAATAATTAACAGTTAACATTTAAGAATGTATAAACATAAATAAGTATTAATTAGCGTGATACAACATTTTGACCGGCTCAATTTTGTTGTTTGTATTAGATTCTCTAGTTCGTTCTAGGATCAAATACTTAGAGAGGAGACCACGTAAAGGTTACCAACATTTATCATGAATATAGTCCGATTGAACTCTCAGGATACTTACTAAGAAAACAAAGGTATTTTTTATCTGTGTCCAATTTCCAGTTGATATTGTAGATCTTAATAAAATACAATCATAATTATTCTCATATCATTTGTGTTTTTTTTATGTAGCCGTTAACCGCTATTAATGGTATCCTGCTTAGCAATAAGCAACAAGAGGCAGAAGCAAACAAAGTCAGAATGTGGAGCGTCCGTATGAAACCATAGATATGATCGTAGAAAGAATATAAGCAGATTCAATAAACGTGAATCAGAATCGGTTTCCGTCTAGTAAACTTTTCGTTTGACAGTTTGAAAAAATATGTCTATGACTTACATATGTACTGATGTTTCTGAGTTGAATAATATGATATACATTTTCGACGTTGTTTTTAACACTTATGTATCCATTTAACTTTGTCCATGCGCTACGGGTAAACAAAATATACAACAAAGTTGCGATTAAGATTCGGTTGAAGTATAGTGTCATGCAACGAACTAAAATAACTTGATATGATCATGATGGAATGCAGAACATACTTTCTCATCAAATATTTAATTTAATTAGCAACGTGGATTGAGATCGACTAGCATCATGCTGTAATTTTATCTTATATGTTCCAATGTTTTCCATTTATTTATGTTAAGAATTTCACCTTCAAAAATGTCTTTATTTTCTGTGCATTTAATCTTGTGTTGTATTTATGATCAGATTCTCTAGACAAACTGGTCGACGTTTCGAAATTCTCACCCTTTTGTTTCCATATAGAAATCTAACAATTAAAACCTAGAAAAGAAAACGTACACCGATCTTAAACCTTCAGGCGGTTTCGAAAGACAATTCAGTTTTCCTTTTTCTGCCGTGTCCAACTCAAAATTTCATTTGAGCTTTAATATCTATTTCACAAAGAAATACAAATTATCGATTCGATTTTTCGATTTCAAGATGTGTTTCCCTCATCGTAAAATAAATATTATTCAAGAATAATACATACTTAAAAGTTCAAGAGAACGTAGAACATGGAATTCTAATTCATAAACATGTAAGTACTTGAAAGATAGTGACGCACTCTCTTTGCCATTAGTGTTTCTGTATACAAACGATGTTCTCTCTTATAAATAGAGGCGTTTCATTCGAGTAAAGAAAATTAAATATTCATTACACTGTAGTTGTGGGTAAGCATTGACATAGAAATGAGCTTTCGATTGAATTTTACGGGTTGTCCATGCTCTTTCTAAATTGTGTTATTGATTGCTATCGATTAAGCAAAAATTATTGCAGATTATCAAAACTGTTCCACAAAAAACGTATTTAATATTTACAACTGATGTCCATGTATCAATAAAGGTTTAGCATGTAACGATTTTATATATATTATGGTATGTTACAAAACAGTGAATAGATATATGTATATGCACATATATATATATACATATATATATATAAATATATATATATATACACATATATATAAATATATATATATATATATATTTATATATATATAAATATATATATATATTTATATATATATATATATATTGATATATATATATATAGATATATATATATATATATAAGTGTAAATTAGTCGTCCAAGGCTATAGCAATGCGATGTGGTTGCCGTGAGATGGAAAAGTGAAAAGAAATAAACGCAGGGAGAAAGTGAAACTCAAAAGGATTTATTAATAATTTCACGAAAACTGATTAAATACCAAATAGTATTTTTTTTTTTTGGTAAGTAACAGATCGGCAAAGGGTAATCTTAAATTTTCGAAAGAAAAACTTTCATTATCAGAAGACAACAATAGAAGACCGAGAGGGTCGAAAAAACGGGAAAAAAACCGGTGTCAGATCATCGTAATACAGGGGAAAACAATTGGCAGTAGGAACGCAGAAAATGTCAAAATTCCATTAAGCAATCATATAACTAAGGTTAAAACATTATAAACATTAGTTTAGTAATATACCAATTTTTTAAATTTTATTATGTTTCATTTTACATGACTCATCAATTAGTCTTTATTTATTTATTTATATATATATAAATATATATATAAATATATATATATAAATATATAAACATAAATATATATATAAATATATATATATATATAAATATATATATATATATATATATATATATATATATATATACAGAAAAAGATAGAGAGGGGGAGGGAGAGAGATTAATAATAAATGATGACATTATTTACATAATTTAAGTATTCACTGCAGTTTCGCGGCATCATTGATAATTAGAAATGTATGTGACTGTCATCAATCAAGTGATTTATCGCCATGTTAAAGGTATATAGAAAAAGAAAGAAATTTGTCCGATCTGGAGGAAAAAAAGATGATGTTTTTGCACTGGTTTCAATAAACATTACATATACATATCTAAGTAATCTGTGTATTTTAGTTTCAGAATGTGGATATTTACGAGGTTTTATCTTCAATATTATATATATATATATATATATATATATATATATGTATGTGTGTGTGGGTGTGTGTATGTATATATATGTGTGTTTGTATATATATATTAATATACATATATATGTATGTATATATATGTATATATATGCATATATACAGTTGAATAAGAATTTAAAGATAAATGATGTATCCTTAAATAATAATATATCGTCATAATAAGAAGCGTAACATTGAATGAATCAATGCATCCAGAAACTAAGTAATACAATTGTGGCTTGTAGTAATGCAATACTCTATCAATTGTTTAATAGTTATCACTTAGGAAGAGACACACTTGATATAGTACTAAAAGCAACAAACAAAACAGCAAGTAAATCAATTGCACACAAATACATTAAGTATTTAGGTGATAAAAATCGTACATATTCCCAGGCAATGCATCATAGTTCGGAAAGAAAACGCAAGAATATATACACCAATATCTAAGGTTGGATCCTTGTACGAGTTAGCAATACTGATAACTATTGTGAGTTATCCGTTATCATATTCGTGTAGGTTCCATTCGATTAGAATCGATCTGGCAGAAGACGTAGATATATTATAGAATCCTTTCTTTCTCACTTTCTACTGTTTATTACACGTGACTATTTTTCCCAAATTGCGTTCTTTGTATAAATTTGCAAACTTTTCTGTTTCTAATTAAAGTTCTTCTACCAATCGATTATGATTGTATTTTAACAATCGAAATATTTTGGTAGAACTATTCAATATGTGTTTTTGAGTTTATCTTTGCTAGTTGTTGATTTGCTTATCCTTTATTCCATTTTAATTTTAAAATTTTGTCTGAAACATTGTTTCTTTTATTCTTCATATATATATATATATATATATAAATTATTTCATGTGTTCACATGAAATGGTATAAAGAGATATAATATACTATGTATCTATTTTTAGTATTTACTTCAACAGTGCTCAATACGTGAGTAGAGCAAGGTAGTAAGTTATGAAAATACATGTATTGCAATTAAACTACACAGAGGCTTCTGTATTTCATCCCCATAAGAAATAGTCACGGTGAAATGTATAGAATTCGTGTTATCTGCTAATCAGCCAGCTAGATAACTAATCAAACTATTTGTAAGTCTCTCTCACTGGTCCATGTGTCCATTACCCAATGACAGTGCTTTTCACAAACAAAGGTCACGTACTATATATATATATATATATATATATATATATATATATATATATATATATATATATATATATTGTAACTAAAGTAAAGAAAGCATCCACAGGATGTTACCCAGTGAAATTCAACCGGGCTTATGTAATAATGTTCAATGTTAAATGAGCTATTTATATACTTATTTTATCTATACAGACATATACAAAAGCGGCTTTTTGTACATGTCTGTATACATAAAAATAATTGGATATATATATATATGTATATATATATATATGTAATCTACTTTTTAAAGATGTTTTATTTGGTAATTTACAACATAATACACACGTAGACGACTGTACAAGTGAGCCACTTATTCATTCTCTTGCGCTCTATATTATTTTTTTATTACTAAAAGTTAAGTAAAAACTCTAGTTACAAAAAAAAATCACAAACAAAAATATGAATTATGAAAATCTTTTGTTAACTGACACACTTTGAAAGGAAAAAGAGAGAATTAGATAGATATTTCTGTTATTGTATCGATAATGACATCTTATACAAAGCTATCTTACGTTATTCACTTTCTAAATGTTTTTTAGAGAGTTAACTAACTTACATCTGTTTTATTGCACCTTTATATGTATTGGGACCATACATTTATTTATATTCATATTTATGAAACAATCGTACGCGGAGAACTATTTTATGTATTCATATACTTATAAGAAATAACTACATACACACATTTGTTTTTAATTCCCGAATGAATTCGTTTAAGTAAATGTATTTATTTATTCGCCTTAATTAAAAAATGAAACAAAAATATACAAGATAATATATTATCATATATTACAAGTGTATATACATTTAGTAAACCGTAGTATACATATATATATATATATATATATATATATATATATATATATATATATATATATATATATATATATATATATATACTTTCGAGTGATATCTGTCTAAATATCAGAGATAAGTCGAAAAGCTAAATTACCATAAGAATAAAATGAAACTAACACATTTGAATATCTAATATTCCATCTTTTTTTCTCGGACATTTTCTTTAGAAATGTGTTTAAATCTTACATAATCCCACATTCGAAAATCAGCAATAAACATAAGAATGTGAACAAAAGGATAAAATACATCTACAGAGTACGAACATGAATTCGTATGATACAAAAAACTTCATAAACTAACGGAAATATAAAAACCATTGTTATCGAGCATAAACTTAACCAATTAGTCTTGAAAAGCAAATAAATAAAGAACTAAGTATTCTTAAGTTTATACAAATATATTGGATTATAAACAACGAATGTGGTTGGACATTTAATTTTCGTCTCTACTTACGTGAAAGAAAATAGCCTTTATTTCATATTCGGATCATCTGTCTTAATTCAATTATTCCGTTCCGGATAATTGTACGGTCCCCATTGCGATTATTGAGTGGTTCGACCAAAGAAAAATTGAAGCCAAAAATAAGATGAAGCAATTTAATCGGAATTAAATGAAAGCCACGGTTGTGATTTTGCTGGATATTTTAAACTCCTGTGTTCCTCTTGTTTTTATTATAAGATACGTCCAAACAACTTTAGTGGAGGAAAATGGTTCTCTAAATGGCCTATAAGTATTATGTTGTAATTAGCCTTATCGTTTTGATGTCACGCTCATTTATCATGCCTACAATGATTTCGACAATGGGAAATATCCGTCGCTCCTTTGTCCGTAATGTTTTACATTGAAATTGCATTTAAATGCGGAGCTTTAATGGGCGCATCTTGATAGTATCCATTCGACAAACCTTAAAAAGACGAAAGAATTTCCCCTTTTGTTGAACTCAATCAGATAATGCTATGTTCCAAATCCTTGAACAGAACAAAAGTCTCTACATATAAAAAAGTGATACAACTCAAGTTAAATATATGTCTACATTTGTCATTGATCTAACAACCAAACTTTGCACCAAAAGTTGGACGATTTATTGCTTGTATATACATGAACTATGCTTATTTGTTAATTCACATGAATTAAATAGAAAATAAAATAGAAAATAGAAATAAAAGAAACAGAATGCTCAAGCAAGGAACGAATACATTTAACAACCGAGTAGACCTATTTTTGAGCGTATATGTACAACACAATTTGTTTTAACATCTGATTAATGTCATCACGGACGAAGGATATTTCTACGATTTAACTCGATTGGATCTTGGACGCAACGAAACCTTTCGAAATATAGCGTGCAACAACTTAACCCTGAACAAGAATAAACAAAATTGAAAAGAAACTTTTGTAAATCCTATTTGGCTTTCTAATCTTGTAAAATGTTATTCAGTAATTTGACGGTTAGGGTAGCTCCTCCCACAATATTAATAAATATGTTTTGGGGCAGATATATTTGTAAATATATTTAAAGAAAATAGGCAGGCAACTCTTCTCGAGCATGCTGATTAGGAAACAATTTTTTGTGAAAAGATATTAATAATGAATCACACAGTGCAGAATGTGGCAATGCAAAGCGTTTTAAATCAATACGTTTAATGTATAGTGGAAATACGTTTGAAAGGCGTTAGTTTAAAAGCCTAAAAAGAACACAAACTTTCCCACAAAAGAACTATTGATCTAACAAAGACTTGCTGACAAACAATGGAATGTTTGCGAAAGGCGATCTCGATGATTAAACAGTTTACAAATTATAAACTGAATCGGATCCTTGCAGTATTTTCTACTACTCCACTTTATATTTACTAGTATTGCAAGCATATTCAGTGTTGACGAAACTTAACATTCTAAAACTGATAAATAAGTATGGCATAACGAATCAAATCAACACTGTCTAATTTAAGAATGGGATATACTGTTTTTTTAAACACAAATAGGTCACGAATACGTAGGTATTAAGTTACAACAATGCGAAAATATTATCGTTCCTAAAAATTAGTTTTTTTTTAAAATATATTTATATTTCGAGAAATGCCAAAAAATCGGGGTTTAAAAAGTATTTTCTTGTTTAGAAATATATATGAATTTTCTACAAACGTTTTTTACAAGTTTAGTATACCCAACCCAAACTCACCCACCAAACTATAAAAATCGGATTATATTTACTCGGTTAATTACATGTAAAACGCTTACAAATATATCCACAAAGAAGTAAATGTTTAAATAATTTAGACAATTTTATAATAGAATGTGTATCTCTTTCTCATATACATTTAACGTAAAATGGGAAGCCACATCTTGACCAGTGAGCGGTAAAATCATTTCTTAATTTTATCTAATTTAAGACAATAAATACTTATTTAGAAACTGTTACTTTAACCAAATAAATGGCTTACAGTGAAATGTTTTTATTTCTCTTTTTTTATCAGAATACATACTCATATACTGATATTTTTGTAATATGGTTATTTTTTGCATTGTTTCCAGAAAACGCCGGGCAAGGGTCTTCCTAGTATATATATATATATATATATATATATATATATATATATATATATATATATATATATATATATATATATATATATCATATGAAAATAATTTCCTGCAATTAAATATTGTCGAATAAAAATAGTTGTCTATTCACATGGAATGTTCTCGATATCATATCCTATAGTTTTGCATAACATTTAAAAGAATTTCCATATTACTTGTTTAACAGTTGAGGCAAGCCACACACATGCACATACACACATATATATATATATATATATATATATATATATATATATATATATATATATATATATATATGATACTTGTTGGTCATCACTCATTCTCTGGCAGTGTCAGCCCTCATCAAAAATGCACTAAGACTTCAGAAATCGGACATTTTAAACTCGAGGTGAAAAATTAAAGTTGGCACAAAAAGTAGATGATTGACAGCGGTCTCTATTAAAAATTAATCTTTAATTTTCGCCTTGGCCATAACACAGGATTCTTCTTTCGTTGTTACGCGCTGACTGCAATAAAACCATCAATAATAATAACAATGATGTCTTCCAATGTCCATTTGGTGCCTTGTTGAATTGAAAGTATGTTTAGCTGACGTCATATTATCTAATGATGGTAATGTTGAATATTGAGATATTTTATATGCATCTACAAATCTTTGTCGCTTTGTAACTGAATAAATATTTAATTAGTGTTGCTAATGCATATCTATGATAGGTCATGTTAGTTGTGAAGCGTAAGAAGACAGTTAAAACGTAAAAGACTGAGACTTCACTGTTGAAAATTAACTGTTTATTTTCTGTATAAACATATACTAGTTATACTCTTTTTGGACTAGTTAATTATGGAAATGATGGATGCTTATCTCTCCACGACATCTCACTGTTTTCCAATGTAAATTTCTCTAGAAATCATATCATTCCTTGGTGTAATTTATAACTAAAGTAGAAGATGACCGTTGCTTACGTTTGCTATATAATTTCTGTTCTGGATCTATATGAGGTTTAGACAAATTACACATTACCTTTGTGAACTTTTCCTTACGATGATTTATTTTAAATGCATACTTATTTTAAACGAGTTATAGTGCATTTAACACCCCTTTGATATATTAAATGATATGCATTAGTGTTCTAATTCCTGTTTCAATACTTCCTTATTTCCACCTTATATTTTGTTTCTAGTCCTTAAAATATATGTTTTTGCTGAGCTTGAAAACGATTTTACTCATCGGGATAATATGTTCTAAGATGTGGGCTTGTATTATGTATTAGTTTATCAAATGCCGATGTAAATGTATTTTTCTGAATGTAAGTTCAGCACGTGATATTCCCATATTGTACTTTATCTGATAAACTGAGCATTTGTGTAACTCTTCATCGTCAGTCTCACCTTCGTTTTACTCTAATAACCCTCGTTTAAACACATCCACGAAATGTTATGCTTGGTCACCCAAACTTTGATATAACGAAAAGATTATTTTCTTAAACCGAAGAATTGATCGTCATCTGTTTGGAAAAAATGTCCTCCGTGTATAATGTTATGGTTTTGACTGTAAATATTATGTTGGATAATGGCCCTATGAGGCAGGACGCATGTTGAAGTGGACGTATGTGTGGTGGATCGTTTGGTTTGGCTTGCGCGATTTAGTGCGGGTGAACCCGTACAATCGAGTGCAAAATAGGGGTGTTCTCACAGTCGGATCTCAAGACGTTGGCAGTGACACTACGTTGATGAGACCTCAGGTCAAGGGTCAAGGTGCACTTGCGCATAGGAGTTCTGTGACGGCACGGGCTTTTGTGTGGGATACGGAGTTTTGTCAGTCTGTTTTTTGGAAGCAAGCCGAACAGGTGTATTTGTCTATGTAGTCTGAAATGAAAAACTGGAATCTATTTCCCTAAGAGAATACAGGCATGAGATTCATTCCCTCCTTCCTCGAATGGCTAAGGACTTAAGCTATGAATTAACTACGATAGAGTAGTAATTTGATCTCTCCCTAAACGTTAGTGAAACATCTCCAAAACCGACGGTAGACTGACTCCTGAATAAAACCAATCAAAGTTTAAAAGAGTGTTTGTCTCGTTAATCGTGTTATGAAGGTTGTGTTGTAGACACAGCAGACGGCGATGTTCACGGCAGTACAGAAACGAAGAAAGAACTCAAGCACTAGACGACATTGAGACGACATCCCCTCCGCGACGAAGAAGAAAAAGTACGAGAATTTAAAGACTATACAACAATTATACCTAGTGCCGCTTTTTTTATTAGGCTTCACCTTTTATTGTGTTGATGTGTTTAAGTGTTCGTCATCTTACTTGTGTAGTAAAACGGCTAATAATTCCGAGTTTATTGCATTAGTCAAACGGGAGAGATTAAGAAGTTATTAAAGCTTTTATAATTTCTTTAAAGTTAATTCCGTACGTTTCTTAACTGACGTACTGTATGCATATCTTAATGCGTTCATTTAGGAATGCAATTGCGGTGATGGATGTAAATTCTCCTTAAATCTTGTAACATTGAGACATTTCATGTTAAAGGCATATACATGTTTTCGATACATCTGAGTAGGTCTGTTTATCGACGTTGTGCTTTAAGTAGTATATCGTTGTTTAAAAATAACAGTAATAAATACTTTGCTTAACGCCGTAATCTTTAATATTTTCAATGCGTATCTCGCATGTTCAATGTATTATTCTTCATATGTATATTTTAATTATAATATCGTAAACCTTTGATACGGCAACGGTCAAGACCTTCAACATAGCGTCCATTATTTGTGGAAATATTCTTGGCGCGGTCTGTATACCAAAAGGCAATCCAGTGAACATGTACAAACTTATGCTTGTTTTTATAGTTAATAATTATTTAAATCCTATTTTGCACGATTTAATGTTTTAAAGATCTCTTTAGAATGAGTTAATGCGTAATAGTGAGATTTTAAATAAACGTTTACTCCATGTGAGTTATCCGCAAAAGAGAATTGTCATCATTTTATTACTTAACCTATAACAATCACCAAGTTGTATGATATGTTTTATTAAAACTCACTTTTTTCTAAGTGGTTATGTTTTTTTAATCATTTCTCGGTCTGCAAATGTACTTGTAATTTTAGTTTTCATATTGATACAAATTTACACGCTTTTTAAGCACATTCCCAATCAGAAAAAAAATCGTGCAGATTTGATTCTTGTTACTTTTTTTAAAAATCCCCTTTGGTTGAGGTCGTGCCTTATAGACCGTGTTATTTGGTAGGCTTCATGCATCAAAATTACTCATCCAGTGATTTCAATAAGTTTTCAGATCAATCCATGACAAAGGCTTTAGTTAAATAAATTAATAATTAGCATAGAATACCACTACAAATTATTTAATATATATTGTGTTTAATTTGTACTGGTTATTCTGCGTCAGCTTTTCTTTAAGTACTTGACATTATGTAGCCAGTGTTTATCCACATTAATTTATTTACTATAATCAACGTAGATCGTATGTTTTATTGAAATGAAACATTTGCCTCTTCAATCTGAACATTTAACAATTCGTATAAATATTGTAAATAAGTTTTCCGCTTTTCTACAGTAAAATTTTCGGATTATTTTATTTCTATATTCTTTACTAAAATGTTAGAACCAAGTTTCCTTATTGCCACAATAATGTGATTCCTTATATTTTAAAATTAGTTTACATTTTTATGCGTCTTCATTTACATATGTCGTTCAAAATTCCTCATCGGCATTCTGTCGTGACCAACAGCTAAAAAGTAATAAATACACTTCGAATTAAAGATTAAAGATTATTAATATTTTCGGACTAACATATCAACACTATTTATACAACTTTTCGTTCATTCTAGCATGAGAGGTGCTTCTCCCTCGATAACATACACTTTAAATCGGTAAACATTGAAATTGAATAAGCACATCTTTAAATATATATTCTTGTTTGTCTAATTACAATATAAATATCTAATTCACTTTCTTATTAACATAAGCTTTAATAATTCAAATTGTGTATTTAAACATGTTCAATATATTATATATTTCATATGAATGTAAACAAAACATTTACTATGTTTATTTGTACTAGCTAAAAAGCTGAATGTAATCAGTTTTGCTCAACGCATGGAACGGATATATGGCTTCATTATGTACTATGTTTACATAGTCTTGATCCAAGTGTTTATTACACTTGTTGTTTTGGTAGTAGTGATGGCAGTAGTAGTTGGTAAAGCAATTTGATCTGCATTGTCTATCCGAGCGTGAATTAAAGAATTCTTCCACAAGCACTTTGATGAAATACAAGCTAAGGGATTCCTTCCCTTTACCAACTTGCTTATCAGCCGCATTTTTAGTCGGCGAACACGAACCCCTAACAGCAAGACGGGCTTGGGTACCATAGCCAATAAAAGTTCATCGGTGCCATAAACATCGCTACTTTGATACTCCGATCACCAAGCGTTTCGGCTCTTCACGTTTCTGAAACAGCCGCCTTTCAAGTTTATTTGCACTGCGGAAACTTCTCCTTTTTAACAGTTATAAAATCGTATTTTTTCTTTCTCGACGACGATTCATTTTTGCTACACGGCGTTATCATACAGTATTATGCAGTGTAAGAGTGTATTAGGAAGGGTAATAATAGTAATAATTTAGTTATTAATTATAGTAGTAGTAATATGTGTAGCAGGAGTAGTATTGTAATGTATTGAATAGTGAGTATTATTAATAGTAAAAGATGAAGTTGTAGTAGTATTGCTGTGCTAGTAGTTTTAGCATGTGTACTATTTCTAAAGTAATAGTAGTATTATTAGGAGTAGTATTATTAAAAATAGTTGCAGTAGAATTAATACAAAGAGTAGAAAGAAAGGTACGAGTAGACAAGCCAAAAGTGTTTATTTACTAATTTCGCTTTTTTAATAATATTAAAGTTTGTATTGCGTTGTGAATAGCATTAGTCAGTAAAGTAACACGATACAGCCTGCTTATATAAAAAAGGTACATTAGTTTTATTGCATTCACACGTTCTTCGAAATTAAAATGTATGTTCGCTCCGTGCCCGTCAGGCTTGCTTTTTACTTTTAACATTGATGAATTACTTATCTTCCTCTTAATATTTTTTTCTTCATCAATAAAATTAATTTAATTTAATACGTGTTTTATTGTCGCTGATCTTACAAAACGCAACAGAATTTAAATTAATAAAATACTTACCTTCTAATTACTATTTCTATGAAGCAAGTGTTTTCTATAAAAACAAAACGGCTTTTATAAATGTATAGTGATGAAAACGCCGCTGATTGAATCGCTGATACAATTCAAAATTATCATCCAATACAACAAGATTTGGTGAAAAAAAACTTAATTTTATGTATCATGTGTCCACCAAGTTTCGGGTAGGAAAACACAACAGCATTTAATGTATCGCTGTTTAATGATAAACCCACCTGTACACGCCAGCCAAAGTTTTCAATAACTCTAACAAACCCCTCTCATAACACTGCCCTGAATCTCTTCCATTCATTCAAAGAGAGTATGAGCATTATTTCGAGAGACATTATCTTTGTGATAAACCCACAGATAACATTATTGGCAGTTAAGTTCCGGTGAATAGAATGCCTACCTCTTACTGATACAATCACTAAAGTACCCAACAGAAGATTGAACAGCAACAACAACAACAAATTGGGGGCATTCACAAGAGAAGCGTCGTTGTCTCATCAGACATATACTGTGGTTTATTTCTACAAAATATAGTTGAATTGTAGAAAACATCGTGAATTATATAAATGATTCTTTGGGAAGTATTTGGAGATGTAGACCACCTAATATCATTAAACAAGCGCGAACAGAGCCAGTCAACATGCATGGACGCGCATCAACAAATACAACTAATTTTGAGATGAAGAAAAAGCGAAAGTGACCGACGGCCTGGACGACATTCCGATATATTGGCAAGAAGAAGCTCTTATCCAAATGTATGGACGCATTCAATAAAAGGTCTACTTACTTTTACCTTTTTCACAGACGTAATGCATTGTGCGCGATGGTCAATAGAAATGCGATATTCAAAAACGCGTGAGACCTTCAAATCGATCGATTGACATGCGGACCGACTAAGCCGCTTCTTTAGATGCGTAGACAGATTTATAATCAATCAAGTTTAATTTAATTTACAAACACAATAAAACCATTTGATAGAAGTTATAATGGTGGTGCTGGCATTTCGATGACTGTTTTCTAATCAATAAGAAATCGTATAGTTGCTAATATCCAGCCGTGTTATTTTGAATTCAGAAACGTTGTCATTGATCTAAAATGTCAAAAAATTTACTCTCCTCGGTAGATGTTGATCAAACGTTAATTGACCTTTTAAAAAATTGTCAGCAAATACCGTGTTTTGCTGATGAGCCATTTTTAAACGCACTCTGCTTGCAGTTTGCATCAAAGACAATAAAAATAAAGTTGATGTAATGAGATTATACAATTGATTACACAATCAAATCAAACACAAGTAGGAGTTCACTCTCAAAAACAAGTACGTGATATTGATACACTATTGTATCCCTTAGTGAGTGCAAGAACTCTGGCACAGATATACAATTAACCCATTCTCTCATACCTCTTCCTCTCTCTCTCTCCTCATATATATATATATATATATATATATATATATATATATATATATATATATATATATATATATATACCAATTTAAAAGATTATTATTTTATATAGTTAAGATCGATTCTTAAAATAATCAATTTTCAACGCAAATTGACTGACATTAAATCATAGTGGTATATGAATCTGATTATATATATATATATATATATATATATATATATATATATATAGAGAGAGAGAGAGAGAGAGAGAGATGTGAGTGTATGTGTATATATATTCATATGTAGCAATGTTATAGATACTTATTTTATATAATTCTGATCGATTCTTAAAAGAATAAATTTTCAACGCAAAATAACTGACATGAAATCATACTGTTATATAACTCTGACATATATATATATATATATAATTTTTCATTCAAACATACATGTACAAAATCTGCGACACGGGCATGTCGATGTTATCGACCTACAGCAGTTAAAAGCTGAGATCTCATCAGGAAAAATTGGGATTAGATCCTTCCCTCAGATGGTATTGTGGAATAATAAAATGGGTGAGAAAAAGGGAGAAATGAAAGAAAAAAAGAAAATTAAAAAATTTCAAAATCACATAGTCAGATTTGAGACCGTTTAAATAAAAAAAAATATACTGTTGAAAATATGAAAGAAGAGCCCATCTGTGTCTACGTTACCTGCTGACAGAGATGGCTCTTTTGCTCAGAATCCGAAAATACGCGGACTTAGTAGGGTCATAATATATTATTAAATATTGTTATTTTTAACATTTTGTCTCAAATGAGTATTGATTTACTCCTCTCCAGTTGTTAGGCACAAGGCCAGTTTTTATCTTACTCCCACAAGTAAGATGTGACCCAAGGTTGGGTCGGGAAAGTGGGGTTTAAAAATTGTCTGGGCAGCCCCGTCGGCATATCTCGGTAGGGGCGCCTCAGGCAGTAAGCAATAAACATACTCCTCCCCAAAGAAGGGAGGCGAAGCCTGGGAGGGTGGACCTCCTAGAACTGCAAATGCCAGACTCATAGACCGGTGTTAATCAAGCCCCGAAGTCCAAGACAATACCAGTCTATGGGTGTGCAGTATCCATCGGAACAGATACTACACTTTGATCTTAGCCAAAACGCCAAGAAAACAAATTTCATTTATCTACCTCCCACAAGGTAAGATGTGACACAAGGTCGGGAAAGTGGGATTAGATAAGCCAGCGCTCGAGAGGTGAGCACTCTGGCTATTTAAAAATTGCCTGGGCAGCCCCGTCAGCATTCCCCGGTAGGGGCGCCTCAGGCAGTAAGCAATAAACTTACTCCTCCCCAAAGAGGGGAGGCAAAGCCTGGGAGAGTGGACCTCCTAGAACTGCACAGGACCATCCCATAGACCGGCGTAAATCAAGCCCCGAAGGCCAATACAATACCAGTCTATGGGGTGCAGTATCCATCGGAACATATACTACACTTTGATCTTAGCCAAAAGGCCAAGAATTTATTTAGATGGATGCATCCTGGAAAACATTAACTCCTAGAGTTATAATTACATTCCAAGAATGCATACAACCTTAGGCATAAAGCCCACTGTGGAAGGGGGAAGGTGGGGGTTGGGGGTCATTGTGACATTGAAGACAACAGTTTGACATTTTTTATTTCAAACAAAGACAAAACAAAGACATTTTTTATTTGACAAAAAGCAAAAAACAATGCACAATGACAAAAACCTACTCTATCCTAAGCTAGACATTTGCACTAAAAAATTCGCAGTCACTCTATAACTTAACCCTACTTAAAATATCCCCAAAATGATACATGAAAACAGGAAATAACGTGGGAGTGGGATGACACATTAAAAACACCCAAAAAGAAAGAAAATTAAAGAACCAAATAAAATAATAAGGGGTGGTTAGTAGGACCCTCCCTACCCTCTATCTAAGTTTGGACCGCCCACTGTTTTCCGGCTCGAGGCCGAAAACAAGCAGGTCGACCCCTAATTGGGAGTGGGAATAAAGTGGGGCGTTCTGAAAATAAATTAATCGGGATCTGGGTACAGGAATGGATGGCGTCTTCCAAGATACTAAAGCCAAGGGTTTCATCAGCCGGGGACAAAATAAATATGTGGAGTGGGCATCTTTGGAAGCTCTCTAGTGCCGGCAAAACAAAATCGGGACAGGACATAATTTATTCCTACTAGCTTATGATTCGACTAGGCTAATAAAAAAGATTCTGTTTAATACTGGGCTGGGTTCCGTAGGACCCAGTACCATCTGCGCCATGCTAAGGCGGGAAAACGTATTCAAACCTGGACCCTCGTCGGATGCACAAACTAGTGTTGTGCACCCATCTTCTATTGAAATCCATGCGATGTAGTCGTTTCCAATCGCATCTGATTTTCACTTTAAGCTGATGCTTAAAGTAAACAACCAGATCACGATCCAAAACAGACCCAACCCCATGAACCTCATCTAGACGTGTAACCCACGTCACTAACCTCGCTGTGGCTAGGATCGCCAGAAAAACATTCTTTTCTCCCTAGGCCATGGCGGTGCAACGTTGTTGATAACGTATGCTACATCAAGTACCATCGGCTGCTCGGCGTCGGTGCGAGCCGTTACCTCTCTGACATACTCCCAGAGACGACGAACTTTGCTGCAAGTGAAGAAGGCGTGCTCGGTCGTTTCTTCCTCATTGTCCTCACAGCGCCGGCATAAGGGAACGTCCCTTATGCCATCCCTTCGTAATCTGCCATAGAGGGGCAGTGCATTCCGAACCAGTCGCCAGGTCGGAGAATACTCAGAATTGTTGAGATACCTCTGGCCTGGCGCCCAACTCCACTGGGAGCGAGCCTCCTCACTCGACAATCCAAGCCGCCTCCCAAGCGGATCCGAAGCGGACCCCTCCATTAAATCCCGATATAGTCTCTTCCTAGACCGGGCAAGGTCACTGGACCCCGGCAACGCTTTAAGCGCGGCTCGGCATTCGGTGACGAACATGGACTCCCCTCTCGATCTACGTCGACCTTCGACCGAGTGGTCGGGTATGAGGTTGGGAAAGGCGCTCTCAACCGCAGGGACCCACGGAGCGTCCTCCGTCAGAGTACGACTCAGGAAAGCCAGTCTCTCGGAATGTCGATGACTTGCCAAGTCAGGCATCCCCAAGCCTCCATCGCACGGACGTTGCGTACAGACCTGTCTGCGGACGTATGCTTTCCGCCTCTTCCACAGAAGTGAAAAGAGCAAGCGCGTGAAAGCAAGAAGGCGGCCCGCGGGCAGAGGGAGTACAGACAGTCGGTAAAGTTTGAGAGGAAAGACGTAAGTGGCGCACGCCTCAGCTCTACCCTTCAAGGAAAGTTTCCTTCGAATCCAAGCCCTTACAGACGATTCGACCTTTGCCTGTACTTTCGACCAATTCTTCTTCAGCTGGAGACCCGGTCTGAACCAAACGCCAAGGATCCGAACCGGGCCATCGCTCCAGTTGAAGTCACCTGGAAGTGCGGTCTCTCCGCTCCAGGCAGCCAACCGCAGGCCGTTGGACTTGCTGCGGTTGACAATGGCCCCTGTAACCTCGTCGTAACGAGCAAGCGCCTTAATCACCGCTTCTATGTCTTCACGACTGGACACAAAAACGGTGACATCTTCGGCATACGCGGAAACACTGACTCACGCATAGTGAGGAGGGATAGCGATTACGCGCAGGACTGGTGTAGCCGCCCCGTCCCTTAATTTGCGAAGGAAGGGCTCCAACGCCAGGACATAAAGCAGGGGCTACAGCGGACAACCCTGACGCACCAAACGAGAAACCACGAACGATTCCGACAGCCTACCGTTTACTTGCACCGCTACCGTCGGCAGACGATACCGAATAGAGATCCACTTGCGGAAGTCCGGATTAAAACCGGCAGCCTCTAAAACAGATTCCAAAAAACCATGGTCGACCCTATCGAAAGGCTTGGACTGATCTAAATTGATCAGCGCGGCTTCAGTGTCGTCTTCTATACCCTCTAGGATCGTACGGACCAGATGCAAGTTGTCTTGAATTGACCTCCCCTTCACAGCATGATTCTGCTCAGGCTCGATCAAATCAGCGATGACAACCTGCAAACGATTCGCAAGAACACGGGCCAAAATCTTAAACTCTGTGTTTAGCAGAGTTATGGGCCTGTAATAATCTAGATTTCCCCCACCAGGTTGGCTCCCCTTCTTCAACAATGTGACCACTCCTTTGGTAACCTGTCCAGGAACCGAACCCCGAGCAAACCAGTGGTTAAACACATCCTTCAGAAGAGGAACACACATGGGCGACAGCCTCAAATACAATTCGTACGGCAGACCATCGAGTCCTGGAGATTTGTTCAAGCCGACCTGCTTCAACGCAGTAATGATCTCATCCTCTGTAACCATGCCATCACAGCTAGCCGCTCGAGCCGCCCTAAGGCGGGGCGAGCCAGCCAAATAGCTGTCAAACTCCTGGACGCGGAGTCTGGGTAGTTGGGTGAAACGTTCCTCCAAATGCTCGCAGAACCCCTCGCAAATCTCACGAGTCGATACCAGGGAATCTCCTTCCAGGTTTTTCACCTTCCGAATATACCCATCCGAGCCACGACGTAAAGCAGCCTTACGCTCAACAGCGTCAACGTTTACAGCTTCGTTAGAGACTTTCTTTAACCTAGCTCTAACTACTTGACCTTCATCTCGCTCGCTAGCCAAGCGATTGAGGTCCCCCTTAATTAAGGCTATCTCTATGGGATCCCCCCAGCCACCGCCCGGGTCATCTTATCATCTACACACTTCTGTGTTCTAGCCCTATCTCGAGCGAGGCGCTGGCTATAGCGGACACAAAAGCGTCTAATGTGAGCCTTAGTTTAAACCCACCAACTACTCCCGATAACCGCCCCCACAAACGCCCGCTGAAGTAGTAACGTTAGCTTGTCCCGGAAGTCGAGTATCTCCAGTAAGGAGGTATTCAACTTCCAGTACCCAGCTAACCTAGGCCTAACGCTTAAATTCAAACGGGCCATAACCAATTTATGGTCCGAATGACCTAATCAAGTGAACGTGGGACAAGATAAGAAATCTATGTCGCCTTTTCTAACTAACATTCTGTCCAAGTAAGTACTCGGACAGAAGGCCGCGCTAGTATGCCACGTCCACAGATCCCGTCCTGGGTGATCAACGCGAAACCTGTCGACAAGATCGCATGAGGCAATCAGGTCAGACAGACTGCTTTCACATCACCCCGACCCTCTATTACCCCCGACCTTATCTATCCTGGGGTCAAGGACGGCGTTCCAATCCCCCATTAAAACTACTCGCTCCGGACCCCCGAGAAACGTTTCCAACCGTCGATAAAAGGAGACCCTCTTACCAGCAATGTTGGGCGCATAAACCGCAACGATCCGAAACTTACTGTTTTCAACGGCAACATCGACTACGACCAGCCGACCTACCGCATCCGTATAAACAACGCTTACTGTCGCAGACAGAGTGCGTCTCACTAGCAAAGAGACACCACAACTACGGACATTACCATATGCTGAGATGACGTCATAGTCGTCAGTCAGCACATCACAATCCCCATACGAAACGAAGTGGGTCTCCTCGATCGCAGCTATATCTACCTTAAGGGCCACGAGATCCCTCAGCACGCGAACAGCCTTGCTTCGAGATCTCATGTCCCTCACATTCAATGTGGCCAGGTTTAAAGCCATTATCCCTTATTATATGTCGCAAATGGGCCTAAGTCCTCGGGATTTAGGACGCCGAAGGCCTGACCAAGACTGCCAGTCAGCAGTTCGGACGAAATCCGTCCGTCTCGAGCCAGACTTCCCACGTCCAGGGGAAAGGTTAGCTTTAAAGCCCGAACAAATGAGGGATGAACATAAATGGGGACCCTCCCCGGACATTTTGATGCTAACTTTTTAACAGATGGGTGCTCCTCATCAACTAACTTAACCCCCGGAATAGCCACCTTTCCCTCCTCCACCATTCTCCAAAGGGCCCTTGCCCTACCGGCTTTATCTTGCCTGATAAAGGTAGTTATGATTGGGGCATCCCGGAAGTTCAGAGGGGTATCAACTCTCTTTCCTTTTACATGTGTAAAATCACTTAACTGCTTCAGATAACCCCTCTGCCTCACGTTCAGGTCCGACTGAACAAGTGATGCGTCCGCCTCACAATTTTTTTCTCCAGGCAGGAAAGGGAGATTCCGGGATCTATCTCGTCTAACCGGTGGAGGAGAGGGTGCAGGTTTCGCTGTAGCCTCTTCCGGCGCTGACTTGTCAGCAACAGCTTTCTCCGGTTGTTTGGCAGTTTTTCCAGGACTTTTAGGCTCTTCAGCTGCCTCTTTCGATGCTACTGTCATGGAGATCTCTTCAGGGGTGTTGGATAGGGGAGGGGTATTTTGTTCAACCACAATTTCGGGTTCTGGAGATTGGGGTTTGGGTGGTTGAACAATTTCCTTGTCTGGAATTGTCGCTGTCTGGTCTCGGCTCTTCTTTGCCCTGGTGTCCTTCTTGGGCTTCTGGACCGGCGCTTCTCCTTCCACGGTCATGTCCTCTTCAGAGTCATTATTTTCATCTGATCATGATGAGGGGAACTGGAACTTTCTTTTGACCGCAGGTGCGGGTTGTTGTCCTGCTGCGGTTGGTTATTTAGCGGGTTCCGCTTTCGTGCTTGGAGTCGGCTTCCTCCCCTTCTTGGCTGCCACCTTGTTCCAACCTTCTTCTTCTTCCGGTTTTGCTGGTTTGAGGACATTTGTCGTCACTGCTGGCACTGCCGCCGGGGTCTTTGGTGGGATTCTTTTGGGGCACTCCTTTGCCATATGCCCCGACGTCTGGCAGTGCCAACAAACCGGTCTCCTTCCTTCCACTATTACTGGCATCAACCAGTTTTCGCAGTATAGTTGTGCCGGTATCTTCTGGAATCCTTCACGGGTGAGTCGCATAAAGATTTTGTAGTCCCCCGTCTGGATGTTTCGGAAACCACGGACCGGGAACACTGCCTCAACGTCACCATACTGTGACATAATGGCACCTATATGTTCGGAGGCAACACAGCATGGGACGCTGAGAACTGATACTCCTCTGGAGTCTTCTGGGCCTGGGGTCCCCACGCCGATGCGGTTCCCTTAAAGTTGACGGAGTCCTTAGTAGGGGTCTTTCCGGAGTTATTTAAGGCTGGCCAGACCTTTTTGGCCCCCCTCCTCACTCTTGGTCTTTCCGGCCTAGGTTCCTCCTCATCAGAGACATCTGTTGATGAACCCCCCGAGGAGCACCCAAGAAATAACTGCGGCTTATAAGTTCTTTATGCCACCTCCAAGTCTAGAGACTGGCACTTCTTTAATGGCTTGTCAAAGACTGGGATGTCAGTAAAAGCCCCGAAACTTAGGGCGCATTCGGGCATGCTAGACCCTGACATCGAAAACGACCCGACTGGAGTGCCGCTCGGTGCGACACCCCCACAACCGAAACTGAGGTGCCCGGCGTGGCAACACCTCCTGGGGCGCACTCGGGTGTCCAACCCCCCAATCCTACTGGAGTGCCGCTCGGTGCGACACTCCCCGACACAGGCAACCTCTTGAGGCGCACTCGGGTGTGCAACCCCCCTTCACGGGCACCATCATCAGATCGTACTCGGGAGTACGACTGACCAGGTCTAAAAGGGTGCCCTCGGCGGTCACACTCTGGTCGTTGCTCACGTCCGTGGCAACACGAACTTTTGAAGCCTGGCTGGCTTCCATCAAAAAACGGGTCCGAAGGAGGTGCAACACCCGCCGATTCGGAATCGAGGAGACCGTCACCGAAGACCGGTACTTAAGTCTCCCCGAACCTGCCAGCTGCTTAAGTGTGCCACTCAATAGGACGCTGAAAAAAGAACAAAGTAAATATTAAACAATTGCCCAAGAGGGGCGAAACCAGAAAGAGAAAAAATCCCCAAGAGGGGGAGAAAAAAGTAAGAAAAGTCCCAAAGGGGGGCTTGGTCAATGATAAAAGCTTTAAACCTGGCCAAAAGGCCCGGTAGCTGATCACTGGACTTCGGGTAATACGAAAGTGTCGCAACTGAGAACAGATACTACACTTTGATCTTAGCCAAAAAGCCAAGAAACCAAATTAGTATTTGCAAAATAAAAAAAATAACATATAGTCACTAATGGGCAGAAGTCTGAAGCACTTAGTACTAATGTCGGCGTGCCTCAGGGATCCATTTTAAACCAACCGCTCTACATTCTTAGATTATTCATCGACATTTATGCAGATGACACAACAATCTATGGCTACACTTCGGAGTGTATTAATGCTTCTCTATATTTGGGGGAAAAAGGTTGCTGGTTTCTTTCGTGCGTCTAAAACCAAGGTGTTTTTCTCTCGCCACCAACGCTCGGTTACTCTGCTTACTACAATCGAAATGAATTTATCTTCCCTTAAGAAACCCCCTCTATTTTGATCAGCTTCTGGAACTGAGCCAAGATCAAGTGGGGATGCGTCTTCTCTTTCTAAAAGCCACTTTCCCGCAGGAAGATGTTGCTGGGCTTTCTCTGCTCTATCATTATCTTTATGGTAGCTATGGTAGCTGAGCTTTATCCATAATTCCACCTGTAATACACTCACAAGAAAGACTCGTCTACCTACAACCACTGCCAATAATGCCCTCTTCTTCTTATGTGTACGTAAAAATAAACGGAGCTTCCATGAACATAGTTTCTTTCTTTGCACTAACTCTATGTCGAACACAATACCGCGGGGATGCTTCCCAGCTGACTACAACATAGTCGTCTTAAATTCCCTTGTAAAAACATTATTGTTTAGCCGTCTTCTTGAATAATATAATTCTGTTACAGTTCGACCATCGTTACCAATAATCACGGTGTTGTCTCGCTGTCTACCTGACTAACTTATTAAACTTTTATCTTTGAGTGGCCTCCTGGTGAGTCTTTAGTAAAAAAAACAGCAAATTCAGACAACAAAAATAATAGTGTCTAAAATTGGGCAGCCATTTCTTCAGCTAGCCGTTTCAATATGACCTATTACTTGTTAGTTTTATTATTATCATCATTATTATTATTTTGAAATTATTTTTATTATTCTTCTTCTTATTATTTTTATACTTTTATTATTATTTTTATTATTATTAGTGGTAGTAGTATATTAGTTACATTGCCAGCTATTATTATTATTAGTCGTAGTAGTGGTAGCTGTAGTGATAGTACTACTACTACTATTACTTGTAGTAGTAGTAGTAGTATTACTAGTAGAAGAAGTAGTAGTTCTAATAATAGTTATTTCTAAAATATTATTATATATTTTTTAATTATTATTAAAATTATTTTTATTATTATTGTTATCATTATTAGCGGTAGTAGTATATTAGTTACACTGGCAGCTATTATTATTATTATTATTAGTAGTAGTAGTAGTAGTAGTAGTATAGTAGCTGTAGTAGTACTACTACACTTACAAGTAGTAGTAGTACTAGTAGTATTAGTAGTTGAAGAGCTTTTAGTTCTAATAATAGGTATTTCTAAAACATTTTTTCGTCCCTCAGTTTCAACTAAAAAAATAAGTAGCATCTCTTTTATGAAGAGAGAGAAATAGTGATTTAGCTTCGCGCTCTTATCTACAATAACAGCCATACTTTCTTTTAATCCGCCGTTCAATGTGTCACACTCAGGCATTTTCCTATATTCTTTAATATGTCGAATACTAAACGGTCAAGCTTTACGCATTTTGCTTCACGTATTTTACTGTAGTTTGAAATGAGATTGTTATCGTTACATAAGTAGAGTGTATTAGCATACAGTTATTTTTCCATATCACCACCTACCTCTGGCTCTCTATCTTTCTCTGTCTCTGTCTCTACGTGTCTCTGTTTCTGTCTCTCTCTCTCTCTCTCATTCTCTTGGCATCATGTTTACTTCTACTCTTAGAAAAATATATAAATATATTTGACTATCAGTGTAGACTAGACTATCAATCTTTAATTCGCAACAGAAAACTTTGTAAATTATACTAGATTATATGTACTTATAGCTTTATTGTAATCACTTGTCCTTGATTTCACCTTGTCACAGGAATCAAACAACCCGTAGCAGGTAAGCTAAAATTAGATATTGAACATACCTTGCTCCATGATAATCTCCCCGTGCATGCTACATTACATGTGTACCCATTGTCCCTAGCAACTTAAACTAGGCCGTTCATATACTTATGGCAAATTAGTTCTACAGATGGGGTTCGTTATGTACTCCATCGAATGAATTCCTTAGGCTAAGTTCGAAATTGTATATTCTAACATACTTTTATATAAACAAATATTGCTTTTTAATCAACTGCTTCCTCTATCAAAAGTATGTGTTTGTCTAAAGGACAATAATGTGCCGTTGTTAAATATGTCAACACACCAGGATAACATAAATAAAAAGACCCGTGGCGCAACGGTTAAATGATAAGTAATTATACGTTCTCAAGATTAAAGGGTCAATCTGAAATACGGACTATACTACGTATACAATTACGAATTACTTAAGACTTCTACTATGTACTCATTTCCGAGTTCGACATTTTCATTGTCCGACGACATACATGACGAAGTTTAGATGTTATCTCAGCCGTAACGATGGGGAATAAAAACCAAGTTGAGAATAGTAGTCCGAAAAATCAAAATAAGACAAACTATGAATCTTTATCGAAAATATTCCGAAACATAAAGCCAAAACTTGATACTCAAAAAATCTAAAAATCTATTGTTCATCCAACCTGGTTTTACTCTGTCACTAGAACCAAGTAAACTCTTTCCAAGCGAGGTAAAGTGAGATAGTGCATACGTCCTACTTAATTAATGTCTCTGAACGGATGAGCTATTAGAGATAGTGCCCATTGTTTCTACAGACTGATATCAGACTTTAAAATTCATTAAAATATGTATGTATTCCATGGAATTAATTCCTTTAGCTGACTGCAAAATGTAAAAATCTAACGTTCTCTTATCAGCAAACATTTCGTTTGATTCGAGTCTTTTCTTTATAAAAGGGATATTAACATTTTTTCAGGTTAAAGTATCAAGTTCAAAGTGTTCTAAAAGACAGAAGCGTTCGCGTTTTGAAATGCGTCAGAAAACCAGAATGATACAAAAAAAGGAAACTGTTTTTTTAACATTTATTAATGAGTACACCATGCTGCAAGATAAGAAATAATTGTTAGTAGCCAGGCCTGAACTTTCCCCATTCCTTAGTCATGCCCCCAGCAAAAGCATCTAATATTATGCGCTAACACCCCATTAGAGATAAAGAAAAAATACATGCATTAACAAGACTATAATATTGATAAAAGAGGTGTCTATTAAGAAAGTGGGAAGAAACATGGCTTTTTCACAGGTCATGATAAGATATTTTGTTTGAACGATTTATCTTAAATTGTATTTATACCCCTGCTGTGAGGGGTCCGGAAATAATACACGAATTCGGGATTAAGTTAAACAAAGTATATTGAAGAATGTATAAATACAGCATACAAAGAGAGTGGTTGAACGTCTGTCTAAATGCCAAAATTAGACTGGTGTAGTCACAACGCCGATATGCATGTTCACCCAGTATTTATAGTGAAGCCGAATAGTTCATGTAGTCCGTAAGGTAAGGTACCATAACACCCTTCCTTTTTTGAATTGATAACGATACTATCTGGACACTTCCGTTTCCTTGTAGATTGTCACTGTTCTGGGATGCTTGGGTATATCTATAACGAAAGTGTCGTATATGGTATCCATAACTTATTCTTCTTCCTGGGGAGTGCTCTCTGTGTCATCCGTGAATCGTTTCCTAATTTGATTTAGGTGTCTCTTATGAGAGATTAGTAAACTCTATTCTGAATGCTTGTTTCTATCGTACCAAGTACTCAGAAAGTTGTGTTATTTGTAAACTTCTTGAAAAATACTTTTACCTCGGGAGGTGAAGTATCTGTTGTTCTATAGAGGTGTATCTTTGTAATTTTTGTTTGATACATCATCATCATCACAGTAGTAGTATTAGTAATAGTAGTAGTCGTATTAATAGTACAAGTGATACTAGTTTCCGTTTCAGTATTAATTTTCTTAATAAATATGGCGATATTATTTGTTTATAGGTAAAGGGCTTAATATCGGTAACATAGCATATGACTGTCAATCAGCATGTTTCTGTAAACTATACAAAGATAACTCGAACACCCAGAACCCATAAATCAGTAATTAAATCACACAGTTAAAAATGTACTTACCTTAAACTTCCTTCAGTGTACGATCATCTACCTACGCTTTTAATAAGTTGGTCCGTTTGCATAAAGTTCACCTTTTTTTCTCACAAATACGCTAAACGAAATAGTTGTGCTAGTCTACGCTACTAGTGGAATGTACTCACAAATACAAATATGGAAGTTCGACTTCTGTGATTGTAGGACCAACATAACGCTACTTACTTGTACTTGAACAGGCTTTCGCGAGGAGTGGAGATAACCAGAATGGGGTGCAGCAACCTTTGATTGTCTGAGATCCAATTGCCCCCAGTCCGCGGAAGCATAGTAGATAATACATAGTTTATGTTTGTGTTTTGACCGTTTCGGACAGGGTTTCAGCTGCAACCTCAACGCTTTCGCTTGGACAGTGATTGAAAGCCAACGACTTGCCCCGAAAGTGTTCGCTGTTTTGACTTTCTATTACCTTTAAATACTTTACCCGAAAATCAGACCAGCAGTATCCCGGTCATGGCTTGTTCTCTGATTGTTTGAGATTCAATTGTGTGCAGTTCTAAGAGGACGACCATCGCAGGAGTTTGAAATTTCGCCCCTGTGACTATAGGGTGAGTTTATAGCTGATCAGCTGATTCGCCTTGCCAGGGATTGCCGACAGGTCTGCGCAAGCAAATTTCGGTTGGGTCAGACTGCTCTACTTCAAGAACGCTGGTTTCAACAATCCCACTTTTCGACCTTGTGTCCAATATCCCCGCCGTGGGATGGAGATACATAAAAATACTCACTAAAGTGAATTGAAAAGACTCGACATTCTTTAGATGTGAATTCTTCTTCTCATCATACACCGCGCAATAAGTGATCAAATAAATGTAATACCATTGATCAATGTTAGTTCTCATCTTTTTCTTTGGCAATCATTCCGTCTCATTTACTCTAATCCTTAAATGGTAAACAAAAAAGTATCATCGGTAATCCCTCAAGATTAATGAATTTTTCGCTATCCATATTTACTACACTCTGGAAAAGTGTAACTTCAAGAAATATTATGGAAGTATGTTGTATTTATTTTAAAGAGAAAAAAGAAAGCCGCCATAACCATTTGAATTTAAGGGACTTGTTAATCCTTACTATACTGTTGTATGGGGCGTTATGTCGTCAATCCCGGCAAGGCCAGATAGTCCTGTTTGCATTTGAGTAAACATGACATAAACAATCAAAGTGGACCATTATTCTGCCAATGAAATTTGTAAAAATACATTACGAACTATAACACATTTAAAGGAGATCGGTTCCCACCAGAATAAGATGCCTATCGCTGTTTATGTCTATTTCCAATCGGGTAAGATATGATATTTTACCAATTTTCATCTATTCTATTTCCAGCATATAAACATTCCTTACAATTAAGCGAGCATACCCTTTAGCCGAAATCGACAAATGCTTTTATTTTTATTTTTTCGAATAGTATTTTGTCTTCTTCATCACGAAAGTCAGATGATGTTTTACTTATATCTATAAAACTGTTGGAAAGTTGATTAGAACTTGAAAACAATAACGGCCATAGGTTCACAATGCTTGCTAATAGCGATTATAGCTATACCGGTAGATTCTTCAAAAACAAGCACGTACACATACAAGATAACATACAGGTATTATGTACATAGGCATGTAAACATAATATATATGCACATACATACATACACACAAATACATGTATATGACACATCATTAAATAATTATCGGACCTGACATATATATTGCAGCATTAATAAAAAAAATCATATACTGTTTATAAACCACCAAGTTGACAAAAGAACGTGTCAAAATATGAGTACAATTGGATTATAAAATTACAAATTACAGTTATTTAAGTGAAACTACTTTTGTACTTTTCAAAACAATGGACACATCTGAATTCCTTGTGTTAACAAAGTTTTGCTTTCAGATGTAAAAATACTGTCCAGGCAAATCAATGATTTGATAAATGTCATTCGGCTTTAACAACGATTATAATGTTGTAAGTTACTTTAAACGCGTTCGTACCGATACAAATTATGCTAAACACCGTGGTCCGAAGACTGTGAAAGCAGAAAAAGTCCAACTCATTTTAACCGATCGGACATAGAAATTGCGTGAGATAAAAGAGGAATTTAAAATAAAAGAAGCCATCCTATCAAGCATTTTACATGGATGTCTGTCAATGAGTAAACTGTGTTAGAAGTGTGTGCCCAGTTTTCTAATAGTCGATCGAAACAACATTATTGGGAGGTCAAAGAAAGCGGGCGCTCACTAATAATCGAACGGAAAATAATACGACAGGCCAGTACACGTAGAAATTTAGACAACCCGTGTAGATTATGTCTGAATGAGAAATTTGA
>OY744517.1:98239026-98266526 GCA_963556195.1 Sepiola atlantica
TAACTCTATGACAAAATATATTAGAAATGAGGCATACGATCTATCACAAATGATAAGTCTTATCCACACATTTTCTATCTATTTTTCATCAATAAATCTCGATGTTTTTGAGTAGAAACAGACTGGAACTCTTAGTATAGCAGAGTACCAAAAGTATATATATATATATATATATATATATATATATATATATATATATATATATGTATAATCCCAGAGATAATGTCGCGTTTACGACTATATAGTTGTAGACATTACGGTCTCTTTAGACTTTTCGCAATGCATCCGGAACATTATCTCGTAGTGTTGCTAATAAGTTGCATCATCATTTCGTTTTAATTATCCTAAAAACAAAAATAACCTAAACTAAGGACTGTACGGTAATTATATGAAATAAATGATATCGCTACGATTTTCAGAATTTAGAAATTATGTCAACATTTTGGTAGAAATTAGATACCCCAGGAATATGTTTCGAAATTTCTGATATAGGGAGTACTAACTTGTATAATGTGGATTATTTGGACTACGGACAAGATGAATCGTAAGAAAGTCGGAGGTTACATCAGACGAATGATTCTTGTAATATCATCCAAGATTAGAGAGTATTCTGAATAATCAATATAATATAATCCAGCAATGTTTCACGATCTCAATTTATAATTGACGTAAGGAATCCTCAATTTAAAACTGTGGTCAGAATGATGTATGTCTTCCACAAAGAGTGATATTTGAAATAAAATATTTTCATTCGATGTTTCTGAATTTCATCAGCTACAGCAATTCGTGATATGAACATAACATAGTGACCACATAACAGCGGACAGTTGGACACATAAAAATGTTGATTACAACGTTCCAGTAACGCCGCCACAACGTCGCTTATCACTAAAATTAGTGTTCATGAAAGTTGCATGAATAGTTAAAGCTATCTGGTTATCTGCATATGTTTATGCATCATTTTATATCCTTATGTCTTTATACATCTTCAGTTTTAAATGTTTGAAAGAGAATTGCGCCAGAATTAACACTGTTCGAAATATCAACAACTGCCATTTGACGAACGACAATCGTATTATTAGGGGATAACATTCGGATCACATTAAGAATGATAGTTCTCTCTGCATATCAGACTTAGGTTCAGATACTAAGTTATTGATTTAGGGGGGGGGGAGGGCTTGCTACTCGGATTTAAGGTAGGTTGTAAGTTAAGTAATTATCTTTTTACTGACTTTGAAGCATGAACCCCGCTCTAAATTACTAACTGTATTTATTTCGCATAGCAAAACAGGTGGTTAACTGCGTTAAATACTAGGATGCCCTGCAAATGGGGGAAATGTTAAGTTAAATGTATGTTACATTTAAAAATGCTAAAAAATATATTCGGACACTTCTGACAATTTGATGAAAAATGACACTGCAACAGAATATTAAGATAAACAAATGTAAATAACGTATTATAGCTATACAACATTATCATATAAATATCGAGCTATATGTGAGTACAAATATGCACTATAAATTCAGCTCCGGTGTAATATCGAAAACTTGATTTTACATCTTATATATATACTAGCAGTGCTACCCGGCGTTACCCGGGGCGATAAAAAAAACCAAAGTAGTAGAAATTAAAGAGTGTGTGTAACATCTTTATATAAAAACTTCAATCTCTCTTCTTTCTTTAGCCGTCTTTCTTTCCCTGGTCCTCATTATTTCCCTCCCTCCTTCAACCCTCTATTTTCATTTTCCCCTCATATGATTCTTCTCGTTTTAAATGTTTTAAAAACTTATAATAATATAATTCACGTAAATTCTTTTTACTAAATATGTATTTTATGTAACTGGATTTTCTTAAAGAAATATGCTATGTAAACAAACATTTTGGATGAAAGTTATTAATTATATTTACATTGTATTTTTGATCCCGAAATAAAATTATATTTTATTTTTTCAAGACTTTAAAATCGAATTTGAATGCACTGGCTTAATGGCTGGCAGCCATGTTGTAATTTCCTATAATTTGCTTTCGTAAAATAGTAGCAATACTTTGATTAGCGTTTGTCGCTTATTTAAAAAACAATACCAAAGAACTAAAAATTCAGAGGCGCGTCCCTGGCGCTAAGAAACGTTAAATAAAATTAAAAGTTATTTCCAATTATTAGGTAATTAAATTAAAATATTACTCAGGATTTTTAAATTTCTATAAAATATCATGTAAAATAACTGAAAACAGTTCCCCTCGATGAAATCTGCCCCATGGACCCCTAAGGGATTAGTTTATAGATTCGGGAATACTCCCTTCACTTTACTCTGTGAATTTTACATATAAATGCACTTTTTCCCCGACCCCTCAATCTCTCCAGCCATCCCCCTTCCCAACTTTTTTTTCACTCCCCCTAACCCTGATAAATATTTTAAGTTAAAAAAAAGAAAAAAATGTGGCCCGACCCCTTAAAAGTTCGGTCTGACCCCTAAAATTTTTCCCGACCCCTCACTCTCTCCAGCCCCCAAACTCGTTCTTCACTCTCCCCCAACCCTGAGAAATAATTTAAATTAAAAAAAAAAACGAAAAAATTTGGCCCGACCCCTAAAAAGTCTGGCCCGACCCCTAAAATTTTCCCCGACCCCTCAATTATTCCAGCAATCCCCCCCTCCCATCTTTTTTTTCTCCCCCTAACCCTGAGAAATATTTTAAGTTCAAAAAAACAAAAAAATTTGGCCCGACCCCTTAAAAGTTCAGCCGGACCTCTAAAATTTTGCCGACCTCTCAATCATTCCAGCCCCCCTAACTTGTTTTTCACTCTCCCCCAACCCTGAGAAATAGTTTAAGTTAAAAAAAAGAAGAAAGAATTTGGCCTGAATCCTAAAAAGTTCGGGCCGACTTCTCAAATTTTCCCAGACTTCTCGATCTCTCCAGCCCTCTATCCCAACAAATGTTTCACTCTCCCCCAACCTTGAGAAATATTTTAAGTTCAAAAAATTGTAAAAAAAAATTTGCCCCGATCCCTAAAAAATTTGGCCTGACCCCTAAAATTTTCCCCGACCCCCTAATTTCTCCAGCCCCACTCCCCAACATTTTTTTCACTCTCCCACAACCCTGCGAAATATTTTAAGTTCAAAAAAAAAAAAAAATTTGGCCCGACCTCTAAAAAATTTGGCCTGCCTTCTAAAATTTCCCCGACACCCTAATCTCTCCAGCCACGCCCCCCAACATTTTTCCAATCTCATACAACCCTGAGAAATATTTTAAGTTAAAAAAAAAAAAAAAAAATTTGGCCCGACCCTTAAAAAATTGGGCCTGACCCCTAAAATTTTTCCCGACCCCTAATCTCTCCAGCCCCCCTCACCCGCCAACTTGTTTTTCACTCTCCCACAACCCTGAGGAATATTTAAGTTCAAGGACAACAAAAAAATTTGGCCCGAAACACCAATTTTTCTTGGGACCGTTATACTTAAGAAGCACCAATATTTCTAGGGACCGTTATACTTAAGAAGCACCAACATTCGTTTTAAAATCAAGGAGGCCTCCTGAGCACTACTGAAATAACTCTTACAGGTGGCCAGGTCGCATGTGATTGAGCAACCCTTGTTTCACTACACACTCTTAACGTAGCCTGCCTATGATGTTATTGATTTATCCGGACAGAAGTTATGGGACGACCTGATACAACCGGACACAATTTAGGGCAAGGCCGGGTACATCTAGCAAGGGATTATGGGATGTTTTCAGTGACTCAGCATTTTTATCGGATTAGTACATAAATACATTAGATAATTTTCTAAATTAGTACTAATTAACATGGAAATATAACTTAAAAGAACCCCCCCCCGATAAAATCTGCCCCCTGGACCCCTAGGGCGTTGGTTTATAGATTCGGGAATACGCCCATCAACTTACACTGTGAATGTTACATTAGAATACACTTTTATATTGTATCTATATTCTCTAACATTTTTTTCTATAGGGCACACACACACACACACACAAACACACAAACATACAGACATTCAATTTTATATATATATATATATATATATATATATATATATATATATATATATATATATATATATATATATATATATATGGGAAGAGAAGGATGAAGGTAATCCGACGTGATGGGAAAATGAAAAAGGAAAACCAAAAAATGGATGTTTTTTATGTGTACATCAACGTTTCGTCTTTATTTATAAGACTTCATCAGGATGATAATATAGAGAAAAAATGTCATGCAAGAACAGATACATGTAGGGTATACATATTGGGAGGAAAAATAAAATGAAAGTAGTGGCCATTATTTCATTTTATTTTTCCTCCCAATATGTCTACCCTACATGTATCTGTACTTGCATGACATTTTTTCTCTATATTATCATCCTGATGAAGTCTTATAAATAAAGACGAAACGTTGATGTACACATAAAAAACATCCATTTTTTGGTTTTCCTTTTTCATTTTCCCATATATATATATATATATATATATATATATATATATATATATATATATATATATATATATATATATATCAAGCGAAACAGCCTGATTAGTTGCGTCTTTTATCAATAGATTATGTCCTACACTATTTATGTAGCATTCTGAATCACCATTCTCTTCTTCTTGAACTATGTACTTTTTGAATAAATAAGATTTATATAGGGTGGGTTCAGAAACTTCAAATTCCCGTTGAGAAACACGATTACACTAAAGTCCTAAGTTACTGATCAGCTTACCAGCATCGTAGTTTTGCGTTACTGATAATTTAAAAATCTACTTTTCTCTATCTAGGGCTTCCTTCAGTTAAGCAATTACAATTATTTATTTATTAAATAATAACTCATATAATTCTTACAATTACTTGTATGACCTATTGATTTCTTGAAATTACTTACATATTTTATTTACAGGTAAAATAATAACAAAAATATAAATTCTATTTACAAGGCTATATTATTTGGTCGATTTTGACCTATTCGTATTGTAACCTGATTAAAATTTGATTCTGTCCGCAAACACATGCAACTATCTGACATAAAATTGTAAATGATTCTCGAAAGTGCAAGAAAATAGACTCAGCTGTGAATTAATACATTCGTAGCGCATGTTGGTAATTGTTTTGTGTGCGTACATGCACTGTTGTCGAGCGGGTAGTAATTAAGGAGTTTAGGACAATTGTTCTTGTAACTAGTTTCATAAGTACCTGCGTGTGTGTTGTTTCGCGAGTAGACATCAATAGGCTTTCTTTAGTAAGTTACATAGCAACTGCTTTTGTGTGTGAATTTCTTTTCTTGGCGTGCGAGTCTCAAGTAAGCAGGTATACTTCAATTTACAACGATTTGCATTTATTTTCAAAACTGTTACCTTATTCTTCTAATGCTCTGAACACGTTGAATATTGACCGATATTATATGATAAGGTTTTATTATGAACAGTCTCGTTTCTATGTATTCTATCCCTTTTCTTAGAAACGAGAACATAGAATAAATAAATAAATAAATAAGATGGGAATTAAAAAAAACAATAAATCAAAATACAATTCTTCAGAATAGAGTCAGAGATTTTTCATTTTAAAAGGAGACACCTGCAGACTTTTGATTTATTGCTCAGCAGGTAGAGTATGTATGCTGTCCACTAAAGTGATTTATTTAGTGTGTAATGTATATTTTGTTTAATTACGATATTTCGGGCTCAGCTCGAAGTGAACTATGGTGCGTGTCCTTACTCAAACGAAGAAGGCTTTTCTAGTTTCATTCCTAATAATTTTAGTAGGAAGCTGGATTTTACCAAATGTCATCTGCTCATTAAATTATATCTAATCGAATATTTTTTAGAAAACAAGTCATCCATTGAAATGAATTCTATTTTATTAGCTATAAATTAGTTTACATGTATTATCAAATCAACATAAACTAATCCCAAAGGCTATCCTAGTTAGAGAGAGCTAGTAACTATATCAATATATGGATATATAGGGTGTTTATAAGAAACCACATTTTAGGGTAAGAATCAGCATTGTAAGTCAACGGCATGTACATTATAGTATAAGGGATATTATTACTCTGTTCATGCTATTTTTTCACACTACAAATTGATTTTTCCAATTTGTGTCTGCCTGTTTTCATTTGCAGATAGAACGAATAAAAAAACACGTTAGTAAATTGCATATAAAAATAAAATATAAATACTGTAGAAGATATGACCATCTAATTTGCGCGTTAAGTAATTATAATTATATACCAAAGTAACACTATCAGGCGACGAAAATGTTTTTTTAAACTTAATCCTAACAGACCGACAAAAATACTATTTCGAACCATAATGTGACAGATCAGCGTAAATATTATTTTGAACCTAAGCGTTATAAACTGACCGACGTCTTGTTATAGAGAAACTTTGACGCATTTAGAATAATATACGTTAATCAAATGTACTCGTGAAGCGAAAGAAATGCTTTCTTTTTAACTGGTACGCGCCAGACCAAAGATAATTCTCTTTCAACCATAAGCCTGACCGAATAACGTTAACTGCTATTTGAACTTATGACTGGCAGCGGACATTAAATGCTAGTTCGAAATTAAGCATGACAAGCCCACGAAGGATAGTGCCTACTAGAAAAGCAGTTGAACGCATCTAGAATAGAATTCTTCAATTAAAACAAACACTGAGTAATTTACATATCATTACGCAAACTAAATTGTGACAGACCAAGAGACAGAGTTAGCAATTCATAGAGGGGCAAGACTGTAAAGAAAATGCGCCGTTTTTATATCTGAAGTTTAATATATTTTCATTGGATATAAATCAGTCCAATTACTTCGCATTTCGTTTTTCATTTATTTATTGATATATTTTGTTTATTTTCGTTGGTATTTCGATTATTTTTATTCTCATCATCATAATAATAATGAGATTTCCAACTTGACTAATTCTCGATGGCGCCGTGTGCTCAGCCGAAATTTAACAGCCGACCCGGTCATTTCTTTATAATTAAATAAAACAGACTCGCGGTTCGATCATAACGTTACAGACATAAACAATGATTGATTTAATTTTAGACATTGTTATTTTATAGAATGTTTTATTTCTATTCTATTCGTTTATTCATTCATTCATTTATTTTACATCTAGGAACATTTTTAGGTTTAATGATGATGCTGTTAGAGCGAGCCTTATTATGTTAGTCAAAGATGAGTTTATTTCAAAAGTTACTGACCAAGGAAATCGGTATTATTGAATGCAATGTTGAAACATATACAAGTGTTGAAACATAACGAATAAGCAGTATGCAATGAATATAAACATTAATATGAATAACGCGTGTCTGTCCTCCTGCCAGTTCTTGCTTCAATAGAACAACAGTATTAGACCAATGACTACGAAATGGAGTAATCTATGGAGTTTCTTGCTTTTCGGATATATGTTAGGAGTAATTATAGAATGATATTGAATTGTGGGCTGTATTTTGATGACGAGTGATGCCCTTAAAAGTAATCTGTAAAAAATATCTGACTTCTATTCTGTCATATGTTGTAAGCGATTATTATTAAATATTATTTTCTAAATCGAATAAGATACTACCAGGTTTAACTTTTTTTCAAACTATTTTTTTATACGTAGTTCACCCCAAACTAGGCAGGCCGCCACTGTAGACGTAAGGGGCTACTGAGAATGAATGAAAAGGGGAGAATGTTGGGTTGTCAACCTAAATTGGGATCTTCGCAGCAAGGTGTCTGTTTACATTAATTTACAATTTCTGCATGTCAGTACTGTCGGGTAAACAGGGGGCAGGGAGGGAGTCCCAGAGGCCAGCAGCACGTGAAAAGAAGCTATTTGAGTAGAAAGCTCTCCGGCATCTTATGACCTCTACAGTGAATGGATGGGATTTAGTTGATTTCATAGTTGGTCCAGTGAATTTATCTCGAGATGGCACCAGAGTAGCCAATTCATCGGAGCATAATCCATTGAAGTATTTGTAAAACAAGCACAAGGATGCTACATAGCGGCGATGGGGCAGGGACTGAAGCTTGGTTGACAGTGAGGGGCCTATTAGGTTGGCGATTCTTTTTTGGACCTTGAGAGTAGTTGATGATGCACCTGCCCAGATGTGGCAACACTTATTCTGTGATATGAGAATAAAGATTCACTATTTTATATTGCTTTCACTACGAAACAAGAGACGAATTTCATATTTTGACATCAGAATGTTTCTATCAAAGACTTTAACTAGATTCCTAAATCAAAGAGTATACAAATGATGAGAGATGTTAGCAAACCCACAGCTGAGCCTAGAGTATCCATCTAACGCCTTATAAAATAGTCACTAATTATCTAGATTGTGACTATCCATAAACACTACCATAAACAGCTCATGTATATAGTTTATTCCGAAGAAGGGTTCAATAACTGAGCAAGGAAGCCATGTTTATTTAAAAATAATTTATTGAGTCAGTCATCACATATGAAAAAACATCCACAGATTTTTAGCTAATTTATATTATTTTAATTTTCTCTGGTGATGTTGGAATTTCAATTAAATAGCTCGCGACGTCTATATACAACCCTTTAGTGAAAATATTGACAGAAATAATAACTTTCACTGTTAAAGAAATAGATTAAAATTTGTTCGGAGAAAACTGACTTGGACCATACAATCGACTTACACATTTACATGTGTATAAGACTTAAGTATTAATTCCCTTGGTATTATATTAAGTCTAGAGCAATCATAAAGACATTCCAGCAATATCATCTATTGTCATTGTAAACTGACTGCAGAAACAGAACCACATCATGAAAGTGCTACTAAAATATTAGATCACATTACCGCCAATCTTAATAAATAAAACAAGAGTAAGTAATTGTTCGCATATACTTTAGATAAAGACAAAACACATCGTATCCATTTTGAAAGTAAAAGAGTTTACAGACCAAACACACTGAATATAAGTAATAGAATAACATGTAGAGATACAATGCGATAATATGAAGATAATCAAGAATTGTTGACACACGACAACACAGAATGGGTTACTAAACATCATTTTTTTCGATGTTACATGGAGAAAATATTTGAGAACTATTCGGAATAGTTATCCTATTCAATATGTCCAGAGTTATATATGAAATATATAGTCCTTTACACAGACGACATCTTTATATTAACAATAGAACATTAATTTCTAAAATCAAAGATTAATTTAAAATCAGAGCCCGAACTTGCAAAGTTATAGAGGTCTTCAACATCCAATTTGACATAAACAATAGCAGAATGTAATCTGTTAAGACCTTTAAAAATAAGACTCTCATCAGAACACCTCGTAAATTATTTGTCGTCTCTGCGGATCTGCGTATATACGCCAACTATGTCACTATTCATGCTTATTCACTCTTTGCATGCGCACACAGTCAATCGCAGTATATAAGACATTATAAGGATTGCTTAAAATGTTATACGATTTTGGTATAGACGATGTCACTAGTCAACTTATAATATAAAGATCTTTCTCCGTCTGTCTGTCTGTCTGTCTGTCCGTCGGCGGGAATTTTTGTAAACGTAAGAGGAGGGGCGGGCGGCTAATTACTATTTAATTTATTTTTTCAAGTCAGCGTTCATTATATTTGTATACCTTTAGAATACGGAAACTATTAATTAATTCATTCAGATTAAATAATATTAAATAACATATAAACAAAGTAGAAAAACATTTTCAAGACGAGACTGCGATTAGAACAGAACGTGTCAGGAATCTTACTTAAACTAATACTGTTTCAACTTCTTTATATACTGTTACCAAAAAACTCTCAGATACAAGACGGGTTTTGCAATTTACATAATTCATTTCTTGTAAACTTCTAATAAATTCATATTTACAAATATACACTTATAACTGCTATTATCAAATTTGCATATGTATTTATCGCTCGCGTGTTCTCTTTAAACGACTATTGATTACTGAAACTATTAGCCGATTGTTATTTAATGCTTTTCCTGTAAGGTGGGTTTTACCAGAAAAAAAGATTTAGTGTCCTGTTTTGTTGGTGTATACACTAGTAGTTGTTTGTATTCACTATCGTTAAATTTGTTATTATTGGGTTACTTTTACTGCTGTTTTTACAGACGTTTTAAGAGTTTCTGCGAGCGATGGATATAATCTTCAACATATTTTGTCCTTTAGTCCTAACATTCGATGAGCGATATTTGCTGTTTTCTGGGTTGGAATCTATCAATCTAACACTTATCTTTCGCTAGTTTATTACTTTGAAGTAGTATTTATTTTCAGTTCTTTACATCAAGTGGCTTCATGCCTTGTATTGAGCGATTTCTATTTAAAAAAAAATAACATATTCCAAAACTTTAACAAATATAATCAATAATGCATCTAGTCTGCACGCGATAAATAATTTTAAAAAACACAGCATAATAACAGAAACTACACAAGCTACTGTCAATAATCATAACCATAAAACACGACATAAGAGCAAGAGAAAGGACTTTCAAAATATCAAACATCAAAATATTAGCGTAGTAAAAGTGAGAAAATATAATCTCAAAAATTAGTTGAAACCAATGATGAAACAATGATGTTTGATCGTAAGTATTTCATACTAATTCATAGAAATGCATTCACATCTTCGCCTCCACACTTGAGGCTAGCATTCACAAATATCTAGGGACTTAGAACCAACATTAACGACGTAGAAACTTTTCTCTTGACAAACTCCCCGGATATGCTAGCTGTAAGTGAAACGAACCTTCAATCCTCAATTTCCTCTCACCACTTTGATATGACTGATTACCTTCCACTATACCGTAAGGATTCTGACAAACATATGCATGGGCTAGGAGTTTATGTTCGGAACTCCCTCCCCTTGACTATATAACCTAGGTTAGAACCATGTGCATTAGATAGACCCTACATCACAGTGTTAGTTACTTATATGTATTATACCGTTCTCCTTCGACCCGGGACTGTACCCTGCTTGACTCAGTCTCTGAAAGCTTAGATGGAGTCGAATTCCCAAATACATGTATTTGGCAATTTTAATGCACATCACTGTGACTGGTTGTGATTTTCCAGCGTTATTGATGCAGCGTTTAATTTATCTTCGGCTCACGACCTCTCACAGACTGTCACTTTTCCGACCCGCCTTCCTGATCGTGCGGACCAGCAAGGCTCACTTCTCTACCTGTCCTTGACCTCACTCCCCAATGCTTGTGTGGTGAATGCCCATAGACCGCTCGGAAACTCTGGTCACGTTGTGGTAATGATACTTATCACCTTAAAAACTCGTCCTAAAGCTAGAGAGTCGGTGATCAAAACGACGAGAAACTATGAGCAGGCAGCGACGTATCATGGAGTTAAACCTTCTCACTCCCTGCTGATCAGTGTGTAAATGAGCTAATCGAATGGGTCAAAGCAGGCATTGATGTGTATGTTCCCACGCGAAAATTCTTCAGCAAACCGTACTCTCCTCAATGGTTCACCTCAGAATGTTCAGTTGCTATTTCTGAGAAGCAAACAGCCAAAAAATTGTAGAGGCAAAGTAGCGATAGATGAAGCTAAGAGAAGGTATACTAAGATAACCAAAAAACGCATTCAGTCACAAAATCTAGTTACTCCTGATTTCTGGAAAATCTACAATAGTGTGATGAACAATGGACAATCGACAATTCCCCCACAATCAAATAACAACGATATTGTTTGCACAGCAACTAATTAGGCTGAACTACTGACCAAGCGTTTCGCCTCAAACTCCACTTTGGACTCGGCAAACAACCCGCTCCCTCAATTTCCATTCCAGACTGAAGCCACACTTGAGAACCTGGTCATCACCCCATCTCAGGTCAAAGTCATCATAAAAAACCTTGACACCTCCAAAACCTGTGGGGCTGATCTTATACCAGTAATAGTAATAAAGAAATGCTCTGCTGAGCTGGCCCCTGTCCTCTCCAAACTATACAACAAATGCCTTGCTAAATCTTGTTTACCTGATAGTTGGAAAATTGCCTCTGTGGTACCAGTCTTTAATAATTCTAGAGATAGAACTGATCCTCTAAACTACCGTTCAATCAGTCTATTCCCGATCTTTGAAAAACGCTTTGAATCATTAATCAACATGGCTATAGTCCGCCACCTAGCTTATGCTGAACTTCTTTCTGATAATCAATACGGATTTAGACAAGCACGATCTACTGCCGACATCTTAACTGTCATCGTTGAACGCATATATCATACACTGGACAAAACAGGTGAAGCTAGGGTGGTATCACAATTTGATATATCCAAAACCTTTGACAAGGTCTAGCATGAAGGTCTTCTCCTAAAACTGCACTCATATGGTATTACTAGACAAATATTTGATATAATTAAATCCATCCTGACAAAAAGAAAATCCCGGTTTTGCTCGATGGTCGTTCATCTAAGCAACATGACATAGATGCTGGTGTACCCCAAGGATCCATCCTAGGACCTCTACTGTTCTTGATTGGCATAAATAATCTCCCTGATGTAATTGATACTGAGATAAGAATATTTGCTGAAGACACCGCGGTATACTCTCGTCATGTGGTCAAAACCGACGCGTACATATCTGAGGCAATGGCTGAATCCTTAGAATATAACCTCCAGTCTGTAGTGGATTGGGGTAAAAAAATGAATGGTTACTTTTAATGTCGCAAAGACAATGCTACTGCCCCTCAATAACTACAAGAACCCTCTTCAACCACCGATTGTCATGGCAAATAACACCCTACCTTAGAGTTCATCATTCAAACTCCTTGGCCTAACATTAACAGATAACATGAATTGGATCAAATACATCAAAGACATTGCCAGGACAACTGCAAAAGAAGGTGGGCTAGTAAACTGCTCACATCTGACATCATCCTATATATCTACAAAGCCACCATCCGCCCATGCATGGAGTATTGTTGCCACATATTGGAAAGTGCATCATCGACTGGTCTATCCCTCTTAGACAAGGTTAAAAAAAGAGTCGCCAACTTAATAGGTCCCTCATTATCCACCAAGCTCCAGCCCCTATCCCACCGCCGCAATGTTGCTTCCTTATTCCTGTTTTACAAGTAATTCAATTGATTGTGCTCTGGTAAACAAGCTGCTCTGGTTCACCAACGACGTAAATTAACAAGACCAAATCCCATCCATTAACTGTGGAAGTACCCAGATGCTGAAGAGCTTTCTACTCCAAAAGCTTCTGTCCCTGTACTGCTGGATACTGGAACGCCCTCCCTGCTTCCTGTTTTCCGGGCGGTACTGACATGCAGAAATTTAAAACTAATGTAAACAGACACCCCGCTGCACAGCTCTCAAATTATGTTGACTCCCATAAAAAAAACTCTCACCCTTTTTCTCAGTAGCCCCTTACGTCTACAGTGGCGGGTCTGTCTTTTTTGGGGTGAACTATGTTAAAAAAAATTCTGGATTTTCAGAAACAATAAACAAAAGCTTCAACTTTTCACCATACTCGATTCAAAATAGCGTCATCAATCCCCTTCTACCATGTTCTACGCATTTTAACGTCTACCTCTTTTGTCTAGGAGAACAAAATAAAAAAGACGCATTCTATAGATACATGAAAACATCGCTCTGATAAAGCATACATAATTAAAAGCAACATGTCATCAATAATATTAAAGTGCAGGCATTAAATATAGCTGTTAGATCAGTTTTATTCAAGAGAATAAGCATAAAATAACAGTCACTAAACATTGAGTACGAACCAACGACAAAGTAAAAGACATATAAACCAACAAAAATAACAATCATAATACAAATACATAGTATAAATCAAATAAAATATAGAAAATAACTAATTATGTTCGTTATCTCATAGGACATTATTTTTTATATATAGTTTCACTTAATTCCAAAATATAATAAAAGCAAACAACTGAAGTGAAAGAAAACATGAATATTCATGATTAAATATTAATACGAATATTCATAAATATTAAAAACATGCATAAACCTTAGCATAACAAAACGTATCAGTCATACATGCACTGAACTATAGATGTTTTTTTTATTCAGGAACATCAAGTTTAAATATCATTATAATATTAATCTATAAATAACACTAGCATACCATACAAAAACTAAGAAAATTATTTAAACGAATTATGATAGTTTCAACCAAATCACCTTTCTCTTTAACAACCGATACAGCAACGTAACCCACCTACGCAGGCAACAATACGAAGTCATAAAAGACGAGCATATATAATCATTTCGGAGAGCCGTCGCCTTGTCTAGCTAACCACAGTAAAACCAAAACACATATATGGACATTTAATTCATTAAGATAAAAACAAAACAGATTTACGAGTAGATAACACCGAAAAGTAAATAGGTCAGGAAATGAGATTGCACAACTAGCAATATTTATTTTGCTTAGCAATGAATACGTTTGTATTGATAGTGTACTTTTGATTTTGTTAAACGTCAATCATCTTATATCGGCTCTCATTCAGTCAATATTTATTTATTTTTACTTGATAACTGCAAGTTAAAGATAGACAATAAGCACCGTTTAGGGCCTTTCAACATTCTTAACTGCCATAGTTATACGTGCATAGTACTATTATATATATATATATATATATATATATATATATATATATATATATATATATATATATAAGGCGGTGAAAACATTCACACATACGTATGAATGGGTCTTCTTTCACAATGTATAGTTGCGCCGCATTAATATCTCTATTTCGCACGAAAAAAACATAATGGTCGTATACTTTTTAGACTACCCTCGTATATTTATATATATATATATATATATATATATATATATATATAGATAGTTAGATAGATAGATAGATAGATAGATACATATATATATATATATATATATATATATATATATATATATATATATATATATATATATATATATACAGGGTGGGCAAAAATAAGGGTCCTATTTTTAAAAATTCATAACTTTTTTATTTATTGATTTTTTTAAATTTTTTTTTTTTAGAATAAGTAAAGGACCCCTTCCGAAGCAAGCATGAGCCGTATTAGCCCTAAGGAACGTACCCTCATTTAGAAAACATTATTTTTGCTTAAAAAACTCAAAACAGTGTAAAAAACAATACTTTAGTTTTTGTAAGTTGTAAGAAGTGTTTTTCGGCTAAAATTTGTTTTGTTTATTTCAAAAAATCTCGGAAGGGTCAGTCTACACACACATAAAGTTTGGTGAGTTTAACTTTTATTTTGTGGAAGTTATTCAAATTCAAGTTATTCAAATTTAAAGATATGGCCCTTATTTTGGCCCACCCTATATATATATATATATATATATATATATATATATATATATATATATATGCAGACAAAATGCACGATACATCATAAAAAGCAGTGGTCCTACACGGCAAGATATTTGCCCACAATTTTGACTTCACAAACTGAACCCTGCTCAAAACCTAATGTTCTCTCCGACGCCGCAAGTGCATCGAAAGCGCCGTAATACTTCTGTCATCAGAATCTAAACCAAACCTCAGACTCGGATATTATTCCTTAAGTTAACATTTGGCCAAACCCGCACTGAAACAATGCAATATATCTCGCCACTGCATTACACACTTATATCCCGGTTAAAGTAAATATTCATTTCATTACTTTTCATCCATGTTTCCATTTCCTTTACTTTTGATTTGATTTTGATTTTCTTCACCCTTTTTTCCTATCTCGAACGTGTTGCATTAATATGTGTGTGTTTTTTTTTAAATAGTTAACTACGTCCCAAATACATCTATATATATATATATATATATATATATATATTATTATCGGATGGTTTGTTTAGAAAACATTGCTTCATTCATGAGGAAGGCATTGTCTTTTATATATTAATGAGATAACGTGTGTGTTCGTGTGTCACGCTTACTTCAATAGCTTGCCTCATACGTGGCGCACCTAGGTATGGAAAAACATTCAAGTCACATAATTTTCGTAATATTTGAAAGTATTTCAATTTGGCACAACGGTTAGCGGCGTAGGATTTTGACGTCAGTTTTTGACGTCGGCCCGACTGGTTTATAGTTCGATCCCAACCAACCTGCATCGAAAGGGTGTAGGGAGGGGACGACCGAGAAGCCACATATTACTACGATAGCGTGTGTGTTATTTTGTGTGTCACGCTTACATCAAAAGCAACGACCTTCCGAATCTTTGTATGCTACTCATGAATCGGAGTCACATTTAATTTAATCTAAAGCATTTAAAAAGTAAGGTTTAGTCGTTGAAATATTACCTTTACTATAAATATTGTATATAAAGAAGGTGTGTAAATTGTTTCATGTATTGTTCATTATTTTAAATAAATATACAAGTCAAATTTTATCATATTTTATTCAAACATATATAAGTTAGGAACAAGATAATTAGCATTGAACACATCATTTCGTGTAATTTACACGGGTCTCGCTAATAACAATTATTATTGTAGAACAGTTCCATAAATTCAACAGCAAATAAATATACTGCGAACACCTTTTTCTGTCATTTTCAGTAACACTTCATTTTGTCAATAGCAACAGTATGTTAAATCATCATCCATCTGCCACATGCCTAGTTAGAAAGTAAAGATGTCGTATTACAACTAACACATTTACTTAGAGTTATTGATTTTAAAACTTAAGCTATTATCTGTTTAGACTCTAATCTGCTTTTTCTACAGGGAAATTATACGTTATTTATTTGAACACAATGCTTGATGTTGATCGAGTGGGCTGCATATTTGCTTTGTGTGATAAACTACGTGTTTAGTCTATTTTTTTTTCTTTTTAACATAGTTCACCCCAAACAAGGCAGGCCGCCACTGTAAACGTAAGGAGCTACTGAGAAAAAAGAAAAGGGGAGAAGGTAGAGGGGCGGTCAACCTAGATTGGGATATGCGCAGCGAGATGTCTGTTTACATTAGTTTTAAATGTCTGCATGTCTGTACTGTTGGGGAAACAGGGGGCAAGGAGGGAGTTCCAGAGGCCAGCAGTACGAGGAAGGAAGCTATTTGAGTAGAAGGCTCTCCGACATCTGGGGACCTCTACAGTGAATGAATGAGATTTAGTTGATTGTCGAGTTAGTCTAGTGAATTTACGTCGAGGGGGCACCAGAGTAGCCAATTCATCGGAGCATAATCCATTGAAGTATTTGTAAAACAAGCACAAGGATCCTACATTGCGGCGATGGGTCAGAGGCTGGAGCTTGGTTGACAGTGAGAGACCTATTAGGTTGGCGATTCTTTTTTGGACCTTGTCAAGGAGGGAGAGACTAGTAGACGATGCACCAGCCTAGATGTAACAACAATACTCCATGCATGGGCGGATGGTGGCTTTGTAGAGATAAAGGATAATGCCAGGTGTGAGGAGATTACTAGCACGTTAGAGGGAGTCAACCTTCTTTGCAGCAACCTCGGCAATGTCTTCAATGTATTTGTTCCAATTCACGTTACATGTGAAGGTTAGGCCGAGGAGTTTGAATTATGGACTCTCAGGTAGGGTGTTATTTGCCATGACAATCGGTGGTTGAAGAGGTTCCTTGTAGTTATTGAAGGAAAGGAGCTTTATCTTTGCGGTATTAAAAGTTACTAACCATTTATGACCCCAATCCACTACAGCCTGGAGGTCATTTTCTAAAGATTCAGCAATTGTTTCGGATATCATTGCGTCGGTTTTGCCAACATGGCGAGAGTAAAAAGTGGTGTAATCAGCAAATAAACCAATCTCAGACACTATGCCATCGGGAAGTTAACATTCGTCTCTAAATGCGATATTTCTATTTGGCCATGTGAAAAATGAAACCAATTATTGAGATACTACTTTTTGTTAATAAACACTGGTCTATTTTAATTGTAGTTATAGCTTTACTATCTAATTAGACCCGCAGTGGCTCAATGGTGGGTTCACCTTCTGCTAATCCGTTCTGATTAGTACCTCACACTGTACTGGAATGTCAAATAAATTAGTTAACTTTGTTATTTTCCATAGAAGTTGGATACATCAAAAACACACAGTCTGTAGAAATATGCTTCAGCTTAAAAATAGCGATATGAACCAAGTGGGTGTATGTTAGTAATATGTTCATCCAATACGTCTAATAAGATTCAATAATCGTTACTGGATTTTGAAACAGTCGTTAGTAGTGATTTACGGTGATGTAAACCGATGGTGTTATGTGGCATTTGTGTCACACCAAGTGCCCTTAGATAACAAGTACTTTTGTTCAAGTTTGTGATTATTTTGACTCACTTTCATCACTTATTCAAAAATGAAAAATTTCTATAACGTTTATTTTCAACCTACACGTAGTTAATCCGTATCGACTGGTTATGTAGCCTTCTCACACCTATCATGCTGCTATTCGTCCATGCATAAATTATTGTTGCCACATCTGGACATGTGCACTAATCACTAACCTTTTTCTCTTTGACCTGGTATTAAAAGAGGTTTATGACTTAATACGTATCGTACTGTGTACAGAGCTTCGTCCTCTGTCAAATCGCCACAATGTTGCATTCTTGTGCTTGTTTTACAAGTACTTCCACGGAATGTTCCCCGACAAACCCGACCAGCGGTACAATCACAACCCTTCACTGGAAAACTGTATACTCTTATACCTTCTTTCCACCGTCAGCTTACTATATTAATTCCCTTCGTGCTCGCTGTTTATCCGAATGTAGTAACATTCGGAGATTTGAATTTAATATGAAAAAACATCTCGCTGCCTAACTCCCGAACTGGTGGTTTCTCACTAATCACAGTAGCCCCCCCCCCCCCATGTTTGAGTTGCAATGTGTCTTGATGGGTTGGATAAATGTTTAAATATATATATATATATATATATATATATATATATATATATATATATATATATATACAATGTATATATATACAATATGTACCCACACTATAGATATATATATACAACATATATATACAATATATATATATATATATATATATATATATATATACAATACATATATATAAAGTATATATACAATATATATATAGATATATATACAATATATATATATACAATATTTATATATATATATACATTATATATACAATATATCAATATATATATACATATATATCTGTATATATATATATATATATATATATATATATATATATATATATATATACAATTAATAAAATGTCTACATATGTGTATTCGTAAATGTTGAATGACACTTTTTAGCAGTTAAATATATGTTTTCTAACTTTTTTCAATAATTCAAACCTAATTTCTGGAATAACATAGACACTTTTCATGCTCCTGGCTATTTACTTTTATTCTAACTTTCGCAATCTGGTAGACATCGCAATCTTTAATAACAATTTTTACTTTTTATATACTTAAACTGACACTTTTTTTATTCTCATTCTATTTTTCCTGCTTATCAACATATATTTTTATACATTTCTTGGTAGTCTGATCAGTGTTCGCCTCATGGCTGTGAAATGAGACGATTGCGCTTCGTTTAGAGACACACATAGAAAATGAGGAAAGTAAAAGTGTGTACGACGCGCAGCCACCGGTGATTGGTAAATGTTTAAGACGAACGAAACATTTTTTTTCAAAAATCACTGCGGGGTTTTACAAATAAACACCGATACAAACTCACAGATTTTTTTTATTCTTTTATAGATTTCTACATCTGAAACTTATATGCGCTGTGACAACCATATAAACGATATGGTTGTCTTTCCCCTTGGGTTGTGAGGACAAAATCTCGCTTGCGTATAGTGAGGAGCGATTATACAGTGAAACAGTCTGGATGTAGATATTTACACACACACACATATGTATATATATATATTTGTATGTGGGTGAGTATATAAATTATATTAATATGAATTAACATCAAAAGAAACATGTTTTGTTTTTTTAAGATTCATCAGTGTTGCTTTATAAAAAACATGGCACTTACACCTTGAGGCGAACCCCCGGCTCTTCAGTCCCCACTGCCTGTGAAAGTTCGACGTCTTCACTGTTATAATGTAAGACACATGGAGTATATTCAATTGTGTTATTCAGTTTCAATTGCAGATGTAATTCTGTCTGGTCAAGATTATTGCATATAGGTAGAAACCGTTTTTCTCACAGAAGAGTGCCATTATATATATATATATATATATATATATATATATATATATATATATATATATATATATATATATATATATATATTCATATTCACAGATAGGTATCTTGGCATTTGAAGACTCTTCCGTTTGCATTCACTCAACGTACACGAATCACGAGGCTCGAACCATGGACCTTCACTCAGCACAGACTATGAAAGTCAAACGTCCCAACAGTACTAGACGGCTTCGTAGTTGTTAGAATTAAGGATTCAATTTTGTATATGAAACATACTTATTTAAATAAATGAATATATATATATATATATATATTTATTGCACTCGTTCTGTATTTCTCCTCTCATCTACCGGTTAACTAGTAAAACTAGTTAACACAGTCAGGAGCGGTTATACAGTGAAGTAGTATGTATGTAGAAGTGTATGTAGATATTTACATATAAAAGTAAAACGTAAAACGAATTTACAATCGGTTCCTTACTTTATAGCATTGCACTGTTTATGAACAGAGAACGACGGTGGGATTGGAAGGAATGAGAAACGTGAGGGGTGATATAGATGGTACATAATAAGAGAGGGTGCTAAACACATGCAGACAGATGAGAAGATTATAATAGACTGAAACGTAATGAAAAATGAATCTCTTTCAGAACAGGTTAGAAATAAGATACGGCCAAGAATTTCATTGCGAATATCAGACGTTTTTAGTGAGGGGGAGGTTGAAGAACATATACAAGTATAAGTTTATTCCATGAAAAATGCCAGTATACTAAAATCAAATGCTGTTAATAGGGTTAATATGACAATTCATATACACTAATCACTAAATGTACAAAAGCAAAGAAATTCCCAAATGTTTACACTTTTATTGTCATTAAGTGTATGCGAGTACAACAAGGCTATGTATTTTACTGGTAGGCATTTTTTTTCAGCGCAAAACATCGAACAAAAATTAATCGTTCCTATCGCCGCCCCGGTGCGAATGCTGAATACATACCTATCGCCACCCCGGTGCGAATGCTAAATACGTACCTATCGAATAACTTACTGATGAGCTTTATTTGACTTATGTTGCCTTATGTAAAAAATAGGGATAAATAGCCACTCCTAATCTGCTACATGAATGTAGCATATTCCATTAAAAACAAAGGGGTGAGATGAGTTTCAATCAATTTGATACTACATTCCCCTTATCTACCTACTTATTCGTAGGGAATAAAGTCATACCATCGACCTGGACGCGTGCGGGTTTTTGGGAGGCATTTTAGTGGTTCGCGCCGGCATCCATCTCTAACCCAGGCTCCTCAGAACCTGACGATGTTTCAGCACTGTATTGTGTGACGTGCTTAGGGCTAAACGATCTTGCTCCGAAACAGTGTCATTTTTTCGGCGCTTCGGTTGCTTTGTGTCTGAAGATAGAGTATCAGTCTCAGATATTAGGCGGACCCGCTTTCGTAGTACCACTCAATCGTCAAACTATATTCAGATTCGTTTTGTAGGGACTATGGACTTAACGTATATGGTGCAAGATCACCTAAGTTGGTCGGAAATTCTCTGTGAACCGAAGCTGTATATCACTTTAAAGCAGTTGTTCGTTCAGATATATTCCTTACCGGGTTTAGATCATTTAAGGAGACAGTAGATTGCCTTCCTTCCGAATTTCGGGCCCGTGCATACTGGGTGTTTGCTTTAATTAATTCTACTTTTGTCACTAATTGGCCATGTTTACTGTGACGAACATGGCGTTTCGTAGAACTATTCCAAGCTGTGTGAGCCAGGAGGGTGTGAGGTACCTGCTGAACTTCGTCGTGGAAACGAGAAGAACCTGTTATGTGAAGTAGCGCGCGTTGCTGTAAATAATAGAGCCCTGATAACGTATAAGGCCACGGGGATGAGACTTTCCTAATCAGAGATCCGTCTCTTGCGATTTACAACCGCCAAATGCACTCTATTCCATATTATCCCAGTGTATCTTTCGCGCTGCCCGTTTCCTTGGGGCCTTTAAGAAGTCGTTAGACTTACAGCTACTCTTCGTTCTTGCAGGAACTGCTTGAGTTCGTCCACGACTGGAGTGACAATATATGGGGGCACTAAAAACGGTTAAAATGGAACAGGTACCTTGAATTACTAACGGAAATCTTCAGTGCTCGTCTATTATTGTGAGCATGTATTTATGTTCCGTTTTATAGAGTAGAGGTCCCTTAAACTCCAGGTTCACACTTTCGAAAGGTTGTGTGGCATTAATCCGTGTTGTTGGAGGGGTTTGTAGAACCATAGCTTATTTTCTGCGCATATCCGGCAAAAGTTCGTAATTCCTTTTACGTATTCGACAGAATATGGCAAGTTTTAGCTTCTGACTACGTGAGTCATTCTTGTGATACCTGGGTGACACAATTCTCTGTGTATATTCTGTTAGCAAGTTACCAGGCCACATACCCTTAAAAGTGCGTCGACCGTGGCATTTTCCTTACCAGTGCGATAAGTGACGTTGAGCGAGTTGCAAGAAAGCTCCATTCTTTATCACGCTATATTTTTGTCTTCATTTAGCTCGTTGTTTTCGGCTTAAACATAAACGAGGCCGACTTTTTGTCAGTGATTAGTTTGAAATGTCGACCGATTAGGTTATGCCTCTATTTTCGTAGTATGTCAATCATGGCATACACCTCTTTCCATTGCCGATGGTCGTTGTTTGGACCACGAAAATGTTCTTGAAAAAATAGAAATAGAACGACCGGTGTGTCTCACCAAGGCAGCTATCGCACAGTCTAGGGAATCCGTCTGAACTAATAGAGGGGTAAAGGGGTTCACATCAGAAATAGCAGACTGAGCAATTTTCTTTTCATGTTTTGAAATGCTTTGATGACAGAAGAGGTAAAGGAAAAATAGATGCTTGCATCAATGGGCGTATTTTTTTCTGAAAAACAGGCAACCCATTGCGAGTAGTTGGCGAACATACCGAGGGTTCGTCGTAAGGCGGGCATGTTTCCAGGGATTTGTAATTCTATTAAGGGGTTCAGTCGTTTGGGATCCGTCGTCATAGTACCATTTTTGACAACGTATCCCAATAGCATCATGATTGTTAATTTGTAGGAGCATTTGTTACTGTTCAAAGTTAGATTATATTTCTAGACAGCAGTCATGCATCTTTTAAGTTTGTGGGCATGTGCAGCTTGGTTATGGCCGCATACTGTGACGTTGTCTATATACGGAACAGTACCCTTCAATTTTCTATTGGAGAGTATTACATTTATAACCCTCTGTGAGCTAGTCACATCGTTTGTTATCCCCAAAACAAATTTGGCAAAACTCGTATTGGCGATCAGAGGCCTCGAATACCGTGTAATGCTTATCCTCTGTTTTGATGTGTACCTCATGGTAGGCCCTTATGAGGTCTAACCTACTAAAAATGTAATATTTTATAATATTATAAATAATTTCGTAAATACTGGGCAGTATATAGACAGCAAGTACAGTATATATTTGACGGTATAGGCATAGTCAATTACGATCCTTTTCTTGTGATTTACGGTGGCTGTTACGAGCACCTGGGCTCTCCATGGAGATTTACTTGTCTCTATAATTCATTCCTTAAGCAGTTTAGTTTCTTCTGCTTCTATGAACTGTTTGTCTTCTTGTGAATTACGTCTTCATTTTACTGCTATTAGTTTGCAGTCAAAAGTCAAGTTTGTATAAAAGTGACGGGTGCCGTACTTTGACAGCTGCTAGTCCGTATACGATTATGACTGGTTTGGAGCCACGAAAAGGGGATTTCAGCACATGAATGCTATTTAAAGAAAATTGTGACCCACAATTACCTCACAGCAGGGGTTTTACACCACCGATAATTTGATCCATTGATAGGAGTTTCCTTTAAGTTTCAGATTAATCATGCAGTATCTAATCATATGAGAATATAAATATGAATTTGCCATTGATATTTATCTTTATCAATAAGGCATCACCTGTACAATCCATTTATTTTAACCATCACAATTGTCTTTGAGCGGAAGCTGAGGAACGATGCTGATGCTGTAATTGGTGATACAGTAGCAAATGTAGTTGGACGTTTATTTTGTTAAGAAGCTAACCGGCAAACTTTCGATAAATGCCCCTACTTATAGCATATGCTTGTATGCTTATATGATTATATGCTTATATACTTATGGCTACTTTTGACATCTAACGTATGAAGCCGGGCAGGACGGATGAGAAGGTATACGGAGACCACGAAAGTAGCATGTGGATCCAGCTGAGGCGGCAGGGATAAGTTGTTCGAAGGGGGTGTGGGAATATCTTGAAAAATGGAAGAATTTTGAACCCGCATAACAGCTCCCAAAATCTCTGGTTTTAAATAGAGGACAGACTGCTTCTGTGCCATGTTCAACGTTAGGGAGTACGCTGTTGACAAGTCTAGGTCTTTATTCTCTAGTAGTATCTGTCTTGTTTAGTTGGACTCTATGCTATTAATGAATGCGTCTCTAATAAACACATATCTTGCTTAGCTCGTATTTAAGGCGTACATTCACACTCGCGACTTAATGTCTTTCGAACCTGAAGGTACGGTTCAAGGTTTTCTTCTGGTTGTTCACGCCGCACCGGGTAGCAAGTAAATGTCTCGCAAAAATGGTATTTTTCTTTACAAACATGGCTTTCAAAATGTCCACGGCAGTTTCGTAATTCTCACATTCAGACAAATTCATATAAATTGGAGTGGAAAAATGAGTTAATAGAAGAGTATATTTTTCAGTACCTGTTAAAGCAGTGTTTGAAGATAACTGTAGCGCTGTAAGGAATCCTTCACTCATTTTCTCCAATGCTGCCATTTGTCTTTAGAATCTGAGTCGGACGTATCGAGGTCCAGACGGTTGGGTGCTAGGTAACATTTCATAACTAAGTTAAATAAATTGTAATAAAATCTGAAAGTCAGAATAACCTACTGAAACGCTTTATTTGACTTTTCGTTGTTTAATCTTACAAATGGAGATAAAATATCCACTCCGAATATACTACACGAATGTAGCATATACCTTTATTAACACAGGAGTGAGACGGATATCAATTACTTTGATACTACAATATTTAACGAGATAAATTCATTAGATGTCCCTTAATGTTCGATGCTCTTGCCATAGAAAACGAAACAATGACGTACGTAATAAAAGCGAAATTATTGGCATACACACGTAAATGAATTTTAAAAAAAAGAAAAAAAGAGTACGCATTGTTTAGAAGGTATTATGTAACTGATGTTTTACTTGATTTCATCGGTTAGTTGGCTAAGATCAAAGCGTAGTATTTCTTTCCATGGATACTGCACCCCATAGACTGGTATTGTCTTGGCCTTTGGGGCTTGATTTACGCCAGTCTATTGGGCTGTCCTGTGCAGTCCTAGGAGGGCCACCCTCCCAGGCTTTGCCTCCCCTCTTTGGGGAGGAGTAAGTTTATGGCTTACTGTCTTAGGCGCCCCTACCGGGGAATGCCGACGGGGCTCCCCAGGCAAGTTTTACTGGCCAGAGTGCTCACTTTATCGGGCGTTGGCTTTTAAAACCCCACTTTCCCGACCCGATCTTGGGTCACATCTTACTTGTGGGAGTAAGATAAAACTGGCCTTGTGCCTAACTCCTGTTATCCGCGGATCTCTAGTAGTCACCATGTCTCTCTATCTATATTATTCTTCCCCCCCTTCGCCCCATCCGCCATCCTTGACCACATACTTATATTATTATAATATTATAATATTATGAATATATACTGATTGCCAGCAAGCTGCACATTCACCATTGTTTTTCACTTTAATGAATACTTTATTAGTATGTTAGCCTAAAGAATAATGAATGTCAACGAAACACAGATATAATCTCTAGCTCGCTTGTCAACATTTAATTGTCATAATACTATTAAGCTCTTCTAACGTATTTAAAACTGTTGTAGTCAATCTTGAGGATAAACACACATACGCACCACCACATTTATACAAAATTATTTGATAATAAGTAATAAGCGTGTAATTTTTACCTATTTTCCACAAAAAAGTCACAAATTATTAGGTCAAAAAGACAATCGAGGATAAGGATTTAGTAGTTTGTCAGGCGGACGTAGGACCTCACCGTGATTACTTATTACGATGGTTGAAATTTGACAGAATGAAATTATTTAAGTTGAAGGTTCAACAGGGATGCGTTGACACTGCACTTGAAACCGAGTATGTCGAGACGCAGTCCCGCAGTGTTGTGGTCAACAGTTCCATGACTATTAAGGAAAATGACTTATAAACTCACTTAACTCATCTATATTCTAGCCAAAGAAAATAAATATATATATATATATATATATATATATATATATATATATATATATATATATATATATATATATTCTCTGTCTTCTTTGGTCTGAAGAGGTGGACTCTCTGCGAAGAGTACAACAGAAACATGTATGCACATATGTAACCAATAATATTTGTATAAATAAAAATTATACTTAAGAACAGCTCTACTTGTTATTGAGCACTTTTTTTAAACACTTGAGTTTCAACAGATTTACATCTAGAGAAACCAGAAACTAATACAATACATGTACTATATATATATATATATATATATATATATATATATATATATATATATATATATATATATATATATATATATGCTTATAAGAAAATATCTTACTTTGTGAACTGAAACAATTAATGAGTTAGTCTGAGTGAAATATATACTCTCAGTAAACCTACATTTCATTTCTACTTGGAATATGCTGAAATACCTTAGTTAAAAGTATGTTTAATGATTAATATGTGGTATCCATTAGAAATTTCGTAATGTTCGTATATTATTGCAAACAGCAAAATATTAATTATAATTTTATATATTCTAATCAAGCTCATTAAATACGTATTTAACGACGTCCGTTTTATGTACGTGCGTTTCTGAAAATTACTTGTATAAGCAAAAGTACATTTAACTATCACTCTAAAACGTAAACTATTTTTTAATCAGTATATTAAAAGTTATCGATTACGATCTCTAGTAATATTACACGGCGCATAGTGATACACTAGAGATCGTATAAGAACATTGATAAGTCAAGGGAGAAAAACACCGTCGGTTATACCCCAAAGTAATTGTTTCTGAACATAATCGCATAAGATATGAGTCAAAGGCAAAATAGTATTGCCTTACGTATTCATAATAAATGTATTCTATTTATATTCTGTTTTCTTTCAATAAAAGATAAGAAATATTCAATTAAATGTAACGGTCGGAGCAACAAAAAAAAGATTGCAGACGGTTTCCATTTTTAATTTTATCAAACTTGTTTTTTAATTATTATTTTTGTAAACAAGGACAATAC
>OY744517.1:98271526-98276526 GCA_963556195.1 Sepiola atlantica
AAACGGGCTTAGTATAATATTTATGAATAAATATTAAATTATTAATACTTACAAGCTTATTGCTCTCATCAGTGCAATAAATTAACAGGGTTAGACGGTCGGGGGGCGTGAACACGGTTCACAGAGTTAGCATATAATCTGCAAGCAGTCGCCATATCCACTCTGCCACGGAAACTGTCACGTAGTTAAGAGAAATTATATATCGAATTAGTGTAGAATCATAGAATAACACAAGTTAGAATAATGACATACACATGTGTAAAATCTCTTATCAAACTAGTTAAAATAATAAAAGAAAGACTCATGCATAGCCTCCGGTCGTAAAATCTGACCTTTATCTTGGTAGAAAGATAAAGACCTGATTTAATGACCGAAATATCGGTGGCCTTACAAATGCACTTGTTTCATCATTTCACTCATTTCTTTGTTTTTTTTTATTTGAAATAATGATTGAAAGCTTACCAAAACCAGAAACCTCCGCAGCTAAAGGTCAATACGATTGTCAGTTAGACGATGAACAATACTAAGAAAGGATTTAACACGATGAGTGGAATGTGTAGAATTTTATTATTTAAAAAGATTGCTCGAAACGTTTTTGCTGACGTTGCACTTGGAGACAACTATAATGTTGTCAGAAGGGAAGCTGTTACGTGGAATTATGTTTCACAGAATGAGAAGTTCTTGGAAAGAAACTTTGTTCGTAAAAGTTCCGTTTTATCTTAGATACAGAAATAAAGAAAAAAAGTTCATTGCATTGGTTGTAATAGATGCGTGCTTGCCGAGCCTATGACTGTGAGTATGTACGCGAGATTGAAGCTCAATCGAATACTTATTAGAAACCAAACTATAGATTCAAGAATGCCCAGTAATGTATCCTCTGTGGGAAAAGAATTGCGAAGTCGAATTTGTACTTTTAATGGTAGGAAAGCGTGCTCTATTTTAAGACGTATCTGACTCTTATTAAGATGGAGGGAGCTGTCACGAGTAAAATAGAACTTTAGTGGTATAATGCTCCCACTGTTATTAAGCTACCCCAACAACAAGTGTTATGTATATATTTTGATTTCAGGTCTAAGTAAACGTCAGACTTATAGGCTTGGCATGTCGAGTTAATTAATCAAATATATTTATGCATTTCGGCTAGAGCAACACAAGGACTTGAACGTTGGTGCTAAAATCTTGGTTTTAGATGTGTTGAAAGTAACAAGCAACATACTCCCGATTCTACTACGTACTCCAGCTCAAAATTAGAGAACATTTGTCGTCCGTTTATCCGACAACAAATCTCAAAGATCCCATATTAACAGAAGAGACGATGGTTGCTGTTACATGTTTTTCCGTCGGATAATCTTCGGTTCAAAAAACGTTTCCAAGAACAGAGAACGATCTTCCCCAGCATTACCAACCGACAACATATAAAGGAAGTGCATATCTGTTCTTATCTGATTTCCGTAAATGTCACTCTCCATCAGTATTTGAAAACAATAAAATAACTAGAAACACTTTCTAATTAGTCGAAAATGTAAGATTGCAGCACATCTATTTGGAAGAGTATGTTGATCAGTATGTCGTCCAATGGCCTATGCTTCCAAAAGAAAGCGTTTGGGGAACTATGAGAACTTATTCATTATTTACAGGAATGAAACATACTCTCGAAGTTATTCAATCAGGTTTCTGAAAACTCTTTCTCTGTCTCTGTCTCTGTCTCTGCCTCTCTTTCTCTCTCTCTCTCTCTCTCTCTCTCTCTCTCTATATATATATATATATATATATATATATATATATACAATGTGAAATAAACCTTATAAAAAGTTTTGTTCATCGCGCACATACTATATTCTCATCTAACTAACAAACATATATCGAACATTAATCAATAACAATTCCCCAAATAGAATAGTTGATCAACAAATACAATTAGATATAAACTGCATATACATTGAAAACAAAAACAAAACCAACAACAAAAATTACACTTTCAAACTCATACTGAAAAAATCAAATTCACACTAATTACTAACTCTACGAAAACGCAATAATTAATCTAATACAACGATACACTTAACTTATCGAACAACATGAAAGAGAGAGAGAGAGGGGTCTGTGTTTTTATGTGAAAGTTGAAGGCTTTATGTGTGTTGGAGTATGAGAGGGTGAGGGGAGAGTGAGAGTGTGTGACGGTCAAGTAGAGACAAGGGAGAGAGTGGGAGAGAAAATGGGTTACTGAAACCACTATATATACTTGATATAGTTTCGTGTGGCTTTTACCCTTTCACCTAAAGTAACAGTTTGATTCAAGGGGTATAGTTTTGAAGGCGTTGGGGGCATCTAGAGAGCCGTAACGATAGACTTAGCTTTTTAGTAAAACTTTAATTCATCTCAAATAAGGTACACCGGCCACTGAGACGTAAGGGGCAACTTAGAATTATGGTCAAAACTTTAAGGATGCATCTTATGTGAGGAGTTGTAAAGCGTGATGTTTGTTTACATTACTTTTAAATTTCTGCATGTTAGTATCGTAAGGGAAACAGGGAGCAGGGAGGGAATCCCAATAGTCATCAGATCCAAGAAATGTCTAAGCTTATAAGCAAGCCTTCAACCAGACATTTAAGTGCTGGTGAGTAAGAAAGTCACATGGTAAAATCCTGTCATCCCAGAAGCCCTAAAATTGATAAGTAGGGATTTTTATTTATCTGTTCTCAATTCTTCTTTTTCTTTCGAATTTTCTTAATTTGATATCTTCAAATGTTGATTTTGTCATATTAAGAGCGCGTTTTATTCTATTATTGTTCACTTGTTCGCATGCATATTGAATTTTCGTATTTTGTTTTATTGGTATTTTGTTCGGCTTGGCGGCACTTTACTACTTTAGAAGAGGAGACATGTCACTTCCGGTGTCTTTTAACTTGTTGTAACGAAAGAAAATGATGACTTTTTATTGGTATTTTATTTGGCTTTGTGAAATATGTAATCTTTGTATTTTTGAACGCAGAAAAACGTTAATTTCTTTAAGGTTGTTTTTTCAGAGTCATTTTTTTTTCAGTTTTGATGTAACGTCGAAAATTTAATCTTTTGTTTGCTTGGATGTGATGGCAATGTATATTTGTAGTATTATTGTTAATTGTTTTTTTAAAGAGAGAGAGGCGTGACATTTTTAAAAGGTGTTTTTCATTGTCTCAGTCTGCGAAATGAGAAAATGTTTTTATATGTTGGAAGATTATTTTGAATGAACAAAAATAGTTAACTACAGTCAGTAGATAGTCTAGCATGGTCAATCATTTAGGAAGTGAAGGGTTATTTATGTGACAGTAGTTCAAGTTATGCCCTGCGCGTGACCTTACTGTTTTTTCAAGTAATTGCTTTAGGTCAGTTGTTGAATTTGTGGAAACCACGGAGTAAGGTTTTTTTTCGATAGGGTCTCAGTGTGCATAGTAGGGAAATGTTTAGGAAACTAAAAAGAGGCACAATGTAACGTAAAGTTATATCTGCCTACGTTAGAATTCGAACACGGAGTGAATGATAGAGTTATAGACATTTTGTGGTGACACAAGTTATTCTGCAGTTACTTTGATTGATCGGATGTGTATGATTTTAAATTTGAGTTGGAGAAATGTGGTCCCATCTGTGAATTTTAGATGTTGGTTGACCTGCGCGCTAAAGACACTTACTCCCCACCAACCGCATCGATGGAACAGTGGGCGAGGTACCAGTAAACGATCAAATTGATTTTGTGATAGGTCTCTCATTCCGCGCATCACAGAGCAGAGAGAGCCATGTATGTGGTCATATTATAAAAAAAAACAGGTACTATGTTTAAGTAACCTTGGAGAGGGTGAGCTTAGAGTTTATAAACTCCTAAATAGAAAACAAGAGACATCTATCAACTGTAAACATAGTAGACTCTACCTCCTTAGCTAGCCACATACCCTACCTAAACCCCACACCAACTCCCCACATAATTTAAAAAATGGAAATTTTTTTTACAAAAATGAATGATTACATTAACCCCCCCCCAGTATACACTACCTCAAAACACATTATAACCACCTACCCACCCACCCAAATTTACCACCCAACCCCACCCCAACAAGTTCCGATGAATCTATGAATCTATAAATATATAACCACCCCACTAAACTATCAATAACATCAAATCTCTAAGTATTTCCTATAATTCTCAGCCTCAATAGCCTCTCGGTCATACTACTAATTCTACCAAAATTATCTCCCACCGAAACCCATAACTGGGACAGCTATTAACTCTGATATCACTTAGACTAATCTAATCTAATCTCAATTACTTAATCCTTCGATTACTATCTTGAACACTTAATTATTGACTGGTACTTAGTCCCTGTCATTGGTAGTAGAACTATAAAAGCCTACCACCACTTGTAGACTCATTTCGCCCAATGCCTTCGCAAGTAGCAGGATGGTAATAATGGTGATAATTATTATTATTATTATTATTATTATTATTATTATTATTATTATTATTATTATTATTATCGTTATTGTTATTATTATCTTGTTATTTTTATTTTTATTTTTATTAATGCTATTATCATTGCGACTATCGTAGGTATGATTGGCATTGTTATTATTACTGTTATTGTAATCGATTTTATTAATACTAAAAATGGTAACACCATTAAACTTCTTTTATATAATGATTCCACTAGTATTTATTTTAGTATAATATAATCACAATTAAAAAATATTATCACAACAATATTCACTACAATTACTGAGCAAGCCATAAATAACTATATTAAAATAGAATGCAAAAGTAGCAATTAATACCCTAAATTAAAATTATGAAACATTTTTATCTACACGATAATTACCTATTATAACAAAAATGACAGTTATAACTCTATGATTATAATTCTATTCTCATTTTAAATTTAACCCCCCTGCCCCCCCCGCCCTGGCTGGAATTGAGGTCACGATGGCCCAGACACGAGAGAACCTCCCACGCAACTTTTTGAAACATGACT
>OY744517.1:98281526-98299026 GCA_963556195.1 Sepiola atlantica
TACGTTTCGCTGCAGTATCAAAACTGCATTAACTAAAGTATCCAATTGTAAAGTATGTAACACATCATATAGCCATAGTTTTACCATTTTCTTAACTCATACTCTTTAGTTAACAGGGGTTACGAATACCCCTTTAACTGTGTTAGTGCATCATTTTTAAATGTAATACTTATTCTTCAAATTTCCAGAACATTTGAACAAATAATATGAACACCGATTGAATCTATTGCAGGTTTTTAAAAAAAATTCAAAGTTTTCAGGCATATTGATTTATTTTGTTAGTTAATTTTAATTATTCGTGACTATTTGTCTGTGTTATTTATTTAAGTGTAGGTAGCCGAGTTTAGCACGGTCGATCTGTTCCCCTTTCATTGTACCCATATAAGGTCAGATTGTATTAAAAATTAATCGCTGTCAGTCATTTTCTAAAATATGAAGAATTTCGGTGATTTCTGTGTCAACGACGTTCCTATATAAAAGGTAGAGTAAGAAATGACCTTTTATTGTTTTGTATAAAACATGTGACTGTCTTTCATGAATGCTAACTGTAATGAAATATGTTAACGGGACTTGGTCTCAGCTCGTCGTTCTCATGTCAGATATTTTGTGAATATATATATATATATATATATATATATATATATATATATATAAATATATATATATATATATATATATATTTATATTTATATATTTGTATATATATTGACTGCGATATATGTGTCTCAGTCAGGAAGGATTGCCGTAAAAAAAGACTAGGACAAATATGTATCATAAAAGACAGAAAAAAGTATTAATGAATAGTAAAGAAAGAGAATCTATTTTGGGGGGTATTTTAGAAAGATTCAAGGAATGTTTTAATTTCTTTTTCGTGACAGATTTTAAAGTTATCATCATCATAATATCTACTAATGTGCTGCCGCATTGATACGTTGACTGCAAACAGAATGTAGTGTCTGTTCTGATGATGTACTTATTTGGTTGTCCTCAATCAGTGAAAGATAACTCCTTCTAGATTGACGAAATTAATTTTATTGTTCCAATCCAAAGTAGCCCCTCTGGGAAAGTTCGATTTTGCCAACGTTAAATATTTATATTGTGCCTTACTCTGCAATCGTAGGTGAAAGTAACTAGGAACAGCAGCAACAACAAGAAAACAAAACACATTATTTTTTTAAATAATAATATATTCAATAATAAACAGAATTATTGCGTGCAATGCAGTCTTTATTTCAAAAATAATTATAACAAAGATATCGAATAGTTTTGGAACGGGTAAATATACGCGTGCGAAAACGTAACCGAAAAATAGATAAAACGGAAGTTATGATTTTGAATCGTAAACTTAATCTATTAAATCGCTTAGAATAATATTAGTACTGGTAATAATTAAGATGATAATATAACAAAACGTTGTTCGTATATATAATATCAGACTCAAATTATAAGTTTATCGTACTAAATATGACTTTATTAGACAATATTTTTTTAAAAATGCAAATAATTTTCCGATATGATAATATTTAGTAACGTTTCCTGTAAATGTGTATACGGTATGTGCAATACTTCAGTGTATAATTGAATTATGTTCAGGTAAGGTGCTGTAATGTTAATATAGTTCAGATAAATGGAAAAAAAAACTTTGGCATTTATTCATTTAGATATATAAACTAAGCAATATATATATATACATATATATATATATATATATAAATTTAGATTTTTTACTTAGAAGATAGTTTATTCAGTGAAGACCGGGATTAGACTAATAAAAATAAGCTCGATGATACTCGATTACAGGTACAGAGCATTTATATGTGATTTTTTAAAGGTTTACCAAAACATACCGTTCAGGAGATCATTCATCACCACAAAATACTTTTTCTTTCAAAGTTTATTTATTTATCATATAGATTCAAATTAAAGAGTGTTTTTCCTACACGTGTTTCACTACCAAGCAGGTTCTTTTCTTGGCGAATCATCAGGAGAATTATGTATCTGGAGTAAGAGTTTTAACAACCGAGAATAGACACACATATATACGGTTTATTTTTAAATTAATGAATGGATTATTATGATTGTACTTATACATTCTAGGAAAGATGGTGTATAACATGGACACATTCATTTCTCGTTTATATGTAGTAAGCGCATCTCTTTCTCTCTCTTTCTCTCTCTCTCTCTCTCTCTCTCTATATATATATATATTTATGAACTGATCATTAGTAATTTTTTAATATATACAATTATTAAAATGGGCATGTTAGTTTTTGTAAACATTAAAATTTAGGTGGTACAGTTTTTAAATAAGTTTGGTACAAAGAAATCATAGCGAAAATAATGTATCTATATTAAATTATAAGTTATATTACGTAATACATTTAAAAAGATCGGTGCGTTTGAACCTCACCATGTTGAAGGTAAACTATGAAAGTATTTAAATTATCATAGATCATGGAATATATATTCTAGGCAACAAGAAATAATAACGTGGGCATCTTATTTATTTTTGTAAACTTAAATTTAACGGGTTTACCCTGAAACTATAGCATACCTAACAAAGTAGGTATGAAATAGAAAATGAAAAATTAATGCTTTATCTATTCATGATAGCCGTTTTTGGACAGGTATTCTACAGATAATGTTATGAATGACTATAAACTTTCAGTATGCCAATATAAATTGTGAGAGTAATTCTTTAGTTTGAACACTATCATTGAATTTAGTTTGAGTCTGGTTGTGAGATATGTTTATACCTCACCAAAATTAATTGCAATTTATTACCGGAATAATTTGCTATTGGCTGAATTAATTAGACGATTATGTTTTTTATACACTATTCGATATTATTGGTATTCTTTTATATCTCTGTAGGATCGATGATGTTTTAGTTTTCGTTTTACTTTGTTCTGACTTTCATACTGTCAATTGTATTACAATACATTTCATTGCATTATCATATTGATTATAACACTAGTCTTTAAAATGATTCTCAATCTTTGAGATTAAAACATATACTAAATAAAAAAAACTATTGTCATCAAGTATCGTACAGTAGTTTCGGGTACATATAGATTTACTCTATATTATAGTGCGAGATTGGAACAAACTCAAAAATGAAAAGAGAAAGTGATTCGCAAATTGTTTACATGAAAGGGAATTACTTATTAAGTCTTAATTAATCACGTTCCTGTTTTATGAAAGGCAGGAATGCGGTGACCGTTAACACGGAACCTAACTAGCATGCACGTGCATGGTAGCGGACTGAAAACAACTAGACTTCATAATAATAGTTTTCGATGCGTCCTACAATGTTTGTGAGAGGCTCTGTCAGTCATTTGCTAAGTAAAACGGTGTTTTTATCTCAGGTTTAAAAGAGTATTCACTCCGTAAATGAGCTATTTCATTTAATATTACTTCATTGTTTACTTTCTGTCAGCCCAAGCAACGCATATTGCAACTTATGCATAGGAGGCTACTCTGATAAAGCCCAACCTAGATGGGGGGTTGAGCAATAACATTTACATTTAAATTTCAACACGTTGGTAATGTATGTGAAACACTGAACATGATAGAAATTCGAAAGGCATTCAATACGAAAAAGAGACTATCAGAGTCGAAGATCTTCCAGCATCTAAGGATATCTACAGTCAAGGAGTCAGAGGTTGCTGGTAATCACCTATGTCTGAGACATTATTGGTTAGGTGGTACATGGTAGTATGCTCCTTAGAGCAGATTCTGTAGATCTACGTATATGATAAGAAGAGAAACGCAACACTGAAATTGGAGCCTGAAAGACAGTACGGAAACGTTTAGATGCGTACAAGCATCATTAGTAAGGAATATGTCCGGCGGTCTGTTTTTACGCTAAAGTCGAAAATTACATTTTTATCGCTAAGCTCACAGATCTCTTGGACGCATCGTATTTTGTATGCGTCCAAGATGTCCTGCCTTTCATACAGGGTGACACGCTTTTTAAAAATTGAATTTTTATGGCGTTTCCCGGTTACGCTTAGATATTCGTTTGAAACCTTCAATGAATATAACTGTGAAGCGTTGTCTGTCAGTAACTATGTCCGACTGTCAATCTGTTTGTCTGTCACGTTTACATGAAAATAGCATTTTAATCTTTAGAAGATATAAATAGAATAGACGCATCTTTAGAATGTACATTATTGTGTCAAAACAAGCGCATTTCGTCAATTAAACCACCATCGTATCATTATTAATTCATTATACTTTCTTTGTTCGGACTACTTTTGAAGAAAGTAATTAAAGTGGTATACTATTTTATGGTTCGGTCAACTGTACAAAATGTATCGCTGTGCCAATTGCCCCCTTGAGATATCATTACATTGAAGATCTACAAGCCGAGCTTATATCAAGGCTTTAGACATCTCTGTACTAAATCGTATATTTTCAAATACGTCATCTTGAGAGTTGAAATTAGATAAGCGTTGTGGTTGTTCTACAACAGTTTGATCGACCTTAGGTGCATCTTATAGAACTTGGATATTTTAATTTCGATCTGGACAACCTATACATAGTTTTGAACTGAACCCAATCATGGCTTAATGAACGAGAAAACTCAATCATAGTAGATTAAATAAAGGTTCAGTTTGAAATTACGCGTAGGTTTTCGAGTTCGAATTATATATTACCAAAATTTAAAAGATGGATCTGAAGAAAGCCGTAAGTTATATTAACTGACACGTTCTTAAAATAAAAAAGGTAAGAATACTAATCAAATAATACACATCATAAATCCTCATCACAAATATCTCCCCCAAATATAAGGGTTTTGTCATGAATTGATATATTCATCTCAAGTATAATGCCAGATACGAATACAGAAAGTCTAAGACAATGTGCAAGATCCAGACGAATGCCTAAAAGAACAGGAGCTCATATTATACACTGACATAATAATCATGAAAGTATTTGTGTAGCATATGTATACATATTTATTTTTAAATAAAGGGCGTTTCTATTATAAAGAAACTGACATTTTCAAATAATAATTCCATTCATTATACACAATCCGGAAATTTTTTTACGACACAATAGTTGGTCAGGTTATATGTGTGTGCGTTCGTGAGGCATAGATGTGCGGTTTTGTGAGAAACTACCCGTCGATATGAGTGAATCTACTTGTGATTATGTGACTCGTTAGTGACGAGGGTGATGAATAAGTTGATTTAACTGGATACATTTATTTAAGCGGGACATCTAACATCTTGGTTTGTAATATATTAGACGGGACGGATTTATTATCTCGAGCTGTTGTGTCATGTAAGCAATTAGAATAAAAAATTGCGATTTAAGTTTTGGCAATACAAAGAAATGTATAACATTCATATGTTGACGCCCAAATAGGTATGTCGCAATTTATTTATTCATTTATTTGTTGGTTTATGTACCCTTGGCCATCTCCCCTTTAACTATCTTCTCAATTCAACTGTTAAAAAATAAACTCTTATTACAGTATCGATATCCAGATCAAATTCTTTTTAATATATCATTTGATAACTCCCAAAAGTGCCCCCTCAATTTCTCCCTCCTACCACTTTCTCTGAATTCATCCAACCCCATCTTAAGCTGATCCACGCTATTGCTGTTCTTTATCTGATCTGGCAACTTATTCCAAAAACATATTCCTCTGTGAGCAAAGAGACATAAAGGTTTGCCCATTCTTCTAATTTTAGCAAGCTGTCTGGGAGTTTGGAACGTGGGTATTTTTCACGTTATTTATAGAAGTGTAACATCCGTTGTATAGATGACTGTATGCAAACTTGTCTTTTCTATAAATATGGTGTACAACTGTTACTATTTACAACATACTCATTTTCCTATTCGATTGAAACAGACACTGTTTATGCGATATGATACAGCACCAAATATCATTAAATATCATAAATAGCATACAATAATTGTAAGATCCTATAAAAACTAACAGGATTTACATTTATTTAGCCTATAATCTTAGGGATATGGTATCCATGTCCCTACGCGTTAATTTTATTTTTAATATTTCCGAAACGAACACTATTTCTCTCTGGATATATTAAAAAATTCAAATGTCAGTCAACATTGTATACGCTAGCTATCATAAACAAAGTGTTAGATTCTATTCAGTACAACTAAGTAGACGTGCTGTACAATTTGCCTTTCAACATCTAGTACGCAATGAAGGAAGGTATTCCTGCTAGCTGTCAATATAAACACCCTAGCATGCTTCTTTTAATTCCCAACGTTGTTGTATTAAAATTATCAACTTGGGTTGTAGATTTGGCATGTTCTGTAAACGTTAGTTACTTACTACGGTTGAAAAAAGGAATGCATCAAATCCTCACCCTATTCTTAGGTATGAGTTAAATAGTAAGAATGAATACCCCGAAGCCTTGGTAGGAAGACTGATCACGGAAACACTCTGAAATTACACTAACGTTTTTTTTCTGGTTATCCCAATATAAACGTGTCGTCTTGCATTTCTCCTATACACTGGCCTAACGCCGTTGTCTGCAGTGGCTTACAAAATACACACACCTTTCTTCATTATATGTAATTCATCAGCCGCGATCTTTTAGAGGTGATCTATTGTTTCTCGCACCTATTTCTCTTTTTTTTATCTAGTTATGGATATTATTAGGATATGATAAACCCTTGAGATTGGACTTAGAAGATTGTCTTAAATAATAAATATGAAAATACTTTATTCGTTGTTCATAACTTTTCTTTTTTTCATTTTCATTGATTGGGTTTTCTGTCTAGCAACCTTTGATCCCCACCTGTTTAACTCATTTCTCTTTTCACATTTTAACATTTATTACTAGGATAAAGGAAGTTGTTTCCTTTATCTTCGTATTTTTTCACGGTTTCTTTTTTTATTTATTTACAGAAAATAATCCTCTGAAACCTCAGAATATTAGATTCCTTTGTTTCTGTCATTTTGCTTCTTGCATTATTTCTATTTTTGTGTCGTTACAGTCTTCCAGAACACAATACCAAGTTGTGTTATACACCTTGAGACGTAAACCCAACACTATGACCTTAAACTGTATACGGCGGTATGACCTTAGTTCTGAAGATTTTAGATAATTGAGGTTTACACATAATTCCCAGTATTACAAGGTCCACTTTGACTAGAGTTAGAGTACCGATCTTTACACATTTATAGGTTGAAAATAACCTATCCCAAGTATGACATGAACCTACATCCAGCAGTAAATTTCTTATTTAAGGTTTTCGGGGATTGCGAAGTTATCAATTCATACACATTGCTCTTAAGTCCACAATGACACGTGCTTTTTAAGAGCGAATATATGGGTTGAATAAAATGTATCCTGGTTATCGCAATTTTAGAAATTTTGAAAGTGCTGAATAACCGCTTCAGTAGCCATTACAGTATGGTAGTAGCAATCACAGATTAATCAATGGATTTATTAAAAAAACAATTCACAGACTGTTTGCAAGATATACTTCTATAAAACAAATTAGTCCATTAACATTTGAATTGAAACGTGAAACATTAAAACTTTCAGTAAAATGGATGTATTCGGCATTCAATGACATACTATCTATCAATAAAAGAGAATACAATTAAATACTTGTTTGTATTTTTATTCTTCTCGATTCGCGTTTTATTATTCTCTGTTATTTTTCAACTAATTTCGAACTTTGTTCGGATGATAGTCATATTCTTCACACCAATAAATACTTAATAAGATTATTTAACAAATCATATAAATACAACATTTACATGGAAGTATCGTTATTTGTACTCAGACAAGACACTGCAAGTTAACATCGAACATCATGGCATTTGCCATCGTCTGCACATATTCATCTAGCACGATTGATGTCGATGATCCAAGTTATCAAAAATATCATGTTAACGATTTCGTGCTCTTCCTTCACTGTATTTATTCGATATTTAGAAGTGTTTCTAAATTTCTACCAAGGACAAAACGTGTTATTGATATTCATTATCAATAATAAACGTCTGTAATTATTTGTATAATTATTTATATTTTACTTTTTTATTTATATTCTCTTTAATTCATCTTATAACATTCTACTTCCATGCACAACGTTTCTTCTTCCACCTACGGTATTTCATTTTCATATGTCCTTTTCCTCAGACATTATCTAATTCAGAATTTATTTCTTGTTTTATAAGTGCTAAAATAAAACACGCTAGATTTTTCATAATGTTCACTTTTCCATCTCCACCGTATACTTGCAAACTTTGCTACCTGCTCTTTCCCTCATACCCAGTAAATATGGAGCTCTTCTATTGCCGAATCTTTAGCCTTATATCATAACCATTATTCTTATACGTTATTAAAATGTTTAACAGTTAAACGTCGAGGAAGCATGTACGGTGGCGTAGCTTTTTAGTTTCTACTTTTATTTTCATGTTATTGTTATTCATTTCCTTGTTTATCTTATTATTCATCTTATTTGTCATCCTATTTTACTTACTATCACTTCCCTTTTCCCTAATCTAATAATAATTATTATCATTTATGTTAATCTTAGTCCACAAGTGTGAACGCAATTTTAATAAGAAGCCTTCAAAAATGAGTTTTCCATTTTCTGTAACTCATGCATGCCTTCTGCTATCCTTTATTCCGGGAACAAATCCGCGTCCTTATAACAAAGAAAACCTAAAAGATGTTTTACAAATCATCCAAAAACAAATTTAACGACTCTCACCTATTCATTCTCACACGTCCTTCATAATGCATTACTCAAAGACTGCATCCGCCAATTTCACACACAAATATCATATTCTAAGTCAAATATCATGCATATTCACCTACCAAGAATTATGTTGCTAGATAAAGTGGCAACACATTATGATAGAAAGAATGTCTCACCTTACTGTATCTGCTGAGTTTATTTAATAGTTATGCGGTTGTTCATGCTAGGTTATTTCCTCGTACGAAAACCTATGAAGAGGCCATTACCATTCACAAGAAAAACACGCACCTGTGCTTACATCTCTCGCTTTCTACCCATCTACTTCTCTCCTTCTCTGTACATATATATATATATATGTATATATATATATATATATATATATATATATATATATATATATATATATATCATTAATTTATAAAAGTTAAATATATATTGATGAAATAGATTTTAAAGTATTTTTCAACACTGTAAACCATTTATAAAAAATCAAATTATATAAACATTACAGCAACCGACGTTTCCATACAGCTACTGTCAGTCTTACCATAATAACAATGCTTAGCCTGCTAGCCAATGTTTCTGATAAATTCTACTGTGTTTTTTGCACGATTTTAAGAGTTTTCTTCGTGGCAATAACAAAATGACCTAAGCTGTTATAATATATATATATATATATATATATATATATATATATATATATATATATATATATAATTGTATTTATTTATAGTGATGCACTTTGTATCAAGCACTATTCAAATAATAGTGGTGTTAAGTTCATTTTCCCAGTATATTTTACTGAATTTTTTCACCAATATTACCGTTTATAAGTTGAAAACCGTATTATTACTAATCATAAACATAGGGCTTGTATAGTCCGGCATTTCTTTGAAGAATAGTCTACTCGAAACAATGAGAAATACACCCCTACAAACACACACACACACACACCTACAAACACACACTCATATATATATATATATATATATATATATATATATATTTATTACTCAAATATATACATGTATCTAACTATAAAAATAATTATTTATTAATAATAAGTATTACGATCCGAGTAAGTTGAGCATTTTTGAGAGTAAATAAACTGATGAGTCATGAAAAGTAGCTGCATTGCATTGTTCTCTCCTTGTGTTTACTTTAATACAAGGCGAATTGTTCTCGTGGTATAAGCGTGATTGGGTAGGTGACTCATGGTTACGAAACCAGGGTCGATAATACGTGGATTTAGAGTTCAAATTTATGTACCACATATGCGATTACGTAATATATGCTGACGCGTAACATATATATGTATATAGATATAAAATATGTATTTATAAATTATATATATATATATATATATTTATAGTATTTTTAAATAATTTAAATATTCATGGTGATTGCCGCATTCGTTTTTTTTCTTTGCTATCAACTATATAGATTGTTTCACTTTCAAGTGATTACGATTCAGAAAATTGCATTATTAGTCGCCCTTTGCTTTATAGGACGTATTTTCCATGAATATATATATATATATATATATATATATATATATATATATATATATATATATATATATATATATTATACGTACATAAAAGTAATATGTCGACACTTGTTTCTTGCTCACAGCCGTCATCAGCATGGCTAACTTAGACAGGAATCGAACCTTTGATATTAATGTCATAGTCCATGGTTTTACCATCGTACTATGGTATCCTGTCTCGAAATATGTACGTATTCATCAACTAAGACGTTAATGTATTTTTATGTAATTTTATTGGAGATTGCAGCATTCGTTGTTAATTAGCTTACTACTATTTCAATTGTTTTACTCTCAAAATGATTCAGATGCAGAAAATTGCATTATTTTCGCCCTTCATTTTCTAAGTCGTATTTTTCATTAATATATACATATATCATTAAATGTATACGTACATACAAATTATCCATGCGCACGTGTTTCTGGCTCACATCCGTCATTAGCATGACTAACTTAGAAAAGAATCGAACATTCGATCATGATGTCCATGGATTATATTTATAGCGTATAAAATCAATAAAAAATATATATTAACAAAAAAATACGTCCTATAAAGTAAATGGCGACTAATAATGAAATTCTCTGCATCCTTATCACTTAGGAAATGAAACAATTTGAATAGTTGTAAGCAAAAAAGACAACTAACGCTGCAATCACCACTAACAAATATTTGCATAAAAATCTATTAAATATTTAGGTAATAAATATCGTACATATTTCGAAACAGGGCGTCGTGGTCAAATGGTAATACGCTAAAAAAAAACATTACATACTATAAAACTTTACAAAATACATTGATATAACAGATATAAGATTTACATAGATAATGGCCTCTCAGTCGTAAGAAAACTCAAATGGACCAAGATGTGAACATCTTTAAAAAATATAATTTTCAATGAGATGAAAAGTTTGGTCTCAAAGTAAAAATAACATGAAAAGTAGAACGAGTTAATTTTTTAGACGTAACATTTATCTTTAATTAAGGAACGCACGGACCTTATACAAACGACAACGCTAACCAAGTATATGTCCATCCACTCTCAAATCACCTCAACACTCTAATTAAACATATTCCAAAATCAAATACTCCTCAAATGTGGAAAGGTTTAATGCACGTAAGGCCTTGTATAATAAAGCATGAAAAAATAACGGATATAAAAAACGTGTAAATCAAATATATTAAACTAATATCGCATAATAATAAACCTAAAACATTATGAAATAGAAATAGTATATGGTTAACACATCCAACCACATGGTCAAACCAAAACTAGGCAAAATAATCCTGAACTTAAGTAACATGCATTTGCCTCCCAATAATATAGCCCATAAAACTTTTCATATAAATACCCTTGAAATAAGTTACAGTTGTAGTGAAAATTGAAAAAAAACTAATTACAATCATAACAATAAAATGGTAAACAGCAATGATAGAACAGCAAACATAAAGACATGTAACTGCTTAAAAAATAAAATGTCTCATACAACAATCATTTCTTTAAATAGTCCTCAATAGTCTAGAAGGCCACGATTTCAACTAAAAAAATCGAACCTCGAACAAATATTACATAGTAAATGCTGGAAATACTTTCAACGAAAGATATAGTTACGATAAATGCTCTCTCAATAACTTTGAAAATGAAAATAAAACTTCACTTTCTATAAACCATTAGGAATTAATCAATAATAATGAATCAACAATCGGTAAATGGGACACTATTATTAAAACTAGCACCTGTAGTTTCCGAAATTCATCTTGATGAATTGTAAATCGTATCGTATTAGTGATACTGTCCAGGTATGTATTCCTTTTATTAGGTTTCTGATATGTCATTTTATTTATAAGAGCTTTCTTGTTCTTTTCCAATCTTCTTATTCATTTATGTTGATTCCATTGTGTCTGCTTCCAGAACACCAAAATAGTCATAGCTGTCTTTCTCGCCTAGCGCCCTCATCTCTTTTTGTCCTCAGCCATCTCCAGCTTCCCTTTCTTCATCTCTAGCAGTGCACACTTTTATATTCCGAATTCCATTTGGATGTCTCGGCTGAGGATTCTGGTCGTATTTATCAGCTTTTCCAGTTCGTTTTTGCTTTTTGCAAATAGCTTCAGGTTGTTCATGTACATAAGGTGCGTTAGTTTTTCTTCTGTGCTTATGAACTTGTATCTGACATTACATTGTCTGAGTATGTAGATGAGTGGCATCATGGCTATGATAAACAGCAGTGGTGATAGGGAGTCTCCTTGGAAAATGCCTCTCTGCATTTTGATCTTCGTCAAGTATAGTCTTCTCGCTGTCACTTCTAATCTCAATGTCTCCATTGCTTTCTTATAAAGTTAATATTCCTGTCGGGTATTTTGTACATTTTAAGCATACAATTATCCATGTTTGAGGGATTCTGTCGTGGGCGTTTATGTAGTGTATCTCTGCCATACACACACACACACACACACACACATATATATATATATATATATATATATATATATATATATATATATATATATGTATATTATCTTCCTGTTTTGTACCTCCTTTATGATCTCTTGATCTGTGTATAACATATCATGCGCCCCTCTTTTCCTTTTCCAGCATTTTTTTGTTCCTCGGGAAGTAGCTCACGACTGTCGAGGGAATGGTAAATTTGCTCACTCAGTTGTGCCGTTAGGATTTTCCACATTGTTGGTAAGCATAATATTGGGCTGTAATTTCTTAGGGTCGTTCCCTTCTTGGCGTCTTTTTGTATGAGTGTTGTCCTTCCTTTAATCATCCACTCTGGTACGTCTGTTTTATTGATACATCGTCTCAGTTTCATGTAGGGTCGTAAATTATTTAACCAGTACGCATGTATTCCATCGTTCCTGGTGCTTTCCAGTTTGACATTTTCTTTAGTGTTTTATAATAGTTACTTCATTAATTTCTGTTTCTCTTCCTTTTTTAGCCATTTAGCATTTTGTTGTGATCATGAGCCTTTTGCCATATCTAGCTCCAGTAATGTTTTGTTTCTGTCAGGTCCGGTTGCTCTGTTGTTGTTCTTTCTCCGTTTATTTTTTTGTAAAACTGGCTTTAATTGTTGTCAAATATCCTGTGTCTGCAGCTCGATATGGATTTGTATCGTCTTACTCTGCTTTCGTTTGCCGCTATCTTTTGTTTTACTTCTTCATGTTTCTTATTTAGCATTTCCTTGCGATTCAGATGTATGTTTTCCATCGTTTACTGTTCTGCTTCATCCTCATTACAGTTTTAACTTCCTTTTGAAGTTTTGGAATCAGGGTGTTTAGTCTAATATCTAATCAAGATTTCGTCTGTCCATTCTTTGAACCAATATTGTTTTATCTTTTTAGTTTCATACTCATTGATTCCCCCCCGCATATATCAAGTTATTTAAGTTTGTGGAAATGTCTTTTGAGATGTACGCGTGTACTCTGTTTACTTTCTTTGTTACAATATTCAACTTCTTCCAATCTTCATTCCTTAGTGATGGGGGGTTTGTTTTGTTTTCGGACATAAATCGTTTGCTGTTTTCAACTTCTCTTGCGTCTTCCTCTGTGAGTTCTTAAGTTTCGTTGTCTTCGCCCTCTTCAGGTTTTGTGTTTATGTTTTTCCATGTTTTCCCCATGGGAGTTTTCGTCGTGTTGTTTCTTGATCTGTAACGCAATTTGTTTTTTGGTTTATTTTTATTAATTCCATCTCAGAGAACCACCCCCTCTTGAGTACTTGCCGGTATCCACTTTCTGTCGGGTGGCAGCTTTTGTAGTAGCATTTCATTACCAGTCTGTTCTCCTTTGTAATCAATTTCTGTCTAGGGCTTTTTGGTTTTTTTTTCTTTTCATTCCTGCTTTCTTGTTTTTGATCCGTGTCCTTTTCATACCTAGAATTGACTGGGTTACTTACCTACTTTTGTCCGTGAACTTACTCCTGAAATTAAAGGTGCCAACATTCGCAAGATGTGGACCGGGTTCCCGATGTTAGCCATCAAAGGAGCACCTGCCCATCTTAATAGGCAAATCCTAATTTTGAGTCCCTCGGTGTGTATTTTTGTGTGTAGACATGTATCATGGTTTGGTGTTAATGGCAACACCATGCCTAGGCTTAGTTAACCTGTGACCCTGTCACAGGGATAGTGTTTATCTCATGTACATGTAAGGCAAGGTGCACTATCACACATACATAAATACACATTTACAAACAAAAATTATGAAATAAAATAAATAAATAATAACAAGAACAATATAACTGAAAAATTATATATATATATATATATATATATATATATATATATGTATATCGGTTCCTTTTAAATAACGGAAACGTTTTTCTCTCACGTGACAAATTACATTTAGGGAAGTTCAATTATGTTCAACTAAAAGAAAAAAAAAGAATATTGTATCCCACCCTGAAAAGAAATCTCTTGAGCTAGTTATTAGTTAAAATGAAATTCACAATAAATATAACATTTGTATATTTACCAAAGAGACATCTTAAATCGGAACGCTCGAGATTTGAAATGTCCATCGGCTCCTTAAAAAATAACACACACTTTTTCCACTAACGTGGCTAATTAATTTCCGGGGGTATTTCAATTACTTTCCACCCAAAGAAACAACAAGCATAGTATGCCCCCGTAAAGAAATCTCTTAAGCTAGTTATTTGTTAACATTAACATTCAAAATGAATATAACGTTTGTATATCTACCAAAAAGACGTATTATATCGGAACGCTCGGGATTTGAAATGTTCATCGAATCCTTAAAAAATAACGAAACTTGTTTGCTCTCACGTAATTAATTACTTGGTGAGGGGTATTGCAATTACTTTCAAGCCAAGCAATAACCAAGTATATAATCCCCCTGAATAGACATCTCTGAACTTATTTATTAGTTAACATTACAATTCACAATAAATATAACATTTGTATATCTACTAAAAACGTGTCTTCACTCGAAATGCCCGAGATTGGCCATCGGATCTTTAGAAATATAACGGAAAGTTTGTTTTTTTTATCTCATGTGACGTGACTAATTACTTTTGGGGATGATTTGAATTACTTTCAACTTAAAGAAAAAACAAGAATAGTATATCTTCCCTGAAAAACATCTCTGGAGCTAGTTATTGGTTAACCTAAACATTTACAATAAATATAACATGTGTATACCTTACAAAAAGTCGTCTTCAATCGGAACGATTGAGATCTTAAATGTCATTCGGCTACTCAAAAAATAACGGACATTCTTTTGCTCTCACGTGATAAATTACTTTTTTCTTCGGATTTCAATTACTTTCAACTCAAAATAAAACAAGAGTATAACCGCCCTTCCCTGAAAATAAATCTCTGAAGCTTATTAGTTTCCATTAAAATACACAATAAATGTAGCATCTGTATATCTACCAAAAATACGTTAGCAATGAGAACGCTCGAGATTACAAATTATTATGATTATTATTATCATTATTATTATTCTTAGTAGTAGTAGTAGTGGTAATATTATTATTAGTGTTGTTATTATTATTATTTCGTTAAAAAACTTTACTAATATTACTTTATTTATTAATTATTTTATCCGTTTTATTATAAAAAAATAAAATAAATAATTGCTATTTTAACCTTATTACCAACGATTTTTTTATATTTCATTCTTATTTTTTGTATTATTATCATTATGGTTATAATAATAATAATAATAATAATAATAATAATAATAATAATAATAATAATAATAATAATAATAATAATAATAATAATAATAACAATAATAATAATAATAATAAATAATAATAATAATAATAATAATAATAATGATGATAATAACAATAATAATAATAATAATAATAATAATAATGATAATAATAATAATAATAATAATAATAATAATAATAATAATAATAATAATAATAATAATAATAATAATAATAATAATAATGATCGTTATTATTTTTGTTATTATTGTTGTTGATATTAGTATTGAAATTTCACAGTAGTCAAAGTTTTAGGATAGTTTTAGTTGGAATGTTCTTTTTGTAAGATCAAGTCAATTTTATTAACACATTATTAACAGGCTATCCTTTTGTAGAATTGGAAGAGAAATTGTCACATAAATTAGTCTAAGACATTGATGGTGGTGTTTCGTTATGGTTCCAAGCGTTCCAATTAAAACGGCAATCACATTGAATTCTTTACATTTCCGTAGTATAACTAATTTCCATTTTAGATACTGATATAATTGATTTGTTCGTGTTCTTCATCCTGTACTCTGGTATCGACTGGCCAGGCTGTATAAATGGTTAAGCAAGTTATTGTGTTTTTCTTTTGTAAGATTAAGTCGTTGTTTTAATGTTCATGAAAATAATCAGTCTGTATGCGCATGTCCCAATAAAGTATGGCGTTGTTGTTGTGCCGCACCACGTCTTGCTTATGATCACACTACTCTTCATCAAGTTTGTATATATTCTAGTGTAGTACCTGAGAAACCTTGTCGTGTTTCCATTTTTCATATTGATGTTGTGGTAGCATAAGGCATTCACATTCAATATGCCCTAAGGCATATTCCCTTTCATTAGACAATCGGCATATCGGTGATTCTGTATTTTTGTCAATGTAATGTTTTATGGTCCTAGTGCGAGTGGTTTGTTTTTGGGCTGCCATTAAGGTGTTTTGTGTAGATCTTTTATGATCATCCCCGACCAAAAAACTCATGTTGTCATTATCTGTAAATGCAGTATTCTTATGGAATACACTGTGTACTTTATTTCGAAATAGTAACCCTCTCCTTGGATTCTTTTCCGCCCCAGTTCTTAGTGTTTCCTATCTGGTCACTCCAAGAAAAGAAAATCTCATTTCTTTCAGAAATACATTTATGTGGACAAGTTTCTTCTATATTCACGACATAGTAAACACTAAGTAAACCTCGACCACCTTATTTTCTTAATAGATACAATCGATTAGCATCCATTTTCTTTGCAGAATATGTATACATTGTAAGGAATTGTCCGTGCTTTCGTCTCCAAACATGTTGGTTCATCTATATTTCGAGTCAAGTATACCAGTAGTATGTTGAATGATAGCTACTACTCTGACATGATAGCATAGATTGTATTCTGACTGTGGAGATGGGATTTAAAGCATAATCGTTACACTTCTGTTGTGTTTAGCTGTGACCTGTTTCTTTTTTTATTTTCTTGCTTTTAATTTAATTTGCCTTTCTAAGAATTTGTAGCGCTTTTCACTGTTGACATTCTTCATCGGATGTGT
>OY744517.1:98304026-98334026 GCA_963556195.1 Sepiola atlantica
ATGTGTTATCAATTTAGTTACCTCGTAATTATATATATATATATATATATATATATATATATATATATATATATCCTATATCTTTTAACATACACTATATCTTTATTAATTATTCCCCTCCTCTGTCTCGTCTGTTTTTTCAATGTGCATGGGAATGAATACTCGTCTCTCGGGTACACTGTTTTTTCTCATTACTGCATGGATCGATGTATGTGTGGTGTTTCTTTTAACGGTGGGTGGGTGTGTATGCGTGTGTGCGTGTTTCTTTCAAGCAGTCCATAGATTATACGATCCCCAAACTTCATTTAAACGGTTTTTTTTACTATTTTTCAACGGTGGGTGGATGTGTTCGTGAGTCTTTTAACGTATGTGGGCATATGTGTGTAGTGTTTCTTTGTCTCTGTATGTGCGTGTGTGTCGTGGATTTTTAAACTCAATTTATTCCACCTCTTTTCTCATTTTACCAACATATTCAGATCTACTTGAAATTCAATTCAAACAAAATTTTACTTTTTTTTCGGCATATCATCCCGTTGATTTTTCTTTATTTCTTCTTCGTCGTGTAGATTTCTTGATCGTCTTATCTCTCTTTTCAGCCGTTGATCGTCCAGTGTGGTGTATCTGTGGACAAACTTGTTTCTTACGACAAAAGGGAAGTCAACAACGGAGTCTAAGGGGATTCTGAAGTTTTATTCGGCGTTTTGTTGGACAACGTCTGAGATAGAGTAGCTGCTTTCCAGCTGAGTTGTTTCTCTAGTTTTCTTATTAAACGATTACCTAATCTCTACTTAACGACAATGGGGGTGGCTCATTTCTGTCTAACCGGACTTGACTCAAAGTTTAAGATCATATTTAGACACTTCCACTCGTTACGATATCCTATGGTCGACTCCATAGCGGATTGTCTAATTTAGGTAACAGACATATTCGCTTGTCCGGCTCGCCCGCTATTCGAGGACGGACTAACCCAAACTGTGTGACGTCGTTGTTCTTTTGTCTCGTCAACCAATCATATCATCGCATTTACTCTGGCTTTGTGCTTAACTCCTTCTTTATCTTTGATCTTTGATCTCCCTTCATCTGTTTTGTCGTCTCATGGGTAATGAATCATTCGTGGGAAAAGAATTTTGTATATTCGGACTACTGTTCTTAACTTGTTTTTTTATCACAACGTTTTGACCAACGTAACCTCTGACCTTCTTCAGGTGTACTTTGTCGAACTTGGTAATCTTTCTGTCGAACTCGGTAATATGGACGTAATTTCGAACTGACCCTATGTTAAATCAACGGGGGTAGCATGCTCTCGTTCCCGTTTCCTTCGATATTTGGTCAGCCATACCCGACTTGTGGGCAATTCTATCATGAACTTTCGGAAGTAAGTGTAGAAAAGTATACAAAGGCGAGACAGTTCTTCCACTAAATATAAGGCTTGAATAACACCGGAAAGCCATAATACGTGGAGAAATGGAAATGTCGGGTATGACTGACCACATATGGAAGAAAAAGGAAAACTATATACCCTTATAGGATGAAGTAAAAAATATAGATGGAGAAGAACGGTGGGGAGTAAGACGACTCAAAGAAGCAGCACATATATTAGGCGACAATGGCTTACTAAGCAGACCAAGTATAGAATTCAATACAATATGTGAACCTATAATTATAAATAATAGATGAGTAGTGATCTATAGTTATAAGTAGTTAGATCAAAAACAAGAATAGGTGTAAGGCTTCCAAAATTCATACTAGAATTGTCCAGAAAGATCCGTGGCGGAGTGGGTATAGTACTAAGTATAATTCAGTTCTAAGTGGCAGTCATCTGAAGGTTGAAGGTTAAATCCTCAATGCGGGCGATACGAAGAATTACGAATTACCGAAGACTTCTTCCCAGTCATGGTAGATGGAACGAGAGCATGCTACCTCCGTGGATTTAATAAAGGGTGCCGTTCGAAATTCCGTTCAGATTACCGAACTCGACAGAAAGGTATCCAAGTTCGACAAAGTAAAGGTGAAGAAGTATGCACGTTGACCAACGAACAAGATTATATTATTATTATTAGCAGGATATATGTAATTTTTTAAAACTATTTTTTACAACTTCATCTCAGTAAAGACCCATTTACACAACATATTACTCTCAACTGATAACCGATATTCAAACACTCACTACGGTTTCCGGTAGCGAAGTCACAATTTCTTTATAACGAGAAACACCTGAAAGCTGTGACACAAATCATAAAACAATCACCTTTAGATAAGTGCATCATCACCAGCGATGTTGTATCTTTACTCTAAACAAATAATCCTCTTGTTTAACACCCAACGGAATATTTTTCTTCTAAGACCATTTATATTCACTTAGCAAGATTAGTGCAGCGGCCCAACGTGTCAAAACAATACGATATTGCATCTCACATTTTAACGAATGTGTTGATCGGATCCTTTCGAACTTGGCAATCCGGGCAGTAACATTTACTTTGACTAATATTTTGATAATATATCAATATGCACTAGTAATGGTATTAGACTTTCGTGCGTTGTTAAACTAGGCCAAAGATTTGTAAAACAGACACATTTAAATACATTGGTTTTATTTGATTTTTTAAATGAAAGATCAACGACTTTTACTAATTTAATGCTGAACGCAGTTATGCAAGTATATACGAAATGAATTACTTAAAGCACTGATGGATGAATTTGTATTCATACGTCACCGACAGGATGCTTACAGGTACTACCATTTTAGACCTGGAAGTAATGTGAAGTAAATGGTGACAAATAACTTGGTAATGCTCACCAAACGGGTGTTTATTAGAGTAGAGAGAGTATGAGCAGTTTTATTCGACGGTTTTAATTTCGTTCATCTTTTATTATGTTTGACAAATAGTGCAGGGCCGTTCGAAATTTAAAATTATAATAACACCTATAGTTTTACATGCTTTACACATTTGGGCAATCGTGAAAAATGTATTATTAAATAATCGTGTCTAGAATTAACACTCACATAAAAAGATATCGAATTGCATGAATTGGTAAATACTATAGTGATGTTGAAGAATTCCTTCCACGATGTCAACTTTTACTTGAGTACATTTTTTATATTATTCAAGTGATTGCTTCAATCACTTGAATAATATAAAAAATGTACTCAAGTAAAAGTTGACATCGTGGAAGGAATTCTTCAACATCACTATAGAGTTTTCCGATCCAACATTATTAACTAATGTACATCAGTTGTTTATTACAACTGATCTACATTTTTTAATAATAATAATAATGACAAATTGATAAAAATGAAAATGACAAATTCATTTGATTTCGCCGTAGGTGCTCTCGACTCTGCATATTAATCGGATCCTGTAGGGTTATTTATTTAATGTACTTGATAATACAGATATTGGCCTACATATAGATGATGGACTGGCTATAAAAACATGTTTCAACATGGTCAACGGTGAGAACTATACTATATATACTATGTACCATATTGTTATATATATAATATTATATATATGTAAATAAAAAAAGGCCTAAGAGTATAATCAGATCTGTACAAATAACGGAATCACTTGATTGTTATTGTTGTGGGGAACAAATCACCCATATTCGAGAACTGATGGTATCAACCAGGTATAATAAATACCACTGGTTGCAGAGACTCAGGAGAGACTTTCATATCATGTGTTACCGCATGTTATGTACCCGTTCTATCTCCTACTACATTAGTGGCGTTCTGTATTGCTTTATGAAAGATACATTGTTATATTTAAACCCTGTCACTATTTGTGGTTTATTTCTTTGTGACCCCTAGCACGGGTCTACAACAGTTATTAACTGTTCTCATACATTATTTAATTCATGCCATGCTTTTATTTTTAATGTATCTCATACTTGTTCTGCTTATAGTTTTTGTGTAACTACAAAACGTATTCCAGTGTCCCGCTATTGCATTCGGTTACTTATGTTTGTGGTTTTGTTGTCATATCTACATTTGTGTTTCATTACACTTTTTTGACTGTCGTATATACGCACTAATTCTAGAATAACCGAATGCGACTTACGAACACAAAACGGATGTGTAATTCAACCATGGCAACTAAGACTATACAACGTTTTCATTCTTTGTTTCATCTGAATGTTTTCGTTCTTATTGTTCACAACAAACAACCCCTTTTGCTTTTAGTAAAAAAAACCTTTACTACAAACCTTCTATTTAAAATTACACTACCTGCTAATAGCGGATGCCTCCTGGAAACATCTTTCCTTATTTCTGTGTTTGTCTAAATATCGACAGGTTCCTTTCTCTTTCCCTTCTCATACTGTCGTTGTTCTCGCCGTTATAATCGCAGGGAATGTGTTTGTTATTCATAAATATTGTGGGTGCAAGGTCACTTTAAAGAAAGTTATTCTTCTTCTCATTATTGTTATTATTATTGTTGTTATTTTTGCTATTGTTGTCGTAGTATTCGTCGTTGTTGTTGCTATTGCTGCGGGTTTATATTGAAGCGATTAACTTTAAAAATAGCTGGTAATTTTTAGCGATTAATTTTAGCTGACTGTGAAGGCGGTGACAGGGCGAAATAATCTGCTTTTTTATTTGTTGTCTCGTTTTTGCGGATGTTATTTATTTTCATTTTTACTTTGAAAATACTAATTTGGTTTTCGATGTTCGTGCATTTATCTGCCGGGCAAATTAAAATATAATTTCCTCGGCAATATTCTATTTTCACTACGTTATAATAATATTTAGTTTGTAGCATATTTATAAACATTCTCTGTTAGACACAAGGGCAAGAAAGGTTTTGAAAAACCAGGGCATCCGTTTAAAGCCATTCGGATAAAAGTAATGCCTCGGTAGCCCCGTTGGTATTCCGCGGTAGGAGTGGATCAGGCGATTAGCAATAAACTAACCTTTTCTCAGAAAGTAAGAAAGTCTGGGATAGTTGAACGGTTAAACAGTACCATACCTTACCCGAGAGCAACAAATCCACTGTCGGACAGATTGTCGAGGATTTATCTTCGACTGGTGCGAATAAACATTATATAAATACTGTTTGAATTTATTGTTCCGATTTTACAAAACATACCCAATAAAAAACAACCACAACTCACAAAATGTCACAAAACATTGTTGATAAATTCCTTTGGTAGACAACTACACACCAATTCAATGACATATGCATGTGATTGGTTCAAAACAACCAAACAAAACAGCATGAGTAAACATTTGAAGATATAAAGAACTTGAAGCATCAAAACGTTTACGCAAAGTTTTGTAGTGAGCAATTTCTAATCCGAAAAAGGATTATATTTCTTAAAACAAAACAACCAAACCAAACACTATCAATATATACTTGAACATATTAACTTGAAGCATAAAAAACTTTAACCAACATGACTGGATTCGGATTCAAATAACCCCAAAAGTGTTGATATGCTGTAAAACCAAACCAAAGCAAATCAAATCGGCAAAAATCCCTTGATCTAATGGACTTGTACCATAGAGTGGCTCTTGCCCTTATTTGTGATTCAGAAGTAAAGTACTGTATTTAACGGATTTGATTCTTAATATATAGCGAGAAAAATACTCATAGATATACGGCATTCGCATTGTTGATAACTTTGTAAACTGTACTCATTTACAGTATTCAATCATATATGTTTTAAATTCAAAAGATATGATATCATTAACCGTGTATAATGATTGTTTATATGTTTTATCTGCAATAATGTTGTAGAAAAAAAAGCGTGTAAAAAAACAAAATAATACACTATTATTCGTGCTGTTTAAAGCGTAATAGTTAACGTCATAATAATGATTGTCAGTCATTTAAACTAAAGCAATAGTAAACGTCATAATAATGGTTGTCAGTCATTTTAACTAAAGCAATAGTTAACATCATAATAATGACTGTCAGTCATTTTAACTAAAACAATAGTTAACGTCATAATAATGTTGTCAGTCATTTTACCTAAAGCAATAGATTTACTATAAATAGATTCTTTTAATCTTAATTATGAAGCAGATCTCTAACAAACCTTAAAACCTTAAAAACTTGCCACACATCTGTTATTGAATTAAGATGCGACAGACAATATAAGACGTAGATCTTAAACAACATTGATTATTTTGTACAAGTAATTGCGCTACTCAATGTAATTACAGCTAAGATTATAATTATTTTATTTGTAATTCTTATTTTATTTGATTCTAACTTTTCTGAGATTCTTTAAAATCTTATGAGTATTTTAACTTTCAAGCATGTAAAATATTTATACTTATACTAATGTCTGTGTTGTGTGACAATGATATATGCGATACTTAATGTCGTCCGACTGGCTCGAAGATAATTGATTGGTCGTTTTCCTTGTCATAAAGTCGATGCTATCCGAAACAACTCCCGAGTATAAAGATACAATTTCTTATCGACAAGACAAACATTAATATACATGTTTAATGGATTCTCCATTTGTAAACATTTATAATTTATAAACGTATTTCCCATTGCGGAACTCTCGTTGAGATAGGCTTATAGAAGATGAATACAGAGTTATAAATATAGTATGTATATTAGTTTATCTATTAACTTCAGGAAGTTTTTAAGGGAAAAAGATCAAAAGATATTCATTAGCATTTAGATAATATTCACAAAGTGTGCATCTATTATAACATTTTGTTAAACTTGTGTTTGGGTGGCCTCCTAGGTGCACACTTTTAAACCGTGGCTGCAAAACCATGTCACAGCATATTGAAATACTATGATGTGTATGCGTGTTTCCTTTTAGGTGATTATACTGTTTTTACGATGACAATGCGCATGCGGCAAATAAAAGATGTGAAACTAGAGATCATAGTAGATATAAAATATTTAACCAAACGAAACTTTTTATATTTTCTACACAAGAAAACTATCAGTTGTATTAGGATTATATTCTATTTTAGAGCACTTTTCATTTTGAGACATCAAATAAAACATTCTTATTGGTGTGTTACCAACAAGCAGATCGACATTTCAAACAAAATGTGTTAAAAAATGTGTTGCATAATTGTTTATCTCATGAACATGCAATGTCGCATACATGTAATTATTTTTTGGTAAATTTAACGGTAAATAGTTATGCAATCATGGTATTAAACAGTAGCTGAACATTCCCTCTGTTGCCTGGGAAGCTCTCCGCTTTCACTCATTGCTCTCTTCTTTCTCCCATGTGTTACCCCCACGTGCTCTCTCGCCCTTCTCTCCTCACTCTATATTCTTATTCTATATAGTCTTATTATGTGTTCTCTCCTCTGTCGATTTGTTTTATTTTTGACTAGCAGGACGCGTGCCCTGCCGCTGCCCGAGGCATATATATATATATATATATATATATATATATATATATATATATATATATATATATATATATATATATATATATATTTGTATTAGAGTATTAATTCGTAAAAAAAAAGTTAGTTATTTAGGTGATTTAAATAAGATGCATACATATACAAAATAGATGTATACATGTGTATATTACTGCCCACTTACGATTGCACATAAAGGGTGTATTCGTAAAAGTAAAAGCACTGCCTCGAAAGTAAATGTAATCCAAACATATGCGTGAAGCTTTCCAAAGTTAGTGGAGGAAAAATTATTATAGACTGAGGAAATGTTTATTCCGATCCGGAGTTCCCATTTATTGGGAGTTAGGGTTTCCCAATATCAAAAATTAACATTTCGTCTAACTCTTCTCTTGATTTCAATATATGGCAATTGATGTAAGGCATTTGTCGTTATTTACTTTCTGATTTTTCGATTTTAAACTAATCTGATTTTTACTATTGACTACATTGTTGCTATTTATTTGGCTCCACAGTAAAGAATAGTAATACACTGGTGGATTTCAATGTGTTGAGCATCCATCGAATGGGGAAAAGTTGCAGCAGTCTAGAAGTGTTAATTGTTCACTGACCGATGAAAGAAACAAATAAGTATAATACCATGAAAAAATAAACTAAAAGGAAAGGAATTGTAAAATTGACAAATAACTAAATAGAGAAAAAGTAATGAAAAGTATACCAAATGTCTAAGCCGAGAAATGTGTCTCCTTCACTGACAGGAAAAAAGATTAAGTAACAGATAATACACAAAAAGGTTAAGTATATTTTGAAAAAGTGAATATTATAAATAAAAATACACCGAATAAAATTCACCTTTCTATTTCTTGTAATAAATAAAAAATAAAAAAGCGAGAAAGGAGGTAATTTACATAGACAGTGGATGATTAGAATAGGTTCATGTAAAAATGAAAAAAAAGACAACTCTCCTTAAATATCGATTGTTTCGATACTTGTAAAGGGGAAAACGCACAAATACTACTACTACTACTGCTAATAATAATAATAATAATAATAATAATAATAATAATAATAATAATAATAATAATAATAATAATTGTAATCATAATAGTACTACTAATAATGTTCCATGCCGGTCCCAATTAGTTACCTTGGCCGGATCTTTTCATCGTTGATAGATCTGCCTTGGGAGTTTCTTCCTTTGTCTAGTGAGCTCCCGTTTGCTGGCGTGGAGCATCTATCGCCTGAAACAGAAAACTCTCCCAACGGGAAAGAAAACACTCCGAGGACGTTCCTAGAGGGTCGTGAACGATTTATTGGTCTGAATATTCTTTTACTCGGGAGAGAGTGGTCATCTAATGTTGCTTCTTATTTTCTTCTTGTCTTATCTGCTAACTTCTAAATTCTGTAGACGGGGCGGGATGTCGATCTTCTGTCTCATTGTTAGAGACGCAGTCCTAACTTATTTGTATACATCTTTGGACAATTTCGTCCGTATTCTCTCACGACGATCTTGTCATTTCGAGCTCCCATGACGGACTGATTCATGTCCTGTTTTCGACAACAACATGTGACATCACCGTACTTTGTTCTGCCATACAAATCATAACCAGAGCTGGCCTGACTTTTATTGAACCTCAACTTTTGAAGTCGGCCAGGTTTCACCAGTTGTCATGACTTCTTCGAATAACTCATTCTGAGAACAAATCTATTCGTCCCAAAATGGATGTAATTTTGACCTGCAGTTAACACGAACAAAGTTCACCAGTCTCACAATCAAAACTTGTGGACCTACACGTGTTTCGCCATGCAGGATCCCTCATTATATAATAAAAACAGTACTAATATTAGTACTAATAATAATTATATTATAAGGTTTTGCGAGTGTTTGAATGATGTTCGATAAGTATGGGTTGTCACAATTGAAACAACTTACCTGTATTGTATGTGAATTATTACCGACAGCGTCGTGTAAAAAAGATAGTACCTGCCTCCATAATATTTCTATAAGCAATTGCATGTTGTTGTTTTTTTACTGCATACCTCTTTTGGTTTTACGCTGTATTTTTAAAAGCTTTTTATCTATGAAAATTCGTTAGTGTTTATGATATAAATGTAATAGTCGAAGAAAAATGTATAAGTGTAACAATCGACAGTCCGAAACTAAAATGATGATATTGATAGATAGGTGACGCCATTTTGAATGAATGCACAATAGATGTGATTTACTTCGCTCATTTAATCCTCAAATTCCGGAATAACTGAAATCTATGTGTAATCATTATAAGTAAAGACGGACAATAAACCGTATATGTAATCCGGTATTCTGGAATTCCCAATGACTATGAGGCAGCGTGTATTGATTGATTTAGGTTATTGTACTAAAATTGTAATAACATGATTACCATTAGTTGTTTTATTTCATTCATCTCATAATTTCATGCACAATAATGCATGAAATTATGAGATGAATGAAATAAAACAACTAACGGTGACCATTTGATTAATTATACGATGTAATATATTTAACGGTGGTAAGTAGGAGAGTGGTAGTAAGACAATATTCAGATTATTGTTGCTATCATTTTAGTATAATATGTTTTTGTAAGAGTCTGACATGGCAGATAAAGTTTACATTTATTTTTCGATGTTGAAAATAAGTAGAACTTTCTTGAAACACATTCAAGCGAATAAACTGATGAGTTTAGTATTCTATGATGAATTTCTACGATAGTCAAAGTTGTAGGACGTCTTTACTATATGTAGAAGATTTTCATGATTAAAAATGATATGTATATTCAGGTTGGTATCTTAGCATTTTTAAAGAAAACAAAAACAGAAATTAATTTCTTAATAGTAAATAAGATATAGATTACGGATTTACATATTCGTGTCAAACTTACCTGCCAAATCGAAGCATTTATGTACATCTCCAAAACACACACTCCTCTTTATACCATTAATGTTCTCACTTTTTGGATGTTGCCATATGAAAACATATTTAAATGTTGTGCTAGGAAAAGAGTTTTAACGGTTCTCTTTCCCAGCTATAAACCAGCTAGATCGGACTCGAATTATGTAAAGTGCATCCTGGTCTCATCATAGGAGAGTTTGCCTACACACGTCTTGTAAAATGGTACCATAGTTGACGGAAATGTATACCACAGAGTGTTTTTAATAAAGAAAAAAAACCGTGAACCCATCTCTGTAGTGTTGTATTTTCAACGATGCTGATGAATGCAACGCGGTATCAATAAAAGATATCTGACCCGGACGTATGGCAAGTGTCAGATACCAACAACGAAACAAGAGGCAATGCAATAAGCATAGAACGTTAATCGCACGCAGGAACTAGGGGAGCATTTTGCTGTATATAGTAACCAGTAATGATCATAACTACAAACACTTCTACAATACGACAGCTCTCGAACTAATATATATATATATATATATATATATATATATATATATATATATATATATATATATATATATATATATATATATATATATATATATATATATCACATTTTTGTGAGTTTGTAATCAATGAATTCTTTAATTTATTTTATTATTGTTATCTATCTATCTATCTATCTATCTATCTATATATATATATATATATATATGTATATATATATGTATATGTATACATATATATATATATATATATATATATATGTCTATATATATGTATATGTATACATATATGTATATATATACATATATATATATATATATATGTAATCATATGTATATATATATATATATATATATATATTAGAGGTGAAAGATGAGAATGAAAAATTGTAAAGATACAATATTTATTAAAACATAAAAAGTTCAGAGCAATCTATGCGTTTTCAGAGATAAACTCTTCTCATCAGAGGATAGGGAGAAGCCGATAATGTAGTTTTTAATATCATCGGCAACATTTAATCTTGAAAATTTTATATGAAGTAAAAACAAAATAGAAATAAAGAACAAAAATAAGGGCCTTTATATATATTGAGAAACTTTTCAACCAATAGATTAGTTGCATGCAATAAAGATAAAGATTATTCGTTCTAACTTTACTTTATTTACTCGGATTTTAATTTAACACACTCAAATGAATTCTACATTACTTCATCTCCTAACATATTAGTCGTGTAACACACCAAATATATATTTTAAAAAATGTAGTTTTATTCATATAGAATGGCTACTTGTGTATGATAATCAGCGTCAATGGCGAACATCTACTCTATATTTAATAAGTTGTTAATTGCCAAAGAAAATATCGTTAGATAAATACCATAATGGAACTGCGAAGAGTTATCAAGGTTGTTTGTATTTTAAGAATTAATTATTGGGTATTTTTTACAATACTCAGCAGAGTAAAAACGCTCAAAAAACAAATATACAACAAATAAAAGAAACTGTACGCGATAAAAGTTATTTTCAGAGTTACCTGTGACATTTGTTTGTATTTTAACCCGTTCAAATTGCTATTTATTATAAATTAAATTATTCGTCACCCCAACATCGCACAATTCCAAGATGGCGGCAGTAGAGGGGTATGTAACGACAATAAGGACCGGCAGCCATTTTCTTTTTGCAAATTAGGTGCACAAAAAAACAAGAATGTCTTTTTTACATCTAATAAAAACCCATTTATTCTACGTGAAAATACAAACAAATTTCATAGGTAAGAAGGAAAATACCTATTCTCGACGTAGGTCATCATCACTTGTTGTATATATATTTTTTTTACCCCGTTCTCGTTCGTTTTCTGGACCCAGTCCGCGACTCTGCTGAGTATTGTAAAAGATACCCTAATAATTCATCTCTCTTTTAGATGAACATCTTCTTCGTACTGTATGTTAACATACAGCCACGTTACTAACGAATAATAAAAAGAAAAGATCTGTTAAAAGAACAAAAATGGATATTCTTGAGATGTTTCTGTTCATTCGGCGTAATCAGTAATAATCGTAACACAAGAAATTGAGTGGCGGGCATAACTTCTTTTAGACATAAATGGATTAGTGAAAGTAATATGTTAAACTCAAGTGTGACGGACTAAATAAAATACGTTTTAAACTTCACCAAACCTACGGCATAGCTATTTCAATTTATTTCAGTTAAACTCCTCAGGCAATTTATGAATGTGCTATTGAAAGAAAACTTATGATACGAGAATAACTGAAACGCTAAAATAAATGACTAAGCCATGAAAATAATGGAGTTTTGTCATGTAACAGTTTGTCAAATAATCATCGAATCTTTCTAGTAAACATAAGACCAGTTGGTGACATTCCTGAAAATTTTATTCAGATTTGAAGTTATCAAATACACACTAATAAATTGTTGAAGAAATTAACTTGTAAGGTTTTATTCCGTCTGATACAATTATACTACATTAATAAGTAAATATTGTATATTTCTGTATTATTCCGATTTTCAATTAAATTGTTTTTTTTTGTAATTATTGTTTATTTGAATATGCTTATCAAATAAAACCGTTTTAAACATTCGCACCGTATTATTATATAATTAGATTAATATTCAATGTATAGACTGTTGTAAATTTAGTTATTCAAATTAATATGGACAGAAAACACATAGCAAAGATTCATCACAAATATAACATAGTAGAAATATGAAATCATGCATCAGCCATCATATTTCTACCGGGTTCTATTTATTATAGCATATCGACTCAGGAAACGTATATAATGCTCAACCTCAAATAAGCTAAACATAAAACGCTATGAACTGCCGTACAGTAACATTATTCTCCTGTTCCGTAAATCCCTTTTCAGATGTAGAATACTTATTGAAGGAGAAAATAGCACGACCGTCGTTAAGAAAGCCTGTTTGATCGAAAATGACATCAGACATATGTGCAGGCTAGACATGGCAAAAACTGTCGATAACCAACTATAACTTTTTTTTAAATTAGAAAACTTAAAAAAGTATTTAAAAATAAGAATAGTAAAGAACAGGATCCGATTTTAACTTAAATATTGATTCAAAATTAATAAAAAGCAATAATTATTTATGCGTAAAAGTAAATACACATCGCGTCGTTTCATGGGTGTTGATTAGTTAATATATAATTAAAAAGTCAAAATAAAATACACAAAATTATAAAAATATATAATATAATATTTTTATAATAAATGACATATTCAGATATAGTTAGAAAAAGAGTTAGAATTGCAAAAAGAGGTTTGAGAAATTAATGTCATACTGGAGATTTTAAAAATATATATATATGAAAGGATTTAACGCATTGAAAGTGTAAAATTACATATGAAATGTGCATTTTAGATGAATAAAAAGTATATGGAGATTAAGTTAAAATGACATTTTAAATTGAAATTATAGTGAAATAGTTGTGTTAACCGAATTAATTTATTACAGGTGAATCAATCTGCTACATAAAGCTAACATAAATCTCAAAAAACTTTTTTTAAATACAATTTTGTGGGAATAAGTAGATTAAATAGTTTAACATATTATTAAGATGTAATTGTTGGCTCTGTGTGATGTGACGATCAAACTTCTAACTTTAACATTTTAATTTATTTCTTATTGTTAGAAGTATGTTTTTCTTGTTCACAACATGTTTTGCTTAACTTACTTTTCTCTCTTTCTTTCTCTCCCACATATTTGTCTTAATGTTATTTTTCTAATACCCCTCCTCTCTTAACGTTATCAATCACCCAAATATTTCTTGGCTCTTAGCTTAATTGATCATACACCCCATACATTTTTTTCATATTTTATTTCCTGTTTCTTTTTGTCACTCACACATCCTTGTTCCATTTGCCTCTATTTTTATTTCTCCTCTTTATTTGTCTCTCTATTTTTCTTTTTTTACTTATATCTATTAGGGTTTCTTTTCTTTTTCTCTCTGGTGCCCCTTTCCTGTTTGTCTTCTTTTTATTTTCTATTGACTGATATTTTCCCATTTTTGTTTACTAATTCTTACGAGATTAATACACTTCTATCCCTTCTGGTGAGTAATTTGTTTTTCAATAAAACTTGACCTCGGACTTCAATTCCCTTTATTTTCCAAAATCGATGTAATTTCACTATTCCGACTTCTGAAGACCTTATGCTATTCAACCTTAATTTGCTTTACATTCATGAGTTACCTTTTTCATCGAAGGTTATTCTCTTAACTCAAAAACATGTATATTTTTTATATATTTTTATTGTCTTAATATTTTAAAATCTATTTTAAAGAGTAATATAGTTTTACTATTTCATCCATAGTATCTAATCTGATTATAAAAGCATACATTTTTGAAAATCCACGGGTTAAGGAAAGTAAAAAAGTGTATTTATAAATCATTTGACTATTTAATAAATATTGAACTTTTCCCAATGGGTATTCTCATCACTCATTTCTTTGTTCTACTACTCTAACTTGTATATTGAGTGTTGACTTTTAATGATGAGATGATTTATAGATTAAAATTTATTTTTATTTTTATTTTCTTTCTCTCTCTCTTTATCTATATATCTATCTATCTATCTATATACATACACACACATATATATATATATATATATATATATTAACGCATACATATCAGTGTCGCGCGGTTGTCATCGAACAGATCCTAATCCTGGTTGTAAATGCACATACAAAGTGCACAGAAACGATGCTGTTGAGAGAGCTGTTGTCCAGCCCTCTATCTTTCAAGGAAGGAAAGGAGCACACGATGCAGGAATGCGTGACCGCATGGTATGTAGTATGTGTGTTTAAGGAATCCCTGTATCTCTCTAACACAAACGCTGGATTGAAGGCCACTCTCTAGATATCCCTTTTTCCCCTTCTGTCTCTCTTTCTCACTCTCCCTTTATATATATATATATATATATATATATATATATATATATATATATATAGTGCATGTATGTGTGTTTATTAGTATGGACACTCGCTTTACCTTAATTAATTCAGATTATTACGTATAGACTGAGCTATTTCAATCAATACTTTTCCATACCATCGTTGATTTTTTCATAATTTACTTTTACATTAACTTATAATATTAATAATGAAGACGTGATACAAAATTAAAAAGCGTATGTTGTGTGTATTTGAAAGAACTTTGACGAAACAAAACTACTAATAAAAAATAATTAAAGAAATCATATTGATAAACAAGATGGCCGATGTCTTTTTTTGGGATTTTTAGAAGAAAAAAACAGGAATTCCAAAAAACGGAAGGCGGGAAATCACGCGATATAAATCGATTGGTGTCCATGTTTGCACGGACATGACAAGGAAGGGGGGATAAATAAATTAGGATACAAGAGCAGCATATTTCAGATATAAAGAATGAGAGGGAAAGGGTACAGATTGGTAGAAGAGGGAGTAAGGCTTCCGGAATGAGTTGAAATGTAAAGAAGAAAAAAAGAAATAAAGACGTTTATACAAGTGAGAAAAGAATTAGCAGGAAAGGAAAATAAAAACAAAATAAAATGAATAAAAGGGGGAAATAAAATGAATAAAGAAAACTATTATCGATTCTAAACGAAAACAGAACTCACGAATCAGAACATATTTTTATTTTCGATTTCGAATAAAGGAGATGTATCAGTCCGTTTAAACTGTCCACCTATAGACATATAACATATTAATTCGGTACTATTAATGTACGGTGTATACACACACCGTATATAATACGTCGATATTATTTCAAATTAACCGTTAGAATAAAACGTATTTAAAGGTATTAATTCTGCATTTGTGTATCCCTAATTTCTGTTTTGATGTAATACATGTAAAATATTTAATTACTGTTGAAAAAATAGTTTGGCACCAATTGTGTGTCCCCTTTATGAAGATTAAGATTAAGATATAATGTTATTAAACCTTATGCCTTCATGAATTAAACGTAATTGAACAAAATATAGCTTACATCCCCTACCTTTACACCTAGAAACTGTGTTCCCAAATCCATAATGATCGGTGTATATGTTCAGGAGTGAAACGTTAACATAGAAATATATAAACATGCGTGAATATCTTACAGAGATAGTAAATATTCTATAGAGATTTTCAAGAGATTAAATTGCAAATTATTTTCATTAAATTAACCCTTGAAAAGAGCGATAATGATGACACTAATACATTTAGGACATAACTTCAAGATGGTGTTTGCAACATCAAAGAGATAATAATACATTAAATTATATGTTTGTTTACTATTAATTTAATATATATTGGAATTAAAGTCACAGTGTTTACGTAGCGTAAAGTAAGCTGATTAAAAAATATGTTTCCATTTACGTTAATATTTACTTCTTAAACGATTTTTACTCACAAAAGGCTGACTCTGTCTAGACAGTTCCCCCATTTTTGAATTATCATATAATGAGAGTCTCGTTATCCTTATGCTTGCTAAGTTGGCACTTATGTCTCTTATACGATATCATTGTTAAATATAACCGTTTTTATTTAATCTTTCAGTTCCTTTATTTTACTGTCATTGGGAGGTGACGGTGGATATCGACACGGACTGAAGACCTGGGTGTTCCAAGTTCGAATTCAGTCGGTTCCACAGTATCACTTTCACTGAGGGATGTTGGCAACCTTCTCGTGGTCCTTCCCGTATGTACTCAATGTATTTCCAGAAAGATTTCTAACTAGAAAAACATTGGGGAAACTAATGCCAACATTAGAATCATCTGATTCACACGAAAGAAGAACTGTCATTGGGTCAATCGATTCTCGGCAGAGTGTTACCATATCTTCTGTCGAGTACGATCGATTTACCTAGCTGATGAAGAAGATAACTTTTTGTAGAGTTATTATACATGTGCGTCTCCTAACTAATCCGATTGTCGCTGGTGCGCCCTTATCTGACTAAGGTCATTCTTGTACATTTTTAACCTTTTCTGTAACCTTGTTTCAACCGGACAGAAACAAGACTCCTCTAATTCTGGCAATTGTTCAGCAGTTTGGAACACTTATGTTTACACATTCAACATCGAAGAATACCTGCCTGAACGATGGGTGGTCAACCCCTTCCCTTTCATGTACTTTCATGCTAAAGAAGGTTGATAGGCACCCAGTAGGAACAACAATAAAACAAACCCCTGAATGGGTAAATGGGCTCTTACAGAGTCAACAGCCATTTACTACAATCACATGTACAGCATTTAGAACTCATAATTATCGAGTTGCTACTTCCAGCTCTAAATCGAATTTCTTTTAATCGTAATATACGTTAAATGAAACGGTTTCTTTATAAGAAATCCTGATCATTGCAAACTGCTACTTTTCCTAATAATTTTGTGCCGATAAGTTCATGGGTTGTATTTTCGCAAGGATTGTGTACTTAAGGTGTTCTGCATGCACTTTAAAAATACCTGCACATTAATCACCTGCACTATTTTCTCTTTCTTCCTTTCTATTTCGATCATCTTGAAATAGGAGACATTTAGAATATGAAATAAATTGATGAATAAATACTAATACTGTTTACTGTTTTTGTTGTAGTTATTTTTAGGACGCTCGGAAACAGCGTACCATCAACTAAAAAGGCATATGAAAGTAACGACTGCGCGTTTTATAACAGTGAACACTTTCGGCTCAGTCAGTCATGTATGAGTTCTGTGAATCACTTAAAAATAGCGTTGAAAAAGTATGTACCCATATTTTATCTTTCTAGACATGAGTAGACTAGTATATCTGGTAGACCTACTAGTTTAAGATAACATGAATATGTAAATAATGCCAGCAGATTATGATGTTACGTAGTGCACATTTTACCATCTGATGCAGAGAGTGAGTCGTGTACTATAAAGTATATTATTCACTTCAAACAAATAATTATTTTGTGTTGAGGTTGGTTGTCTGATATTTTCAGATTGTCAGCCTCATGATGATGTGTGTATCGGCGAGTAAATATATATGAATATTGTCGTGCCTAAAAAATACGGAGAGAGGAAGAAAACGAGAGAAAAAGAGGGGAGAAAAATAGACGCAGCTATTTTAATGAATATCTACGATTCAGTTTGCGTCATGGATCACAGTGTAGTATCTGTTCCGATGGATACTGCACCCCATAGATGGGTATTGTCTTGGCCTTCGGGGATTGATTTACGCCTGTCTATGGGGCTGTCTTGTGCAGTTCTAGGAGGAGGTCCACCCTCCCAGGCGTTGCCTCCCCTCTTTGGGGAGCAGTAAGTTTATTGCTTACTGCCTGAGGCGCCCCTACTGGGGACTGCCGACGGATCTGCCCAGGCAATTTTTAATGGCCAGAGTGGTCACCTTCTCGGGCGCTGGCTTTTCAAATCCCACTTTCAGACCTTGTGTCACATATTGCTATTGTGGTTAGGAGTTGAATAACTCTTGCGTCTTGGAGGCAAGCAGGTAGAGGCGCAGATTATTAGACAGAGTACTCGTCGTACAAAGATAACTTGACTCTGCTATATGCTTCGTGATCAGAAAAATATATCACAGCAGTCTTATTTGTATTCTTAATTTTGGTCTATATAAATAAACGCGCAATTTTCCTTAAGGTTTAGTCGAAGAATAGAAAATTATGTTGTATGATTATTATAATTTACTCACAAGATCATTTCACACTCGCTATTACCAGTTATCTGCCACTTGTCAAAACATGTAGTGATGACTGAAATCCGAGTAACAACAAGTCCGCCCAGACACCCACACTCGCTGCTTATTTCAATTAATTTACGCAATATTTTCGGACTTGCTTTTACAGCCTTGTTCTTCATCATAACGATCGATGACTATCTCTGGAATTCAAGTGATGATGAGTTTTTAAAAGATTGAATCTAGGTCAGAAATCTGTTATCCCCTCACTTTTTAATTTCGTAATATTAATTTGCCTGCCATATTATTATTATTATTATTATTATTATTATTATTATTATTATTATTATTATTATTATTATTATTATTATTATTATTATTTGGTAGTAGTTTTCAATTTTGGATGTTTTTAGTTCAATGTTTCTTTTTTGAACATCAAGGCAATTCCCTTGACTTAAGACATCCAAGCTGTACCTTAACACTTTCGCTGTTCCTAACAAGAACGCCTTTGGCAGAATTAGACAAAAATGGTCTTGTCAATCTGTTTAAGCGATTTATGGTGGTTTTTCTTATGGTTCGAAGCGTAGCAATTACAACAGGAATCACCCTCACAATTTTACATTTCCATAGTCTAAGTTATTTATTTGTTCGTAGTATTTCTCTGGCAATCTGGTATCGAAAGAACAGTCTATATCAATGATTAAGCAAGTTCTCTAGTGTTTTGTTTAGAAAGATGAAGTCGGATTTTGAATAATCAAGAACCTTATTACTCTGTATGCGCATGTCCCAAAGAAGTTTGAGAGTGTCGTTCTCCTGTACCACTTCTGGCTTTCTATCATACCACTTCTCGTTGTGGTCCAATCCATAAAGTTCGCATATATTCCAGTGCATTACCTCAGCGACTTTGTCGTTTCTCCATTTTTTATACTGATGTTGTGCTAGCATTGGGCATTCAGATACAATATGCGCTAAGGTTTATACCCTTACATAAAACAATCGGCATATCGGTGATTCTGCAGTTTTGTCAATGTAATATTTGATGGACCTATTTCGGGTGGCTTGTTCCTAGGTTGCCATTAAATTGATATTAGAAGATATTTTATGATCAGTCCTGTCCAACCAATTCTAGCTGTCATTATCTCTAAATGCAGTATTCTTAAAGAATACACTGTGTATATTCTTTCCAAATGATGTTTACCTCTAGCAACCTTTTGTTCTTTTTCGCCCCAGTTCTTAGTATTTCTTTTTTTTTTACTTCACGAAGAAGGATCTCATTACTTTCAGAAATATGTTTATATAGACAACTGTATTCGATATTCACAACATCTTCAAAACTTAGTAGTCCTCGACCACCTTCTTTTCTAGGAAAATCCACTCGATATGCATCTGTTTTCTTTGAAAAAGCGCCATAAATTGTAAGCATTTTCCGTGTTTTGGTATTTAAACATTTTAGTTTATCTACATTCCTCTCAAGTATACCGGAAGTATATCGAATGATAGCTACTGCTCTGGCATTGATAGCATGAATTATATTTCGACTGTAGATGTGTGATTTAAAGATAATCCTTACTGTTCTGTCGTAATCAGCTATGAGATCTATTATAATTTTTATTATTATTATTATTATTGTCATTATTATTATTATTATTATTATTATTATTATTATTATTATTATTATTATTATTATTATTATTATTAGTAGTAGTAGTAGTAGTAGTAGTAGTAGTAGTAGTAGTAGTAGTAGTATCATTAACACCTTACTAGCAGTTCACAAACAGGTCATCATAAGTAATTAATCACTGACAATAGACAATAATCGGTAGTGTTCCCTGGAGTCCGAGTGATAATAAGTATACTTAGATTTCCAGTATGACCCACATCTTTCCATAACCATTGCCAATGATATTGTATTACCTAGTTTACGAGAGTAGCGCGTGGTGTAATCAGAAAATATACACATCTCAGACAAAATGTCACCAGGGAGTTCATTTATGAAGATCAGGAACAATAAAGGGCCAAGCATCGATCACTGGGATATCCTTGCATATATGTCATACTCTTCGAATGAACGACCATCTAGGGCATCCTGGATCCTGCGTTTGATTAGAAAAGATCTAATTATATTAAATATTCATTCAGTAATAACATGGATTAATTTTTTTTTTTATAAGACCTTCATGTCAGACCATGTCAAAGGCTTTTGATATATCGAGCGCTACTGCACAAGCTTCACCTGCCTTGTGCAGTGTATGGTATATGTGTTCAGAGATTACCGTTAGGATATCTGCAGTAGATCGTGTTTCCTAAATCTATACTGATGGTCAGAAAGAAGTTTAACATCAGCGAGGTGACGGACTGTTATACTATTGATAAAGGATTTAAAGATTGTAGTGAAACGCGGGTATAGACTGGGGGTGCGATAAATGTTCGGGTCAGTTCTAGCTCCAGAATTCTTGAAGACTGGTATTAGCGTTTCCGAGCGGGCTATAGGCATTCGTCGCCCAGGCCTCGAGCAGTGAGAGCCAACACATTTCTAGAAGTAAGGCCTCCTGGTCCATACGATCAGGGAGGCGTGTCAGTCTGTGAGACGGAATGCGGTATAGAGAAATTATATGTCAAGTTACCAGCTGCGTCTGTATAGCTGGGTAATCTAAGCCAGTCATGGTGATGTAAATAAATATCCCCAAATACATGTATATGGATACTAAAGTCAGGTGAGAGCGATGTATGTATGTATTAAGAGACATAGTTAATCAGGGTAACTTCCTGGCTCGAAAGAAAAAGTATAAGACACATGTGTAATTCATGTTGTGCTTCAAGGTTGATACAAAGCACATGTAGGCTTGATATTCTGATTCTAACATATATTCAACCATCAAGATAAAGGGTGTTCCGAACATAAACCCATAGCCTTTGCATATGTTTGTTAGAGTATGTACAGTAGAGTAAGAGGTATTCAGTCATGTCAAAATGGTGTGAGGATATTGTGGAGTGTAGGTTTGTTTCACTTACTTCTAGGATAACCGGAGATTTACTCGGAGAAAAGTTTCTCGCCATTTATATAGGTTCTAAGTCCCCGGTTATTTGTGAATATTTATGTAGGTTCTAAGTCCCCGGTAAATTGTGAATATTTATGTAGGTTCTAAGTCTCAGGTTATTTGTGAATATTTATGTAGGTTCTAAGTTTCCCGTTATTTGTGAATATTTATGTAGGTTCTAAGTCCCCGGTTATTTGTGAATATTTATGAAGGTTCTAAGTCCCAGTTTATTTGTGAATATGTGTGTAGGTTCTATGTCCCCGGTTATTTGTGAATATTAATGTAGGTTCAAAGTCCCCGGTTATTTGTGAATACTTATGTAAGTTCTAAGTCCCTATTTATTTGTGGATATTAATGTAGGTTCTAAGTCTACGGTCATTTGTGAATATTTATGTAGGTTCTAAGTCCCCGGTTATTTGTGAATACTACTGCAGGTTCTAAGTCCCCGGTTATTTGTGAATACTTATGTAAGTTCTAAGTCCCCGCTTATTTGTGGATACTTATGTAGGTTATAAGTCCCCGGTTATTTGTGAATACTAATGTAGGCTCTAAATCCCTGTTATTTGTGAATATTTATGTAGGTTCTAAGTCCCTGTTATTTGTGAATACTTATGTAGTTCTATGTCCCCGGTTATTTGTGAATACTTATGTAGGTTCTAAGTCCCCGGTTATTTGTGAATATTTATGTAGGTTCTAAGTCCCCGGTTATTTGTGAAAATTTATGTAGGTTCTAAGTCCCCGGTTATTTGTGAATACTTATGTAGGTACTAAGTCCCCGGTTATTTGTGAATATTAATGTAGGTTCTAAGTCCCCGGTTATTTGTGAATACTTATGTAGGTTCTAAGTACCCTGTTATTTGTGATACTTATGTAGGTTCTAAGTCCCCGGTTATTTTTGAATATTTATATAGTTTCTAAGTCCCCGGTTATTTGTGAATATTTATGTAGGTTCTAACTCCCCGGTTTTTTTAATATTTATGTAGGTTCTATGTCCCCGGTTATTTGTGAATATTTATGTAGGTTCTAAGTCCCCGATTATTTGTGAATATTTATGTAGGTTCTAAGTCCCTGGTTCTTTGTGAATATTTATGTAGGTTCTAAGTCCCCGGTTATTTGTGAATACTTATGAAGGTTCTAAGTCCCCGGTTATTTTTGAAAATTTATGTAGGTTCTAAGTCCTCGGTTATTTGTGAATACTTATGTAGGTTCTAAGTCCCCGGTTATTTGTGAATACTTATGTAGGTTCTAAGTCCCCGATTATTTGTGAATACTTATGTAGGTTCTAAGTCCCCGGTTATTTGTGAATACTTATGTAGGTTCTTAGTCCCCGGTTATTTGTGAATATTTATGTAGGTTCTAAGTCCCCGGTTATTTGTGGATATTTATGTAGGTTCTAAGTCCCCGGTTATTTGTAAATACTTATGTAGGTTCTAAGTCCCCGGTTATTTGTGAATACTTATGTAGGTTCTAAGTCCCCGGTTATTTGTAAATACTTATGTAGATTCTAAGTCCCCGGTTATTTGTAAATATATATGACGGTTCTAAGTCCCCGGTTATTGTGGATATTTATGTAGGTTCTAAGTCCCCGGTTATTTGTGAATATTTATGTAGGTTCTTAGTCCCCGGTTATTTGTGAATATTTATATAGGTTCTAAGTCCCCGATTATTAGTGAATATTTATGTAGGTTCTAAGTCCTCAGTTATTTGTGGATATTTATGTAGGTTCTAAGTCCCGTGTTATTTGTGAATACTTAGGTAGGTTCTAAGTCCCCGGTTATTTGTGAATACTTATGTAGGTTCTAAGTCCCCGGTTTTTTGTCAATACTAGCCTCAAAGTCTAATACGAAGATATCTATTGGTTGGCGTCTGGTTGAGTTTTTTTTTGTATTGTCATCATGTTTATATAAAGTAGAGAGGTCAAAGTGGGTGCTGGCTTTGTGTCAATAAGCTCACACAACACATCGGGACTTTATCCATTGAGGTTGTTTCCTCGGAAAAGCCCACACGGGATTACTGTAGGGTCCCATTCCATGCGCGACATGACACGTACAGTTACTGCTGATATTATACAACTGTTGATGTAGCAACCGCTCTTGATACCACCTAATCGTGCACATCAGCTAGCCGAGGTGTCTAACCTGTATGCTTTACCTGTCGGAATAAGAGCGACCCAGACTAGTCATGCCAGACCTTAGTGCCAAAAAACTTTCTCCAAGTTGCAAAGATAAAGAGAAGAAGAGAGGCGTTAAATGTCTTAGTCAGCGATAGTACCTCTGCGTCTGACTAATGAACAAATAAGGACCAAGAAGGCCGGACGATAGCCAGAGCCCATCTACTTGTTAAGCAGTTCTAGGTTTGAAATTCGGATATTTTGTTCGAGACTCAAGCTCTAACAAGGTTGTCTATCAGGACTAAGGGAGCTTCCCTCCCTCAACGCTTTGCTGTCAAGACATAAGGAGTTAGTAGAAGAGAGTTCTCTCTTCAATACTCTATGACCTGACATTGTCTATGGGTCCATAACATGAGAGTGTACTTATTAGGTATTACATAGATTCAGCAGGTATTAAGACAAATAAATAACACATTCTAATATGCACGTATTTTCATGATTTAAAGATTCATGGGAACTTACATGTCAGAAACCAAAAAGTGCTTTTCAAGAAAAAAGACATGAGAAAATTCGCAACAAAGCAATTTCTCTATAATAGTTTCTCAGACATTTTTTAGTAAAAACAAAAATAATATAAAAAAACCTGTAGTCGCCCGTTCCATCAGGACACACACGTTTAATTGGACCAACAGTTTACATGTACAGATACTTCAGCTAAATTGTGCAAATTTTGTCACGGTAGATTCGTGTAGCACTTTACATTATTGTCAGATAACACTTGTTTAAAAAAAAAAAAACTTAAATTACTAAAACAACAAACTAAATCTGCCCTAATTGATGTCTGTCTGATAGGTCCACGAGATTATTAAAGTTAATCAAGGGATAAATGGTGACTCAATTTTTAGTGATGTAGGTTATAGAACAAACTAAAAAACCGTTTAAAGACAGTCACGCATTTATCACTTATATCGTTGGAAGGATGGACAAACCTAATTTTCTTCCCAACCAGATCGTTTTCAAAAGATGAACTGCACCCTAGTATTAAATAACTTCAAAAAGGGTTGATATGCCGTAACAGATTGAATGTATTCACTGGTCAAGGAAACATTCCACTTCATCTGTATATATCATACATGACACAGACACGCAGAAAGGTTGGGCATTCACTACTTATAGACAATGCAAGGACATCGGCATTGTTAGCCAACGAAACTATAAATACAAGCTTGACAATAGAAATATAAACATAACGTTTGAGGTAAACTAATAATTCTTTTATTTATTTAATTAAGTTATAATTAAAAACTTATGTAAAGTGTATACCTTTGCCCGCCCCCCCCCCACGATGTTAACGGAAAAATAAAACTGAGATTACGTTTCTGATTTTTGTTAGATGAGGATTGATAATTTGTATAATTTCGATTATTCGGACTACCGTTCTCATCTTGAGTGTTATAATCACTACGTTTCGGCCGCTCTAGCCTCCAACAGAAATATTCCCGAGTGTGAAAATATACATCTGGCGTGACGTTGTACAACGAATGCTACAACATAGAGAAAGACGAAGCAAGTATCCTAGGGACCTCCAAAGCGTATCACAAAACCGATGAGTCCATCATTATGTGCGTACTTTAAATAATATGCTTAAATAGAAATATGTTAAGCATTTTTTAATTTTTTTATTATTTGATGAACAAGCAATTACTGCATTTTACACGTGTAATGGTTCTTTTGTTGCATTGCATATCAACCCTGTTATTTCATTAGAAGTTTTCATTCACCAAGTTATTTACAAATCAAAATATTACACTCATCCTGGAAATGCCAGTTTTTCATATGAATCGTTTGTAACAGGTGTTGCAGTCAGGAGGTATAAGACATACATATTTAATGTGATGCAAGAATGTATTTTTGAAATGTGAAGATAAATTCCATAAGTACTTTTAATATGAACAATTTAATATGGTTTTGTAATTCTATTAATGGTAAAACACTATTCTAAAATAGGCCCAGAAAAGAGAAAGAGTACTTGAAGTATTGTGATTTAAAATGCAATGTATTATATAGACAATAATAAAGTAATATGACATAATTGCGGTGATATAAAAAACATACTCTTTTAAGAAGAGTCCCCGGTTACTGTGAGTTCTGTAGGAGTATATATTAGCACGAGAATTAAAAAGCTTGCTACTTTCTCTGTAAGACCGAGTTGGGAGAAGCAGCTTACTCAGAAAAAAACGAAAACAATGCATGAGAAATTGGTATACATGGCTGTTAAAATGGTGAATAATCAACTTTATTCTATCATATAGATATATTATTATATAGTTATACTGCTTTAGACGTGTATTAATTATTTGAATCTTTGCTCCTAGTTAGTTGCCTTCCAACGACGGCAAAGTAAGACACAGCGCTGAATGTAGAAAGCGACTGTGGGAAATCCATATATTTCGCAGCAGAACTCAGTTCCGTGTAACACCTGGATAAATCCCAGCAGTGTATGTCAGAGAACTTCCACGACTTCAGTCCCTCTACCCCAACTGCCTTATTGCAACCATATGGACTATCATACATGGGACGAAATTGAGAAGGACAAGCTGCTTGCCACTGCCAAACTGATATTCAGGCGTCTCTCAAAAGATACTGTGAAAGATGCCTCAAGCATTGGTAAAGATATTAATCATTTCATTTCCTCTTAAAAGTATCAAATTTGTGCCCGTCAACGCTGCATATTTATGTTGTATGAAAAAAAAAAGTCCACATCACTTCCGGTCGTAAGCTGACCAAAACATTTGCTCAAGTACCACTATGTTTGATTAAACATTATTTAAGAGTTTCCATAGCTGATGTTACTAGTGTAGTTTCTACTGCAGTTAAAGTGACACCATATATCATCATTTACACTAAGACCCGTTTCCTGTGTACGATTCAAGTCGATTATAAACAATGCTATCATCTAGATGATCCGATTCCTCTTCCTTATTACTTGTTCCTTGTGCAAAATCAAGATTTGTATCACCATGACGTTCAGATTACAGCCGGTTGTCTGTTACTAAGGTAATATCTTGTTTGTACGATATTCCTAAAACTCATTCTGGGTAAATATTTAGTAAAGAGACTGGGTTTGGCTAGGCATCATTTGACTCATTAAGCTGGTGAATATTTCAATAAATATCGATGCGCATGTATTTTCTTAACGCAGTAATGGAATAAAAAAGAAAAAGGTAACATTAACTTTCGATTGAGGGGTTTCTTTTGACGGATAAATAGAGAAATGATAAACTCGTTTTCAAACAAGAGAAAATACATCATTTTGTTAAGTAAAAGTGTGCTTAATTATCAACAGAAAAAAGGACAACATTGAAAGATTTCCATGATTCTAGAAAAAGCAAATTAGTAATTATGAAAGTTTTTGCAAATAATTTGCATAGGAACCTTACACCCCCATTCTTCAATTTACATCACGTTGAATCTAGTCACCCTTCCCCAGAATGGATAGTACAACATAAGAGTACCAGTTGAAGTTTTAATTCAAAATTTGTCTTGTTTAAAAAAAAACAAGCTCTCAAACATGTACTAGAATGTTTTCTATGGACACCGTTCTCTCGAAATCTTACCGGCACGCGAGAGTTATTTGATGTTATTAATATATATATATATATATATATATATATATATATATATATATATATATATATATATATATATATATATATATATATATATATACAGGGTGGTGCAAGAGTAGCGCATCGGTTTGTTTAGGGGATAGAAACTACAACATTTCAAGTAATTTACTAGGCTTTTCTGATAAATATTACATTTACTTGGTTATTTTGTTGCAGTAGGTTTAAAAAATAATATCCGTTAAATGGGCACCAGTTTCGGCCTCACAAAGACGGGTTCTAGTTAGGGCATTTTCCATTACAGTCCTTAGAATAACTGGCTCTAGTTCTTGGATTTCATGTCTGATATTGTTTTTAAGCTCTTGAATCGTTTTCTTAAGATAACCACAAAGGAAAATGTCAGGGGCTGTTAAATCCGGTGAACGCGAAGGCCAGTTAAAATCAGAAAATCTGCTAATTAAGCGCTCGCCAAACAATCCCCTTAAAAGCGCCATACTTTGTCTGGCAGTGTGGGCAGTAGCTCCATCTTGTTGGAACCACATTTCTGGGTTGTCAGCTGGCCTAAAAAATGTTCAATCATTTTTTGATATCGCTGTGCAGTTATCGTCACCGCGATAACTTCTTCGTCTTCAAAGTAATATGGACCGATCACTCTTTCCGAGGTAACACCACACTAACCGGTACATTTTAGTTGATGTAATTCACGCTGATTAACGGTTCTTGGATTTACAATGGCCCATATTCTGCAGTTTTGCTTATTTACGAACCCATTCAGATGAAAATGGGCTTCGTCGCACATTATCAGCTTATGGATGAACTCATTTTGTTCTCTGGCTAATTGCTGAATGTGGACAGCATAAGCTACGCGTGATTGCAAATCTGTGGGTTGTAATGCCTGTACCAATTGAATTTTGTATGGAAACAGATGCAATTCACGCAAAATTCTTTGAAGTGACCTTCTGGACATTCCAATCTGAGTCGTTCGTCTTCGAGTTAAGGTGTCTGGATTTTCAGCAATGCTATCCTCAACGAGTGCTACATTTTCTGCTGTCCGTACTGAACGTGGTCTGCCAGATCGTGGAAGATCACTGACTGAACCCTGCTGCCGAAATCGAGCCACAAGACGATCAATTGTGGTCTGACTGGGAGATTGTTTGACATTATAATGCCGACGATAGGCTCTTTGGGTTAAGGTTATTGAACGATGGTTTCCGAAGTAAAGTTCAATAATTTTGGTTCGTTGTTCAGTGCTATATTTTTCCATGATAAATAATCAATGCTTATATCTGTAATAATCTGAAAAATAAGGAGAAAATTTGATTAAATGTTAAATTTGTTACTGATTCAAACTAATGCGTGACTTTTGCGCCACCCTGTATATATATATATATATATATATATATATATATATATATATATATATATATATATATATATATATATATATATATATTAACACAAATTTGATATGTGTACATTTATAAATAACACTTTTATCTTCTATATAAAACTCAATGTATGGGTGCATAAGATTTACCGGTAAATACAATGGGAGTAGTCTTGCATCTGTAAGTGAACTCCCAGATGGCCTACGAGAGCATAAGCTCCTTAAAATTTCAAGTCTTTCCTATTTTATGAAATTTATATTATATCTATAACATTTTCTGGAGAAACACAATGAAAGTTACCCCATATCTTTAAGTGCCCTTCTAATCTAAAGGAGCTATGGGAACCGAACTTCCTTAAAAATTTAAAATATATCCTATTTAGATTAAATGTATATCATATATATATATATATATATATATATATATATATATATATATATACAATTCTGATGCTAAGACAATGGAGAAGGTTCCGAATGTTAACGTTACCGAATATGAGCCGAATATCTACGTGCCCTCACTTCTAAATGACGCATGGGGATAGAAACCTATTAAAACTTCAAATACGTATGTTTCTCATGAGTTGAAAAATGTCTTAACCGTTTAGTTCGGATAGTATTAGGTTGAGAATACCGAGTGGACGGTTTCGATTCTAGTACGCTCTGATATTTTTAAAAAATAATTATATGAAATAAAAGAATATGTTTTCTCATATAAATATAATTAAATGTTAGTGTATAATTTGGGTAATTGCAGTTATTGTTATTATTATTATTATTATTATTATTATTATTATTATTTTTTTTTTTTTATTAGTATTATTATAATTATTATTATTTTGTAAACTGTTAGTAATTAATAAATTACAAGACAAATGAAAGCTAGTTAGAATTAAATGAAAAAGATATCCTAGAAAATGAC
>OY744517.1:98339026-98369026 GCA_963556195.1 Sepiola atlantica
ATACTGATAGCACTAAAAAGTTTTATAAGATGAAATCATATAATAAAAATAATAATGATAACTAGGTAAATGTATGAATAAATAAATGAATAAATAAATAAGTAAATAGAAAAATACCTGAGGTACCATAACATGAATATACGATGTAAGTAAAATATATAGCAATGTTATAGGTGAGTGTGATATTATATTAAATAATTGTAGGTCTGTATAGATGTAGGTACATTGTGGGGGGGGATCATGTAATCTTATTTATTATAAATTATTTGTGTGCGTTGAAGTATTTATATTGGTTCAAGAGACCAAGGTCAGTATTGAGTACTGTATTGTGCGAGCCAAATCGAAAAATCCATTGAATCTCTTAGTTGGCGAATTTTTGTTGAGGGGAAATTTGAGTAAATAAGGAGGCATTTAATATTGTCTGTGGTATGGCCAGGTAAGTTGAAATTGTCTGCCAGAGGTGCGTGAGGTGACTTTTGTCGGATATGTATACATATATATATATATATATATATATATATATAGCATATAAACATAAATAGTTAATGTATAACTTATAAATAAGAGTATATCATGAATGAAGTGATGCACGTGTAGCAGATGTAGCAATTATCTAGACAAACAAAAGATTAGAATAAATAGTGTAATAATGAAAAATCTATTACGTCCTTAGTAGTTCAAAACAATGGTGTATTAAAATAAATAAGATTTATTTTTCTTTCCTTTAGGCATATCTTTTCAAACACAGGTTCTTATCATCAGGGAATCACACATGGATAGACGTAAACCATGCTTCCTAAAAAGTATTTCTGTTACCGTAAGGGTAGAAATTTAATATATATTAAATAGAACGCAATCATCAGTTTCGACGGCACAGTCACATTAATATATATATATATATATATATATATATATATATATATATATATATATATATATATATATATATATATATATTGATTTTATTCCATTAGTTGCGACAAAACAGGTTTTGTTTCATTGGTGCGGATAGCTACCAATTCATCAGGCCGGCGGAAGGAATTCAAATGGCATAAAATTTTAAGTTCACTTTAACGGGAGATTGAAAATTGAAAATACATTGGAGGGGGAGGGGGATAGAGTTGGGGCTTTGTCTATAACGGCGACATGGGACATGAGAGGGGAGGGGGGAGGACCTCAACAAGTCGTGTTTCAAATTATTACGTGGGAGGTTTTGCACGTGTCAGTGCTGCGACAATCTCAATCTCGGCCGGGGCGGGAGGAGGGAGATGGGGCGACGGCCAGAGTGAGTCAAATTCAAAATGAGAATAAAACCATGATTACAACCCTCATTCTTATTTTATTTTAATTCTAATAAGTAATTATCATGTGGATAAAAAAGTTTGATAATTTTAATTTAGGGTATTAATTGCTACTTTTGCATTTTATTTATTTTATTTTAATGTTTTGTTTATTATTTGTAGTGAATTTTGTTGTGATTATATTTTTTAAAATTGTGATTATATTATACCGAGATCAATACTAGTGGAATCTTTTATAAAAGAAGTTTTCTGGTGTTACCAGTCATATCACCAACAAAACCGATTATGACAATGGCAATGCCCGCCAACCATACCCACGACAGTCGCAGCGACAACAGCCTTATGTAAAAGCCTTAATAAAAATAACAATAAAAATAAAAATAAATATAAAAATAAAATAAAAATAAAGATAAATATAAATAAAATTAGAATAAAAATAGAAATAGAAATAACAAGTTTGTAAGAATATTAATGATAATAACAATAATAATAATAATAATAATAATAATAATAATAATAATAATAATAGTATTAAAAAAAATTAATAATAATAATAATAATAATAATAATAATTATAATAATAATAATAATAATACTAATAATAATAATAGTAATACTGATAAATATCACCATCATTACCATTTTGCTACTTGTGAAGTCAGTGGGCGAAATAAGTCGACAAGTTATGGTAGGCTTTTTTAATTCTACTGCCAATGACAAGGACTAAGTACCAGTTAATAATTAAGTGTTCAAGGTAGTGATCGAGGGGTTAAGTAATTGAGATTAGTCTAAGTGATATCAGTGTTGATAGCTGTCCCAGTTATGAGTTTATGTTAGAATTGGTAGTATGGCTGAGAGGTTATTGAGGCTGTGCATTATAGGTAGTACGTAGATATTTGATATTATTGGTAGTTTAGAGGGGTGGTTATATATTTATAGATTCATCATGACTTGTTGGGGTGGGATTGGGTTGTAAATTTGGGTGGGTGGGTAGGGGGTTATAGTGTGTTTTGGGGTAGTGTATAGTGGGGGTTAAATGTTATCATTCAGTTTTGTAAAAAATATATATATATATATATATATATATGAGAGAGGAAGGATGAAAGTAATCCGATGTAATGGGAAGTAAAAAAATTCAAAAACAAAACACAGTTGTTTATGTATTCATCAACGTTTTGTCCCTATTGTAAAGCTTCATCAGGATAATAGTTTGAGAAAATCTACATGTAAGTACATATAATTGTGGGGTTGACATAGTGGTGAGGTGAAGGGCTATATCACCCAGAGACTCCCAGAGACTCCCAGAGACTCCCAGAGACTCCCAGAGACGCCAGAGTGTGAGAGTCAATTGTCGAGAAAGATTAAAATGAATATAAAACACTTTAAGTTGATAACATTGAAGCAGGATTAAATGGGGAGTGGTGAGGATGATATTGAAATTGCCTAAGGGTGGGAGTGGTGAATGGTTGATAAGAAAACGATCTGAAGAGGAAAAAAAACTATTCCTGAAACCATTTTATTTTCCTTTCTCTCAAGATTAGCCCCCTCGTCTCTAGCAGAGCTCTACACATTCTTTGAAACACATATAGGTGCACACATTCATGATGTAGCCACCTGCTCAGTTTCTATCCACCTCTCTTCCTCGGTCCTCAAAAATTTCACACCTCGCAACAACAACAACAAAAACCTTTTAACTTCTCTACCATTTGGCCATTTCAATTATATTCTGTTCCCTCCCATTTAAAAAGTTGGCTTCAGCTCTTCGAATCTTTTTCTCATCAACCATAATCTTACCCACATTTGGAACACACAGTTTCCACTTCCCCCCTCTTTCCCTAGCCTCTCAACATTCATGCAACACCTGAGCACAACAAAAATCTCAGCCCCCTTTAAAATTCTCACGGAATAGTGTTATTCTGATATCTTTTATATGGAGTAGATAGCTAACCCGTGACCCAGAAGTCCGACCCCCACCCTGTGTATGATATCTGCTGGACTTATATTTTGTTGCCTACTTTGACTGTTTCATCGCAAGAATATTGTGAAAATTTGATTATTGAAATTTCTCGCCTTCTTTTGGGCGAGTTTTGCCAATTCTTGGAGTTGTGAAGTGTTCTACTCTAGTGGGGAGCCGCTCATTAATCTATGTAAGTTGTACCTAATTTTCTCTTTTCGATAGTTTGGATATGATTATGTTATACACCTTATCTAATTGTTAGATTACTATAAATATAATGGTATACACATATACTCTGTTGTTTAGTTATTTTGTTTCATGGCGGTTTACTAGTTTTAATCCTCATGTAAACACAATATTTTTTTTTTCAAATTTGTGGTTTCTAGTTTTCTCTTGCCATTTTGTTTTTTTTCTTATTTCCATGTGATGTCTTTAACTGGACAATGCCCCCCCCCGTTTGTTATTAATATTAAGCCTCAAGAAACTACGAGCTGATTCCGTGCTTATATATCTTATTTAATTGGCCACGTTCACGCTCTTTTCGTCCCGACGAAGGTTGTACGTTACAAGATAAACGTTAACATTTTATGTAATATTATAAGTGTAAAATAATCCGTTCTAGAATTAACGGTAAACAATAAGTTGAAAACATATTATTTGTAATTATGGCTAGGTTACTTATTATTTTGTTAACTTATTATTACGTTATTTATTGTTTTAGTTAAATGTATTAATATTAGTTATAATGAAAAAATGAACTGTTTGCAAACAGTTTAAACTAGTTACACATTTTAAGTATTTTATTACGTTTTACTATTTAAAGAATTTTAGAAAAGTCTTTAGTGTAGTCGCTAGAAATATTCACAGCGATGGTGCAGTCTTCAATCTGCAATTTCGAGTTATATTGAACCTTTATAAGCAGAACGTAAATAGTATGGTCCATTTGTGCTGGGGAAGCCAAAATACAAAATATAAATGGTAAATTTAAAAGAAAATGTTCAAACAAACATTGTTTAATTGGTATCATGTACAGAGTTACTACTTTCCGAGATTGTTTCTGATTTAAAAAATTATGAATAGAAGAATATCCATCCCAGGACGCGTAAAATGTTCAAACAATCATTGTTTAATTGGTATCATGTACAGAGTTACTACTTTCCGAGGTTGTTTCTGACTCTAAAATTTATAAATACAAGAATACCCATCCCAGGACGCGTAAAAGCAATTCCACGAACATTATAGTGTTGTGTCGTATTTGTATCCATTTATAAACACTATAATATATATATATATATATATATATATATATATATATATATATATATATGTATATATAGATATATGTATGTATATATATATATATATATATGTATATATAGATATATGTATGTATATATATGTATATATATATATATATATGTATACATAGATATATGTGTGTGTATATATATATATATATATATATATATACACTAAAGCTGATGTCTAAAATTTGTATTCCAATTTTGATCAAAATCAATTACATGATCTATTTCTAGAAATTATTTAAATTTAAGGCTTAAGCGTCAGGTCTGGTAAAATGAAATATAAAATCATTGATTTTTGTTTAATTGGTTTCTTATTTCTATTGGTCTAATTTACATTTTTAAAATGCAGATAATAGAAGTAAAATAGGAAAGACAGATATATTAGAGGAAAACATCAAGTGTGTTATTTTCAGTTGTTTAAGCTGTACATCTGTGCATGCAAAACGCGTTTAACTTTTATTGGTTGTATTTTTACTGCGGACAAAATATGAATTTCGTTTCTACAGAAAGATGACTCACTAACCTGCAATTTGCTTATATCACACGCTTGTTAGACACATTTGTTTACTTCGCGTATCTTGATTTTGTTCCGAAAACCTTTTAGTTTTAATGGAACGATTTAAATTTTCAGAAATCATCTATTAAACAAATAAATAGGACCGGACACTCATGCAATATATTAGGACCTCCCGTTCTAGCAACTCATTAGTGGTAACAAAGAAATGTGTCTTGCTTCATTCTAAATGTTTCTCTGGGGTCATTTAATCCAATTAAAACACTCCATGAATCTGTTTGTGAGGTAAACGTCTTCTTTTCCATGTTTTTCTTTTTTTATATCACTAGAAGCGTATGATACACATGTATATTTTACAATTGTCTAATTTGAAATATTTGTTAATTACTCTTCGTTATATAAACAATGTCGTACCCCTATTTATCTTAAGTCAGTGTATCAATCAGGTTGACCCATTTTAATTGCCTTTAGACTTATGAATTCCTGAATTGTAAAAGGCCTTTACTCTAACCTAACAAATAAGGTAGTTTAACATTATCGTGCTGAGCAGCGAATATACACCGTCCCTATTAAATGTATAAACTCCATTAACGTTTTATTGTATGGACAGGAAAGCAATAAGCTCGTTTTAAGATGATTAAATGAAGGGGTTACCCCAAGTTGTCAAATAAAGTCTAAAGAATTCGTAGTACAATAAACCAAACGTAAAGGAAACACGTCCGTGGTGGGAAATACGGTGGGTGTTGTTTTTTGAGGGAGCGTTAAATCAGTCAATGAAAGCAATAAGATACGATTGTCTGTTGGAATCAAAACGTGTCAACGGAGGAAATGGAAGTGTGAAATTTGTGAATCGCGTTAAGAGTGACGCAGTTAAAGAGTTTTTGTCTTGTTAGTGAGAAATGACTTGGAAGAATTCGTACTCAATTAATAAACCGAGGTGGGCTAAATATTCTACACACCATGTTAAGATTACATTCAGGAACAAGCTATCTAAATAACTTGTCTGTGTTAATTTATTCGTTATTAGTGAACAAATTCAATATTTAAATATGTCATGAATCTATATTGGGTTCATATACTTAACTTTTCCAGGCTACTACAATCATCAGGTGCTGTCTTTGAGATGCAGGCTTACCACTTTGATCAATTTGAATCATGATGTATATTGATATGCTAATAGTTTTACCCAGGTCCAAATAATTACATAATCACTAAGATATCAACTATAAAAAGCTCTAATTTAAGGTGATGTAATGAACACCTTCATGAATTGTTTTAGTAAGTGTACATTGTTTACCTTTGGTTAACTTATTTCAGGATTGTGTTAATCGTATACTTTATCGTCGCACATATAAAAATAGGTATGTGCTTATTTTAATATATTTCTGTGTATATGTGTGTGGGGGTTAACATTCTAAAGTAATTAAACGGTCAGTATGAACAGAACCGTAAATTAAGTCTACGGGGTAGTTTACTCTAGTTCCATCGGACAAGTATTAATTGACTTAAGTAACTCGTAATTCTATTCTTAGTATCCGTCGTACTGAGGACTTATTTAACTTCCACAATACTGTCACTTAGAGCTGATTAGGACTCATCACTTTTATCCATTGCGCCACGGATCATTGTAAATTATTTATGATATCACGTTACGTTGTATTATTTATAATTTTAACTAAAGGAAACAATTTTATATAAATATTGGTTATCATATAAGTTCCCTTTCAGGAAAGATGTTAGAATGTTTATGGCGTTAACCGAATTTACTTCATCTCTTCTTTGTAACCCTAACCCTAACACTAACCTTTTTTCTATCCTGTTATCTTCATTCTTCATTGTCCACGTTTTCTTATTTATACAGAAACGTGACAATACAAATACCTTATAAATATATCGATACGAATAAGTCAATATTACCTAATGACTCCTTTGTGATCAATATATCGAAATTCTCGATTATTTAACCTTCACTTTGAGAGGAGGGCGAGGCAGAAAATGCAATGTGCGTGCCTTCATCTTCTTTTTTATTACATTCGACCCCGTTAATCTTTCTGTTATTATTCGATTTATTCATCGTTTTTTTTTTCTGAACAACTTGACTACGTAAATTTTTTGACTGATCCATTTGTCGATAAATATTCTTATCGAGCATGAAATAAGAGTGCGACACTCTTGACAAACAGCAACGTAATTACCACATGTATAACTGAAAGCAGAAGACTACTCCTACCACACTCAGCTGTATGCTAGTCCTTTAACTTTGCTAACATGAATAGTATTTATATTATGCATAAGTTTCACTGATTGGAATGCTTTTTCAAGACCGGGGTTGACTATTTTCTTTGAGTAAATTTCTCGGAAGTAGTTGACAGTCGCCACTTCACCTTTTAACATATGTTATTCATTTGAACTAATTGAGGTGTATTTCCTTTTTTATGAGTCATTAGTGAAATTTTGTCAAGAGGAATAATCGATTTACACAGGCCCTCACATAACTAGCTGAACTAACATTATAGCAATACCTCTGAACCCACCCAAATTATTTCGCAACAACCGCGGCCAATAAACTAATACGTTTACTACATTTTCTTATGGAATTCTAACTGGGCATTATTTGTAAATGGACTGTAACTATTAACCGTCTACTTATATGCTTAAAGGTATATAACTTCTATGATATGAAAAGGATATAAATAATATCAATTACCTTAAAATGTTGTACAAAAATTAAAAATAAAATTACTCAGTTATGAAAATTCAGATTATCTTACAAGCCAAAACTTCATCCAGATCAAATATAACAAATTTTTTTTCATAATATATTTGGTGCAAGATGAATCGATATTTTTGGGGCAAACGCGTCTTTCATGTTATTTCTAAGTCACTAGTGATTCACAGCCAAGCAATCGCAAGGGATAGCTTATTGTAAGAACAGAGTCTCGGAATGAACAAGACTACCCATATTTCTACACGCCCTACGCTGCATTCTATCACGATGCAAATTATCTTGCAAAAGTAATTTTACACTGACTTACAGTTGATTACGGCCGAAGGCTTTTTATAGTATTTGAATGATAATAACCTTTGTAAGGATTTCAGTATGCATAGTGTTCTACGAGCAGAATGTTGGCATATGTGTCCCATCTTCGATCTTTGCAGGCTCTTATTGTTATTGTTATTATTATTATTATTTGTAGTAGAAGTAGTAGTAGTAGTAGTAGTAGTAGTTGTAGTAGAAGTAGTAGTATTGCATAGCACACCGAAAACCAGACATTTGTTACGTTATCAATGATGAAAATCATCGCCACGAAAATCTATTAAGCGCTTCTCAAAATACGAAAGCAATACGAAAGTTTATGAAAAGTCTAGAAATCATACGAAAGTTTATAAAACGTTTTCAAACTTTTCTAACACTCATATTTAACGCACTTTTAATAGGCTCTTTTACGCACATTTCTTTTAGGCGTTTTTAAGCCTTTAAACTGTCAGTCCTGTTACACATTACCTTTTGAATACTTCTCGTTATTAAAACATTTTTTCTCATTTAAACATTTTACATTAAACACTTTAAACATAGTCCTTTTTAAATTATTTTCTCATTAAACACAGTTCATTAAACATTGTATCTAATTTAAACACTTTAACCATTGTTCGTTAGGCATATCAAATTAAACATAGTGCATTTTTATTTCTGCTTTAGTTCTTTCAGTTGTAAGTCTTTCGAAGTTTAAGAGTTTAAAACCAAAAAAAATGTGATGCACAAAAAGTTTCCTTACATTTTCTTTGTCGTGTAGTTGTGATCGCCGTTTGTGCCGTCGGTTTCCATTGCGTATCTTTGGCCGTGATCGGTGTTTGTAAGCTTTGATCTGTGGATAAATTTTATCGACAGGCAGAAGACAAACGCGGAGACAATTTTTCCTCAGAGAGATGCAAGTCTTTTATTCTGGACTTCGTTGCGGAAGGGTCCTTTCCATTCGTTCGCTCGATTCTCATTCATCCTTCTCGCTGGAGGATGCGACTATGCACGGGAATTTCTGCTGGATCCCGAAGTAATCCAGCCATTACGACGCACGTCTACATTGTCGACCCGACGCTCTCACTTCCAAAGCCCTTCTTTCTCATTTGAGGACTCACAGAAAGGTCGACCGTCTAGCTCGCTTCCCAACTCGTCACTCTTTTTAAAAAAACTTAATTTCTCACGAAGAAGGAGTGACGTCACAATTCTTTGTCCCGTCATACAAATCATAACCAGAGCTTGTCTGGCCTTTATTGAACCCCGACCGTTGAAGTTGGTGAGGTTTCACTAGTTGTTATGACTTCTTGGGATTACTCATTCTGATGACAAATGTATCTGTCCTAAAATGGATGTCCTTTCGACCTGTACATAACTCGGACAAAGTGCACCCCTCTCACAATCAAGACTAGTAGACCTATACGCTTTTAGGCATACGGGCCCCCTCCTAATATAACAGTAGGAAGAGTAGTAGTAGCAGTAGCAGCCGTAACAGTAGTAGTAATAGTAGTAGTATTAGTAGTAGTAGTATTAAGTAAAGTAAAGTAGTCGACTATAGTCGAATGTGACTCGAATCTCTATTGGTGTGAGATGAAAAGTCGCTTTCCGGAGACTGAAACGTTTGTAGAGATGGCTGTATATTTACTTATCTGACTGAGCTTGCTTTGAAATAATAATAATAGATGAGTTAGTAACAAGAGTTCTATAAATATACCAACATGTTTACTATAATAAAATCATCGTAATTAAAGACTGCATTAACACAAGAACACAATAATGTAAGGCAAGTCGGCTCGGCAGACAGGCAGTCTGTAGCTAAAGACAGAAGATTGACTTCTAGAGTTCAATTGCGTCTTGCCGTTTTCTGGCAAGGAACTAAAAGATATTTTTAGCGTTTCGTGTCCACAACGGTGACGCGCTTACTAATATGTTTAGCTGCTTCGACTTAAGCATTACCGTGGGTAACGAAGTGCGCCTCAATTTGAGTGAACTTCACGCGTACGCTACCAGCGAAACCTAGAATCGAACCACTGCTGTTTGTCGTGTGGAATACACCTAACCCCAAATAAGTAGTCGATAAAAATCAGCTGCTTGAACAAGGTGAGGAGTTAGTTAGAAAATCCTGCTGAAATGAGAACGAAACAAGGAAGCAAGTTTGGGAATTATTTGTAAAATACTGTCTTAAATTCCCTTCGTGGATATTCCTGAAAGAAAACGAAACCATCGCTTAACGAAACAAAGACAGTTTTAATTAAACTAAAGATGCGTGAAACGGTGCTGATGACGAAAATAACATGATGAAATATTCAACCAAAATGTATTCAATTAATATATTATGCGGCAAAGTAAAAAACATATTTTTAAATATTTTTGTGTTTTTAGAAAAGAAAAATGTAATTACTAAGCTTAGATGCAGTAAAATATTTATCTGGGACGACAGCATTTGGACGCCAGAAAATTTCAACGCCGCCATGTTTGTTTCGTCGATACGTGGGAATGGGCACACCATATAGCGAAACTATTAAACTTACATATATTTTCTTTATAATTAAAAGTAAGTTGATATATAACACTAAACATAAGCCAGTATAGCTTGTGATCTATTAATATTCTTCTTCTTCTTCTTTCGTTTGCTTCACAGCATCTCACTGTTAGATCACCAGCTCGGTTGAGAAACGCCATGCGAATGTTTTGTTGTCTAGCGCAGCTATGCCGGCTTCGCCGTTGGGTGGTCGATATTTAAGGCATGACTCGATGATGTGGTCTACTGTCTGTTCAGAGTGACCACAGTCGAGTCCTTGACCCCATCCTTTCATGGTCGCGGCGGAACGGCCGACACCTGTCCTGAGTCGGTTAAGCATTGTCCACTGCCGGCGAGGGATGTCCATGCCTGGTAGATTATCCGAGTCTTCCACAAATCTGTGCAACCTTGATTTATCTGCTGCCTACCATTCCTCTGTCCATCAACGTTTCAGCCAGATTCGTTTTGTGACGTCACTGGATGTTGAAAGCAGGAGCTGGTGGGCATGCTCCGAGAATGGGCGTCGTGACTTCAAGCGAGCTCGTGGAGGGGTATCTGTGGCGAGCTTGTGGAGAAGGTAGTCCTCATCGATAGTGGCCTTTCTAGACAGTGCAAGGACAGCCGCCTCACGGCGCAGGGTTGGTGGTGCGATGCCGGCGAGAATCGGTAGTTGGGTGATTGGTGTGGCGCGCAAGCAACCAGAGACTGTGCGCAAGACGGTATTGAGCGTTACGCCCAGCTTCTTGGTGTGGGAGCTCTTGCACCAGGCTGGGGAGCAGTACTCAGCGGCGGGGAAGACCAATGCCTGGGTAGATATGTGCAGTTATGGAGGAGATAAAGTCAGTCTTTTCGTGGCCTTCTCCATAAGTACCTACTCACAACAGCGAAACTAATGACTTTAGACCGCTTCCAGCAACCCCAGCGTATTAATATTCAATCATGGTTTATTAGAGTAAATGTACAAGTATAAGGATCTCCGATAAAACGGGACGCTATGCAACGAACACCGCGGAAAGAATAACAACCAACAAAAGTGCATCTACTCACGCATCTTGTTGCATGAGGGTTTTTTCTTCTTTAAGTAATTCGATGATCGTATTTGAAAATTTTAGATGTGACGTAAAAATATTTTTCATATGTATTCCTGTTGTTTTCTCTAAATGTATTTGTCTGTGCCTTTAAACTGTCGAAGAAAAATCTTTGTTTATTGAGACGGATTAGACAATGGAAGATATTGTTGAAATTCGAAGCTCGCATGAATCTCTTTTTTGCATCAGAAAATAGGGTACTATGATTAACGTAACAGCCATACTTTTAGGGGGAGAGTTCGTTGTCTGTATCCATCTAACTGAATTGGCTTTAAATAGACAAGGAGAAGAAGAAGAAGAGAATCGCCAGAGTTACATATAAAAGTACAACACCTTCAATATAATAAAACCAACTTTATTTAACGTGTCTTTAACACAACAGGAACGAAACAAAAAATCCATGGCAAGTTGGCTGGGCAAGAAGCGTTTTCGAAAGATAGAAGAGTTCCATTTCATCTTGGCGTTTCCTGGCAAAGAACGAAAAGATGATTTTAACGTCTAGTCTCCACGGCGTCTGTTCAGAAAGTGAATGATATGTTAGCGCCAACGATGTGTACGACATCGAGAATCTGCGCACGTGCAAAAGGGTTTAAATTGCTTAGTCTATTCTTATGTAAGTTTTCGGCCTTTTGGTCGAGATCAAAGTGTAGTATCTGTTCCGATGGATACTGCACCTTATAGACTGGTATTGTCTTGTTCTTTTGGGGCTTGATTCATGCCAGCCTATGAGTCTGTCATGTGCAGTTCTACGAGGTCCACTCTCTAAGGCTTTGCCTCCCCTCTTTGGATAAGAGTAAGTTTATTGCTTACTGCCTGAGGCGCCCCTACCGGGGAATGCTGACGGGGCTGACCATGCAATATTTAATAGCCAGAGTACTCACCTTCTCGGGTGCTAACTTTTCAAGCCCAACTTTCCGACCCGACCTTGGGTCACATCTTATCTTGTGCGAATAAGATAAAATGGCCTTGTGCTTAACCTCCTGAAGAGGAGATAAATAATATTATTATGCAAGTTTTAGCATGCCTGTTTTCTCCACGCGAACCCCAACTATTAACTAGACAAGAGATTTATTGTAAACACAAAAGAATGTACACTCCAGTAATGTAAATCACACAACTCCCTTTTCATTAGCTACTACATCGAAGTGTAAAAGAGGTAGCTAGTACTTTCCTAATATTCCTCACTTAGCATTTATCCGTAACTTATAATGCTGAGGTTTTAGCAAGTGACCGGTCTTTTACCAGTAGTAGTAGTAGGAGGAGGAGGAGGAGGAGGACGAGGAGGAGGAGGAGCAGTAGTATTTTATACGCACATTGAACATGCATACAAATGATACATAAACAACAATCAGAGCCATCAGTGGATAATAACAATCATACAATGCTTTCGAACATGGAAGTAACCCTAACTCTAACCCTAACCCTATCCAAGACACCGGGTGTGATAATAATTAACAGAATACAAAATACGGCAAATCGTAGCTTTTGCCAACCCATCATATAACAAGTTGAAGATAAACAAGTTGTCACACAGCTAAAAGAGATTTCAAACAGCAAAAAAATATATGTAATACTAATCAGTGTAAGAGCATTAAAAATAGTTTTAAAAAACTAGAAATAATATCAATAGAAACTGGAATCTAAGGGATGTTTTACACCGCACAAAGCTTAGCACCGCCGAAAATATATTACATATAAAGGAACTGCCTTGAGTCCGGAAACTAGCCCATGATAACCAGTTAACGACGACCAACCACACATAAGCTGAAATAGAAAAAAACAACATGAACACAGTAAATTACACGAACTACAAGAGAACTGAGGTCTCCCAACCACACACACACACACATACACACACACACACACAAATAGCGTATTGCCATAGCCTCGAGGGATACCACATACAATTAACGTGAAAGCTGAGGTAACAAAAAATATGTATAATTTCACTGGAACGTCTCGGAGAGTCTGCGGACTTTGGTAGCTTTGCTGCCACAAACATGTCAAAGAAAGAAAGATGTTGTTATAAACGGAAAACCGATGGTAAACGTCCGTTGCGATGAGAAAAAATCGTTTTCAACGTTTATCGAAAAAGACGGAAAGTGCTACAAATCTGGATAGACGTGTCACTCAGATTCTAATGAATAGCACTTGTTATTGTCAGTGATCAAACACTGATAATAATTCGTTTTAAAACTTCGCGAAGGTAAACAATACTACTACTACTACTACTACTACTACTACTACTACTAATAATAATAATAATAATAATAATAATAATAATAATAATAATTCAAGGAGTTGCCTTAGGAGTGCAGCTGCTTTGATCATTTCCGTCCTTTGTATGGTTTCGATGTTCCCTTTGATTTCAATTTCTCCCAAGTTTTTTGGGATTGTCCTAAAACACAACATCCTCTGGAATATGGATGTACACCCAGACAAACTCATACAAGCAAGGAGACCGGATGTTAAAATAATCGACAAATAGGAATACTCATGTCAAATACTTGGCTTCACCGTTCCAGCACACCACAGGTATAGATCAAAGAGACGGAAAAACGAAGCAAATGCACATAACTTCCAAAAGAACTTCTAAGGAAGCATGATGAAAGTAAGTATTATACAAATAATCGTAGGAGCACTAGGAACATTTCCAAACTCCTGGAGAAAAGACTGGGGGAAATTGGAATCAAATGGATCACTGACAGCATACAAAGAACGGCAGTTATAAAAAATAGCTGCAATTTTAAGCAACATACTCGAATGCGGAAACCAACCCGAATAAGTTACCAATCGTAACCAGTAACATAGAAGTACAAAAACTAAACCAGAGGAAAAAAACACCGCATGAACAGAAACAGAAAGAAACATGATGAGCTGCCACCCACCTTCAAATAAAAAGGGTGGTAGTCTAGGCTGATTCCACACAAAATATTTTAAGATGGTCAAGGAGGATTAGTGCCGAGAATGAACAGCACAACCAGACCTCCCCTGAAAAAGTTCGGATAATGCTTAGACCTTGGGGAGGTTTATTCCTCCCTAATCTCAGAGAAGACCAATGATTTTTACCAACAAGAAATCATTTGTAAGCGGCTGTTGCGATATCGCAAGGTCATTTGCGGTGGGTATCGGAAAGAGGTAGAGAGTACTGGAAATATGCGGAAGCTTATTCTCCCTCAAACTCCAGGAACACTACCGGTTGTTGTTGGCAAGCAATTACTGACGAGCAGCTGTATTATAACTCCTAGTGAGTGCAATTAATAATAATAATAATAATTAATAATAATAATTAATAATAATTAATTAATAATAATTAATTAATTAATTAATAATAATAATTAATTAATAATAATTAATTAATTAATTAATTATTAATAACAACAACAACAACAACAACAACAACAACAACAATAATAATAATAATAATAATAATAATAATAATAATAATAATAATAATAATAATAATAATAATAATAATAATCTTCTACTTATTTCATCCAAATAAGTAAGGATTTATCAAAAGGATTATTTAGGTGTGGAAAATCTATTTTTTAGATTAAGATACTAGATAGGAACTAGACAATGATAAGTGCATCGGTTTGTGTAACTTTTCTTTGAGACGTAAAACAATGGAACAACACGGTGCAGAGACGTGTAATAGTTTTCTGCAGGAGAAACACATGAACAAAGCGAAATAATCATTCCATGGAGTTCGTAGATTCCCTACTGGGGCGACAGCAGAGAATAGCAGGATCTAATCTTTTTTCGTTGAGACTAAGTCACGAACTGTAGGGTTCATATCGATCACGTGATCGCGCGTGAATATCATTACATGCATACGTGAACCTGTTAAAGAGGCAATGATAACATTGATCGTCAAGTCGAATCACAACTTAAATAGATCAACAGAAAATAGTTATTGCTACAAATGAAACACGTTTGTCCCAAATTTCAAATACAAAATAAATCGAGTGAAACAATTAGCAATAGTAATAATAAATTAGAAAATCACGCTCAAATGTCAACATTTTGACTTAAAGTTGCAAGGTCATCCCTATTAGGGACGATCCCGATGCTGTCGGTTTGAAAGGAGGCGATTAAATGCTTACGCTTTACTTCTACCATATACATACATTGTCTATTATGCTACAGGTTTGATTCCTATTTGGTACGTAATATCGTATCATCAGCCTTCCCCTGACTTTAAGATATGCGTGCCGAGAATGGAAAAATAAATATATATCGTGCTCTAACAGATAAAGACCTTTTCAAAGAGATAGCAGACACCCTCGTGTTTTACAATTATTAAATTTCATTTAATACATTTTGGAATTTTCGGAGACTTTTGGATGTTGATGGTTCGATCCCCAGTACAGGCGATACTAGTAATGTAATTAAGAATGACTTAACACTCTTACCTGGTCATGGCTGGCAGAACAAAAGGCGTCTACATCTGTGGATTAAATAAAGGGTTCCGTTTGAAATTCCGTAGAGATTTCACTTTAACAAGACACATCTGAAGAAGGTAGGAGGTTACATCTGCCGAAACGTGAGTATAACATCCGAGATGAAAATAGTAGACCAAATAATGCATAATATACATTTTATTTATTGCGTGTCAAATGTCGGTGAAAGGAAAACTTACAAAAAAATAACATAACCTCGCCCGACTCAAAACTACAACTCCACCAAATACATGGTACGTTACAGATATCCCAAATTTGTGAAAAACCGACTTGATTCAGCTACAAACGTTCGAAGCCATAATGATTAAAAAACACAGAGAGAAAGTAAGAGAGACTATGACTATACCATTCCGATGAAACAACGTCCTTTTAAGTTCATCATCTACATGGCAACACTTAAAGACACGTTATTTCTGTTGCTATAAAGAATTCTCTGGACGTAATTATATTTCAGCAACTTTGTATTCATTTGAAAAAAAAAAGTTAACGAACTTGAAATGATGATATAAGCATCAGGACTGACGTCATAACTGACGACAATTGTTTTCGCAATAACGTCATCAGTGCATCGTTTTTAAGCATCCAACGCCTACATTTTCCGATAACCTAGTTTCCCCGTTCGTTTGAACGTTTAATAATAGTTTTCAAAACTCGTGAGGTCGCACATGGACGTCATCGATCGTTAGATTCTTCACCGCGTACATTGCTTTACCAATTTTGGCACGAGTTTATCATTAAATAAGGATTGGCTACCGCTGTTCCGTAATAGGTACATAGCGATTACAATAACAAGCAGTTCTTTCCCGCATTACATATGACGACAGATGGTGATATTTTTTTTTAAATATTTAAACTTTGAAATATATGTGATATACTACATAGTATAAATATATGTTTTAACTACGTTTTTTAAATAATTTGCTTAATTCTTACATTTACTTAAGTGTAATTGTGTGTTAGCTTAAAATGTGTGTTAAGGTGGTTGATATTAGTCACACTAGATAATATATATATATATATATATATATATATGTGTGTGTGTGTGTCTGTTTCTGTGGATGTTTTTATAATTTATATTTATGATTTTTTCTATTAAAATATAAATTTTATAACGTTATGAAGTAATTATAATAGCTTAATAGTGTAAGACCAACGCTATGCTATATTCAATATGTTTAATGTAATTTGTATAGCATGTCAATGTTATAAAGGATAGATTAACGTCATTTCATGAAACTTATTTTTTTATTCAGCATACAATTGTTTCGGCAAATCCCAATATATTTATAAAATGCTCCTGTGCATATATTTCTTGGCGTGGCTATCTTCAGTGCTAATTACCCAGAAAAAGTAAAAACGCAACAAAAAACATGAAAAGTATATATATATATATATATATATATATATATATATATATATATATATATATATATATATATATATATATATATATTAAGTGATCCACTTTCACCCTTGATTTTGTCTTCAATTTTATTAAGCCTTTGACAAGATGCTATAGCATGGAAATGTTGGTTGATTATAATATTTTGTATGTAATTATATATATATATATATATATATATATATATATATATATATATATATATATATATACATAACCTTATATATTACTAACACATAGTCTGTACCTGATTAACCTCATTGTCCTGAAGATAGACCGGGATGAGTCTGAAAGTACTTGGGAGTCAAATCTAAACTATGGCAAATTCATAAGCCAATTCCCCTCTGCAACAAAGATCCAGATTTGGACTATTGAAAGGATCTACCAAAGGATATAAAGACAGTTTTTTCTTATATTCAACAATACTTGCTTGCAAGAGAAGATGCTGCCACACACACACATATATATATATATATATATATATATATATATATATATACATATATATATATATATATATATATATATACAGAGAGAGAGAGAGAGAGAGAGAGAGAGAGGGAGAGAGAAGGAGAGAGAGTTATCCACAGACATCCGTTTCATAATTTCATAGCTCCTCTGTGTGGCAAGAGTCAGCGAGCATATATATGGAAAACTTCATATCGTTCATAACTTAGTAGATTTATCTGTCTAAATGTAAGTATACTGATAACCGAGTTCAGTCAATTTTTTTTCGGACAGTATTACGTTACCTTAAAAAGACCCCATATCAATACATATTTTGCGATTTTATTTAGACAAATATACACATTTACAACGCCCTTTTTTTAAACAACCAATACCAAAATTTATGATTCGTCTCAGGCATGATTAGCGCTAAACACATTTGATAAGTGACAGATGAGTTTAAATAAAAATATTTTATATTAGTCGTAAGTAATTATTTAGATAGATTTATTCTAAATTTAGCACATGTGTTTTCAACCTGATGCTGCGTCCTGCTACAGGACAAATGTTATTATAATTCTGACGATGTTATTTTTAGTTTCATTTTCCTAATGGCAAAATACGCCAACGGATTTTAATCCTGTTGTGTAATTTCTATAACTTTGTTTCGCGGCTTGCAAAATTAAACAGTTTACTTGAATCAAACGAAACAAAATCGCGTGATATTTATGTGTGAATGTAATTTTTACGATGAAACTCGTTCAATAATTAGTTTATATATCTTTCAAAACCTGAATTTCTTGTCGATAGTTTTAAAGGTTTAATAAACAAACAGCACATGTGAACAAAACACGCACACATAAATTGTAGTTCACTTAAAAGATATTCTGCTAATTACAGAAACGTAATATTATCATAAACAAGCAGGACAATCTGTTATTCAGCTTATGCTAGGATTATACAAAACTAGCAGGATCCGTGAACGGGCGTTTCCCAGAAAAAAATAATTAAATAAAAATACACTGGCTGCCACCTTTGAATCACATGTATATATTATTACGCGATTTTAAAAAAATATCTAGAATTATTCATCTTATTACTTTTTAAAATTTAATTAATTAAATTGATCAATCGTGATGGACATTTGAAATATAGTATTATTTCATAAGAAAGGGTAACTTTTATATTTGTAAAAAATGTGTTATGGTATTGTAAATACTAGTGTCTATATACAAACACTGAAAGGAATATACTATTGTATAGGAATAAAAGTATATGTAATGAAATACGTTATTACTGTTATAGTCTTTGGAAGACGTACAACGTATTATGGGAAGAGTAACGAGTATTTTCTGGAAAAATGAAAGTGAACATTAGACATGTTCTCATAAGCTAATAACTGAGTATAACGGAATAATCGCAAATGTATATAATAACTGACCTACTTTGTTGTGGAATGCGACGACTACTAAGCTGCATTTCTGTATTTGATGACTTGTAATAACTCTTTTTGCTAGCGCGAAACTGCTAACAGCTATTAGGATCCTTCCTCTTCTCTAAGTATCTAGACCAATAACCCACAACTTCATGATTAACTATCAATAATTAATAATGATGCGTGTTTTTAGTGGGTAAACACATAATTGTAGCAGATGTCTTCAATGTGCATACTAAGAACGTGATGCAATAGAATACTGTTTACTGTTCTGCATTATTTGTAATCTCAAAACGTAACTTTGGATTTCTTTTTATTAGACATGCAATTGCCAGTAAATGTACTGATTAATAAAGTATCAGGGATTATGAATGTTATTAGTCGAGGAATTCTGGCTTATTACCATATTACTGAAATTACTTAACAAAGACAACAATGGCTGAGCGGATAAAATATAAAACACGACGAATTCGAAAGAAACATTTTTCTATGAGCACTTTCCAATAAGTAACTAAATGCAAACAAATGCTAATGGTAATTGTTAGGGTTAGTTATACCTGAGAAGAAAGTTGGGCATTCATTATTGAATAGTTACTTTACATTAAATAAATCTGTATAACACCCCTAACGCATTATGACGTGAGGATTTGCTAAAATTCAAGTAGAATAATATAAAAAGAAAAGAGATAATTTCCATCACATTTCAGCTGTATATATCTAACAGTAAGTGGTATTATAGGATTTTATTCGCTGTGCAACATTACACGTGTAAGAGAGAGTGTATATCTGAATTAGTTAGCATCACACAAAATTTCTAACAAGACTTTGTACATAATATCGTAAATGAAATAAATAAATAAAACACATTCATTCCATGTCATTAACGCTTTACATATTTTGAATCCTACCGGTCACGGTTAATTTAAAAAAGGGAAAAAAATTCGAGGCACGTCAAAATCGCACCAGATTTCTGAATTCTAAGGACTGTGTCGTTAAAAAAAATTCCATGTAATAAACGTATTACACATTTTGAATTCTTACGGCTAGAGAGTTCGCTCTTTGAGTTTATAGTATCTTTATTATAAGCGGACGTTATCATCATCATGGTTTCGGAGGTACACAATTGACAAAATTTAGATCCGGGAGTGTAAGATGTTAGTTACTTTAAAGTTGACTAGTCTAATGAATATGGGCGAGTCTATTTTATATTTTTAATTAGGTTTGTTAGGGTGTTCCATTAGTTTTTATTGTTATTTCTTTTGAAAACATATATATGATTTGAGATACGGTGTTTCAAAGAAGTTGCTGAAGCGCAGACATAAGTGTGTATTTTAGATCGGGATATTCTATCGTTAAGTGTAAATTTTATAGTGTTAGTCCCATACAGAGAAAGGGAGCTTATGGGTTTGTTAGAGGAATGGTTTACAGTATTTGATAGGATTAAAATATTGTGTTGGGATTATTTGGTGGAGACACTACTAATTATAACGCAAGAATGTTTGATGTTTGGTCTAAAATCTTGTGCATTAGGTTGATGTATAGATAGAGAATGTGTAAATGCACTAAATAAAGAAGGTGTATATTATTCATTTCATTTAGTAAGTAAGCTCTGGAAAATAATCCATTACCTGTGCATCTTCATGCATAACATCGTCATTGAGTGGGCATTGCCGAGATCTTTGGCAGTTGCAATTATTAATAGGGGCTAAAATAAGATTAGGTTGCTGGGCAGATTTGATTTTCTTATTGTTAGTATTTATTATTATTTAAGCTATGTTGTGCATCCTAAAGTAAATACATTTTATAGAGGTGTTATATGAGATAGTACTATATCTGTGTGTTAGTTCAACAGATTTTTCAATAACTTTGAATTTTATTTTTGGTATATTATTATTCGCATAATTATATTGACAGTATAAACAATATATCATTTTCCTCCTTCAACTTTAATTGTACATTTGCTAATTCTACACTTCCTAATTTAGTTATATTGATTTGATAAGGCTGTTTTGTCATACAAGCCTAAACACTCTAACTGATAAAGAACATTAAAAAGTGTATTCATGTATTCCTTGTTTGAACTTCTAGATGATACAATTAATATCGTTCTTTTTCCAATTTCTAGTCTCATCACTAATTTCATTTAATTATATAAATTCGTATAGAATTATTTTTTCATGTATGTACACATATAAAATGGAAAGATGATAGAATATGTAGTGTACGTATTTTCAGTATGTTTTTCAACATTGCTCAATATACGATTAGAGATTAATAGAAGTGTGGGATGAATATATATATATATATATATATATATATATATATATATATATATAAAGATCAATGAAAGAAGAGAGATAAAGATGTGCGGATGAGCAATCTATTTAATCATCGATAGTTTAATGCAAGGTGTACTCGATGAAAACATGTTTATTTTTCTTTCTTTAAGCCGCGCTTTTCAAAGATTAAAATCTTTTCATTAGAGGAATTACATAGATTTATAATTTGGCAGGGGAATAGCCTAAATTCAAATTTTAAATTTTTTAATAAACAATATAAAGTAATGGAAAGTACAAGTCTGTGAGTGTGTCAAGTTGCTGAGTGTCCGTTGACAAAATGTCCGGTGACGAAAGATTTAAAGATGAAAAAGGGATTCCGTGGAGACTGCGTTAAAAGTGTTCAAAATGTAGTAAATCCAATACAATGATGTTCAATTCAAACGTAGATAAAAAGTACTTATTAGGATGTAATTTTGAGAATTAGGCCCATTTTAAAATACTTCCCTAGACCGCGAATGAAAATAGTTTTTAAGCTGTTGAGTTCAAAATGTTGTAGCGAATCTTGTACTATAAGCAACAGAACAAAAAAGGGTGCAACAAACAAATGTGCAACAAACAAATGTGCAACAAACAAATGTAAGCAAAGGCAAGCCAAGTCACTCATCCACCGACATGGACACATCTATGTGTGTTCTAACCACCTACAAAGGGTGGTCCTCCCGCTTAATGCAGTCTGTGTTGACCGCTCGAAAAGAAAATCAAAATCGAGGCTCATTCATGGTCAGGACCTGAAATTCGATAAATAATCGAAAACCAAATAGATTTGTCATCCGCACATCTTTATCTCTCTTCCTTCATTTATCTTTATAGCTCTATCTCATATGAACTTAAACCTGTTCACTATAAGTTCAATTATCTAAAGGTATACTTTTAGTTTCATATTATATATATATATATATATATATATATATATATATATATATATATATATATATATATATATGGCAAGTAAGCAACACAGAGGCGTCCATATTTCATTCGCACAGAGAGTCATTAAGAAAATGTTATAAATTATTCTGAGGAATTTCTGCCTGAATGAAAAATGGCCGCTTCTGCTTAGATCTCTTGTAATAGATATATGGTTATACATCTGTGTATAAAATATTAAAATTATCAAAATAATTACTGCAGTTTCGTGGATTGTTCATTATTCAGAAGTGTGCTATAATTTTACAAAACGATGTTATACATTTTGTTAGCTTTCTGACATTAATGAGATTAAACTTTGCATGCAAATTTGTAACATATTAAACTTATGATGACTAGATAACGCATCAATTGCAAGTAAAATAATATATGTATTAGTGTTATAAACATATCTCTAAAATATAATATGACATTCACAAACACGTTATATGTGTTTGGTTTCGTTAGGGAATTCATGTATGAACACACACACACTCATATATGTATATATATATATATATATATATATATATATATATGTGTGTGTGTGTGTGTGTGTGTGTGTGTGTGTAAAGTGTCTGACCATTTTAATATTGAATGTATGTCTGAAATATAAGACGTGATGAAAAGTGTGTTGATATCTAGGTGATGCTGTTGTGATAACCTTTCACATATATACTGGCATCAAGACAGCATAAAAATAGCTTCCAATAGAATTGGTTCTCATTTATTGAAAAAAGTAGTTTTTCTCTGTAAATGAGTAGAACCAAAATGTGCAATTGCCTGCATTGATTTTTTTATATAAAATATCCATATTACAGACATTTTTATTTTCTATTTTAATTGAGTGCACGCTATCTGTGTTGGTCCTATTGATGCGTTCGCTTTTTCACGAAAAAAAACTGGTTTTCAGCGAGAACTCACACCACATAATAATTTGGTTATGTTTCTTACTACATATGATCAGTGCAATTTTTTATAGTAATACAAAGTGTGACAATCCGAACTTTGTCTCTGTTACCGAGCTTTAAAGGTAGAATTTAACATGACCACAGGAGGATGAGAAAATTAATATATATAATTGCATATATATATATATATATGTATATATACAATATTATGTAAAATATTTATGACTTTCTGATGTACATCTGCATCTGTACCATCCATTACCAGAATTCAAAAGTATAGAACAGTATTGTTCTGCCGGTCACACAATTCAAACTACACACCTAAGTGAACATTTGAATTTCTGTTCGAAGCCCTCGAACCATGCGGCCTACCTATAAATCACGGTGAAATTAAAAGAAGTTAAGTGCATTCATCTCTTTACATACGAGCATTCCTAGAAGGCTGTCATAAACAGAATTCAACAAATCGGTGAGACGGAACTTCGCAGTACACATTTAGTTGGGTATCAATCTCGGCTTGAAGAACTTGCCTGCTTAGTCACATTGAAAAGCTGTGATAAAGCAACATATTCTGTCTTGTGATGACGACCTATGTCTCCACCCATATCTCCGGGTCAGCGTTGAGTTTAGTGAAATACGCAGCTGGTATTTACGACAATACGCACCTTTTGATGACACGAATAGTGCACTCCTTGAAAGTTGTTATTTTAATACGGATAGTAAGATTTGCTTTAATCGTTTAATAAATGTAGGATTACAATCACAGCCTCACGCATTTGCTTATCAGTTACCACAAAGGAACGTAGAGAAAAAGTATGATGTATAATGACTATATATAGTCGAGTGTATTTATTAATTGCGCTCTTTCCTAATCTAGTAATCGCTACGACTTGTCTGAATTATATAAACCATAACTATTAGGTTTGTGTGTTCTTCAACGACTCATTTCAAATAGTAAGTGTCCTATTACATTGCTTATTTTCTTTCACCTTACGACTCCGAAAGTTCTGAAATCGCCTTAATAATATCCAATCCCTCTCTTTTCAATGTTCTGTTAATCCTAACGGATGTTTAGAGAATATTATGAATCCGTGCTAACTCATCTAATTAAATCATCGCTTCTATGTTAAACTTCGTCATTATTCTTCAAACCTAATTGTTAAATACATTATTGAAATGGTTAAAGAGTATAGTCAATTATTAAGCATGTAAAAGGTACTAAACATAAAATAAAGTAACTGCACCAGTATTTACGAAAAGAATATAACTTTGTATGTTGGTCTGTATATATAATTCCAAGAATTTCTGAAGAGAAGATTTTATTCCTGTAATATAAGAACCATGTAAATTTAAAATAGATCACGTAAATAAATATATACTATTATTTTCCTGTCAACTTGTAGTTTGATATTTTGCTTTATAAATATGTATGTGTTGTTACACCGGCCGTTCTTACACAGGAGAAACAACACCGGTTTTCACTATAAATAGTGCGAGTAACCAGAGACACAGAGAAGACAAAGCACAGTCTTGTAACTGTCTAGCCAAGTGCTAGTCAAGTTTCTTACTTTGTTAATACACTTGTTAAACCAACCCTCGACTTGACTTCCTTTATTTATTATTTACTGTTGGACAACTTCACAACAGATTGGCGACGAGTAATCGAAACGAAATCACTGCAGAAAAATCACCCAAAGTGATTCGCAAGATCTTCACGGAAAAAAAAAACATCTTCGTCAGATATTTGGATTCGCAAGGATTAATAGCAAATTTACTACTACAAGAGTAGTTAAGCGACGAAAAAAAAACACAAACTCAAAACTTGCTACCAAAAATCGAAAACTAGAAAACGCGAAAGAAATTTTCAATTATTGAAATAATTGAATACACTGATACCGTTATTTTTTTCTCTTCAAGTTCACTGACTCGTTAAGATAAATGTTATCCGCGTCAACTATTACAGATATTGTGTAAGTTTGTCGTTATTATTCTGACAACATCTGATATTTGAGCAAGATCCAGATTGACTATTTATTAAAACGGTCTACCACAGAATTATCGAGAGCAAAGGACGGACAGTGAAAAAATTTATTCGCGTAAGTCATTTGTGCTTCTAACAAAGAACTGTTAAATAAGCAAGTCGCATTTTTGCAAAATGAAAAGGGGTTAAAAAGATTTTCCATAAAACTAGTCTTATTAGGCTTATAGCGACGGACTTCGTTTTGTAAACCTACGTACACATATATATTTAAAAAAAAAAAAATTTCTTAGTTTTGTTTTTCAAACAAACGAACTGGGATTGAATTTTTTTTACTAAGAAATAATATATTTCTTGTTTTGTGTATTAGTGGAGCAAACTAATTATATTAAGCACGTTGTGGGGAAAACTGTAAATTGTGTGGTGCATACTTTGACTTCGTAAATGATGGACACTGAATTCAAAGATTCTCTTTTTCAATTAGTTAAATTCCAAACGGAACAAAATGTTGCGTTACAAAGACAGCAAGTTGAACAACAAATGGAACTTCAAAGAAAACAAGTTGAAATTGAGGAGAAATTTAAAAGGAAGTTGTTGTAACAGCAAAAAGCTCAAAGAAAAATGCATGCTGAACAAAAAGAGCTGGCGACAACACGAGAAGAAAGATTCCAAGAAAGACTGCTACAACAGCAGAAACATTTCGAAGAACTCTTGATACAAACACAGGAGGAACGGAGAAAATTTCTGGAGACAACACAGTTAACGAAAGCAAACGAGAATCATAATGTATTCTCCCAGACGGCTGTGTGGAGCGCTATCGAAATTTTCAATTATAATCCAGAAGACGATGTCACTTTTGCTCACTTCTATAGAAGATATGAGGATATTTTTGTATCGGACTGCAGTACATGGACAGACTCTAAAAAAGTTAGATTTTTGCTAAGACAATTAGGAGCTGCCGAGCATACAAAGTTCGTGAATTTTATTCTTCCAAAAAAGACCAGTGAGTTGAACTTCCAGGAGGCAGTTACTTTACTAACAGAACTGTTTTCTACAAAAACTTCTCTTTTCCACAGGAGATATAAGTGCATCAATGTCACTAGAAAAGAGGAAGACGACTACATTACGTATGCAAGTTTAGTAAACAAACTTTGCGACGATTTTAAATTAGAGGAATTATCATGGGATAATTTTAAATTTCTAATATTCTTGCAAGGTCTGGTCTTAAATAAAGACTCTGAAATCAGACGTCGTGTTTTTAATAAACTCGAAAATGAGCCATGTCTAACAATACAAAACTTAGCGGAAGACTGTGAACGTTTTGTTGCGTTGAAACAGGACAGTCGTGACATAGAGGAAAACGGAGTGTCGCACATTAAAAAAATACATCAGAAGAAAAATCGACTTCAACGAATAACCAGAGAAAAAAACATGGAAAAGATCCACCTGGACCGTGTTGGAGGTGTGGAGATAACCATTCGTACAATGAGTGTCCCTACATATTCAAACAATGTGACAACTGCCACCAGAAAGGACATAAGGCATCACGTTGTAGGAAAAAAATCTGGTAGAAAGACAGCCATTAAACTGACAAAAATTGAACCTAGAGGACAAAATATACGGAAATATGTACAGGTCAAAATGCTTTTAAAAAGGTAAGACTACAGCTAGATAGTGGGTATGACATTTCCATCATTAATGTACAGACATGGAAGAAGCTTGGGAGACCCACTATGATAAAATCACAAAAAAAACGGCGAGAAGCGTCAGTGGTGGAAAAATAAATTTCGAAGGGGAATTATTGACGAATATTTCTTTCCAGAATAAGACCGTAAAAGCCAAAATTGTTATCATGCGAAAATCGAATAACCTTTTGGGAACTGATCTGAGTGAAAAGTGTAGCCTATGGGATCTGCCTTTAAGCTCATTTTGCCAAAAGGTTGTTCTTAGGGTTGGCGAATTACTACAATGGGTTCGTACCAAACATGCATCAACTAAGATCACCCTTTAATGAACTGTTAAAAAAGTACCAAAAATGGGTCTGGACGCAAGAGTGTGAAGAAGCGTTTCAGAAAATTAAAGATATCTTAACGTCTGACTTGTTTCTGAAACATTATAATCCCAAGCGTGATATTGTAGTTGCAAGCGATGCCAGCAACTATTGTATAGGAACATGCATATTGCACAAAATGGATGATGGAAAATTAAAACCCATAGCCCATGCATCCCGAACACTTCTACCAGCCGAACAAAACTACTCTCAAATTGAGAAAGAGGCTCTTAGCATTATATTCGCGATGAAGAAATTTCATCGTTTCCTGCACGGTAGACAATTTCTGTTACAAACAGACCACAAACCCTTATTAACGATTTTCGGATCGAAAAAGGGACTACTACAACACACTGCGAATAGACTCCAAAGATGGGGTACCATTCTTCTTAACTACAATTTTCAAATAGAATATGTACCATCTAAGAAATTTGGTCATGCAGACGGGTTATCAAGGTTGATACCTAAGCAGACAGAACCATTGGAGGATATGGTGATAGCAGCCATTCAAGCGGAAGCTGAAGTAAGAAATACGTTATGTGACACAATAAGACCACTTCCAGTAACGCTTGATGAGATTAAAAGTAAGGTAGAGGTGGATGAATTCATAATAAGCACGAATGAAAAAATCAACAAAAACGTTATTAATCCCCAGAGGGGATATTTTCAAAGGGGGTGTAACACCGGCCGTTCTTACACAGGAGAAACAATACCGGTTGTCACTATAAATAGTGCGAGTCACCAGAGACACAGAAGACAAAGCACAGTCTTGTAACTGTCTAGCCAAGTGCTAGTCAAGTTTCTTACTTTGTTAATACACTTGTTAAACCAACCCTCGACTTGACTTCTTTTATTTATTATTTCCTGTTGGACAACTTCACAACATGTGTTATATTTGTATATGACTATGTATGCAGTTAAATATATATCTATATCACGCACACTAACTGACTATTAAGATTTATCTTTGAGAAGCAGTTCGATATTGTCTGGTTGTCCCTATGCAAAGCGTCCAGTGATCACGATTGCGGGGATTGACTGTATCTATTTGCCACTGTTTACACTGTTGCCTGATAGTTTATGTCCATCTCCTCCTCAGCGCGAAGCTTTTTTGTTTTGCTGTCTAACCTTAGGTCTCTTCATATGCTGATATACACATTGCGTCTTTACACATGCTCGAACTACTAAAGGTGGTTTGTCTTTTATTAGGACATCATGTTTTGGAATGGTCAATTTCTCAAGCTATAGTAATCCAGGTAAATTAAACATCTACAGGATGAAAAACAAAGAATTTCAATCGGGCGACTAGTGCCCAATAGTAAATAGAGCTATTTATATAATTATTTATATTCATACAGACATGCACAAAAAGCCGCTACACTTGCATGTCGATGTTATCGATCAGTACTTATGAGAACCTAAGATATCATTAGATTGGAAGAGTTGGATCGTACACTTTGATGTAAAGTAAAAAAAAGTATAAAAGTAAAAGGTTAATAACAGTGAATAAAATAATAAATACATGAATTAATAAATACATTAATAAATATGAAATATATACATACATAAGTGAATGTATAAATGAATAACTAAATCAATATAATATTAATAAAATAATGTACAATATATAAACAAAAATTAAATAAGATCAAATGAAATAAATTATGGTTAAATATAATTAATAAAATGAGTAAAAGAGTAAATAAATAAATAAGTAAAACGGTGAATATGTTAATGATTAAATAAATAAGTAGATGTATAGATTATAAATATTAGTATGTGATGTATAAAAGAACGAAATCGTAGATTAAACAGACAGCAATTTAGAACGTTACAGTTACGCAGCTTATTTTGTTAATTGAATAAATACAAAAGTAAGTAGGTGGATGAATATGTATATATATATATATATATATATATATATATATATATATATATATATATATATATATATATATATATATATGTATGTATGTGTGTGCGTGTTTTCTAATTCAAAGTTCTTCAAATTTAGGATTATTTCATAACATAAAATCAGCTATATCTCTATAGTGTGTGACTAGAGCTATATTACAAAGTTTTAATTATTTTACCTTCTCCGGGTACGGAAGTTGGACCTGAACCATCCCATGCTACATCACAAATATTACCGTTATATGCAATTCAGAGTAAAAGAAGAAGAAAAAAGAGGCTTGAAAAAAGTGATACGTTCTTATGAAATGTCTAATGTCGTTGTTTTTACTTATTGTACTTTTTGCACTTACCACTACTGACGGCCAAGCCGAGTTTTGTTAAACGTATTTTGAAACGTATTTGTATGTATTTTAAAACGTACTTCAAGACGTACATCTGTAAATATTTAAAA
>OY744517.1:98374026-98466526 GCA_963556195.1 Sepiola atlantica
TATTTTGAGTAATTTATACCCACTCTTACTAAAATAAACATGACCTATATCCATATATATATATATATATATATATATATATATATATATATATATATATATATATATGATTGGCCACTAATATATAAATAGGTTATAGTTAGTTGGATTTATTGTACATTTACTCCGAATAAAAATTAAAAATACACCTGATATGTATATATATATATATATATATATATATATATATATATATATATATATATATATATATATATATATATATATATATACCACGTGTATTTCTATTAAGGGTATATATACAATGAATTAAAATGTATTATAGGCAATTTTAGAATAAATAGAATAAGCTGTCATATCTAAGCTAAATGTGAAGTTCCTGCAAACGTTATCTGTTGAACACTAGTAGGACGGCTGACTATATTGTCCGCTTTAAATTATATGAATGGGATGTAATTCTCAACTGGTCGCATAACTGTTAAAATTAAACTCTGGGTTAGCACGCTCGGATTCTAGTCAAATGGATTTGCGCACCCGGCTGAACGGTTATCTTCCACACAGAAGAGTCCATGAACATAAAAGTATACGAATGTGTATAATAATTAGAACAGATTAATAATAAAATATGTATATATACATACACACATATATATATATATATATGTATATATATATATATATATATATATATATATATATATATATATATATATATATATATATATGTATGTATATATCGTCCATGTATTGTATTAGTTTCTGTGGATGTAAATCTGTTGAAACTCAAGTGTGTATAAAAAGTGCTCAATAACAAGTAGAGCTGTTCATAAATATACATTTTTATTTATAATTTTTATTTTTTTATTTATTTGTTATTCATACACACATTTTTGTATAAATAAACGTGTTTGTATAAATAAAAAAAAATAAAAATAAATTACAAAAATAAAAATGTATTAATAAAAATGTATATTTATATATATATATATGTATATATATATATATATATATATATATATATATATATATATGGAGACAGAGAGATAGCTCTTCACTGTGGCAAGGGAAACACGTTATTTTAGCTGAGATCGATATAATCCTGTTTTTCGACAAACGACGCGTCTGTACACTATACCACCATCAAAGCCTCAACAATGTTTACTTCTTAAAGCACTATATTTATTTAGCAATAGACTTACATTATAAATAAATGTAAATGGTAACTTCACTTGCCAGTAATAAATAAAATGACCGAGAGATGAAAAATAGATTAGACACACACACATCCCGCACGTGTTTTATTGTGCTCAGTTAAAATTTGGTCACTGATAATTCACTGATAAAAGTTGATAACTTAATTAACGATATGAGATAAGTTTTAACTGCAAGCACGTTAAACAGTTAACTATAGCTAAGATTGTGAACAATCTGGAAAATGTAACATAATGAAGCACATACATTAATACACATGTTTATAGGTATTAATTCTGGTAATGTAGTTTAATCTCAGTAAACTAAGAAAATTCGGAGGTACTGTCTTTATTAAAATTAATACGACAACTAGGATTACTTGTACGTAGTAGTAATATTAATAATATAGGTAATACTAATACTAGCAGTAATAATAATAATAATAAAAATAATAATAATAATAATAATAATAATAATAATAATGATAATGATAATAATAATAATAATAATAATAATAATAATAATAATAATAATAATAATAATAATAATAATAATGATAATGATAATAAGCGTAACAGATATTTGTGAGTGGGACCTACTCTTATTCAAAGTATAGTGCTAACTTACATAGTTATAGGTTGCCTCAATGGCAGTGCCTCAGTCGGATCATTACAATTAGATGAACTAAACATTTTATAATTTCAAAATTTATTAGAATTATTTAATAAGAATCAAATTTGGATAACATGTATTCTATAGTTCTAATTATTTATTATTTATAAGCTATTCTTCATATACATGAGATTGTGAGTAACAGATTAATTACATTTTTTATGATTTTATATATAGTTAAATGTTCTGATCACAATTATGAAAAATAAGTTTAGTTTTATTTGTAATGTATTTGTTACTTCCAAATATGAATAAATCTTTAGCACACACACACACACACACACACACACACACACACACACATATATATATATATATATATATATATATATATATATATATATATATATATATATATATATATAATTAACTTGTTACAAATATCCAGGGGGTATGAATCCGAAGGAAGTTGAAACCGGGTTTATGAGAGTGAACAATGAAAATTCAGAGCAAAATATATATTTTTTGATTTTATTCCATTAGTTGCGACAAAACAAGTTTTGTTTCATTGGTGCAAATAGCGACCAACTCATCGGGCGGGCGAAGGAATTCAAATGGCATAAATTTTAACTTCAACTTTAACGGGAGATTGAAAATTGAAAATACATTAGAGGGGGAGGGGGACAGAGTTGGGGCTTTGTCTATAACGGTGATATGGGACATGAGAGGGGAGGGGGGAGGACCCCAATAAGTCGTGTTTCAAATTATTACGTGGGAGGTTTTTCACGTGTCTGTGCTGTTTTTCACGGCCGAAATTGAGATCATCACAGCACAGACACGTGAAAAACCTCCCACGTAATAATTTGAAACACGACTTATTGTGGGCCTCCCCCCTCCCCTCTCATGTCCCATGTCACCGTTATAGCAAAGCCCCAACTCTGTCCCCCTCCCGGTTGTTAGCGACAGTATGGGTATAAATTAAATAGGAAATAGGATGATTGTTAAAGGCAGAGTAGAAAAGCGGTGAGGCGAACGTCGTCGCGGTTAGAGTTAATTCAGATTATGAGCCGGCGGCAAACACATTATGTACTTGTGATGTTTTCGTTAGAAAAAATCACTCTAAAGAAATTTTATAATGAAGACGAAACGTTGATGATTACATGAATAGTATTCTTTGTTTTTGTTTTTCTTACAATTTCCATACACACACACACAGACATACACACCCACACACCCACACACACACACACACACACACATATATATATATATATATATATATATATATATATATATATATGGTTTCCGTTAGATCACTGAAGTTAAGCGGCGTCGAGCCTGGCCAGTACTAAATGGGTGACCATTTGGGAATACCAGGTAGTGTATGTGCTTTCTGCTTATCTCGGCATTGTTTCCAGTCGTCTTGTATTACTACTTGCCATTGGAATCAAGCAATGTCGACTCAGGAGAGCGGTTGTTGGAGATTGCGCAACCCTTGCAATTACAAATTCACGTGCGGGCAGCCCCTGGTGGGGCACTCATACGTCGAAATCGACGGGAGAGTCCATCATGTATATATATATATATATGTATATATATATAATGTGTAATATATATATATTATATATAATATGTGTATATATATATATATATATATACGTATATAGAGATAGAAGAAAACAGTATATATATATATATATATATATATATATATATACATATATATATATATATATATACATACACACATACATATATATATATATATATATATATATATGTGTGTGTGTGTGTGGGGGGGTGTGCGCCCGCGTGTGTGTCTCCATTACATCCTACTTATTGATTTTTAATAGAAATGTTTTTATTCATACTTGTATGGTTTGTGCATGAATAAAATATGACGTCGCGACAAAGACATACCGACTTTCCATAACTTTGCTGTCTCGGTTCTACCATGTAATCTGAATTATTCAATTGAATTACATCATCTCTGTGTGTCTTTGCTACTTCATGAAAACTAACAAAATCAGTTGAAAATCCGTCAAAATTCGTCAAAATTTGATTTTGGCAAGGAATTATTGAAACAAATTCGTCTCAAAAGTTTCAGCTTTGAAAAAAACGTAGGTACATGTGAGTTGTTGAAAGATTGTCTATTACCATTTATTGCTTGATTGAATTAGATTTGATTAGCGTAACAATAAAACTCCGTACACTATGTAGACGAGAGTTTGCTTTAAAGATCTATATTAATTGAATTTGTACTAGCACTCGTTTGTTCCGTTCGGTTGTTTTGTATTACGACATATCGACCTATTTAGAATTATTTAACGGCGAATCCAGCCATTTTGTTAGAACGGGTTTTACTTTTAATTTTGCATATATATATATATATATATATATATATATATATATATATATATATATATAAATGATAATTTATTTCATTTTTACTACCAAACTGATTTTGTTTCACGACAGCAGTTTTTAGAAGCTCCCGATTTTCAGGTCTGGAAATAGCATTATGCCTGTTAGAATAAGTTTACAATTCCACAAAGTTATATAAAGGTGACAGAAAATTAAAATTGTTTTTGTTTTGATTTTGTTTGTTTTGTTTTATTTCTATTCATATTCAATTTCTATTTTAATTTTCTGTCACCTTTATATAATATTGTGGAATTGGAAACTTATTCTAACAGGCATAATGCTATTTCAAGACCTGAAGATCGGCAGCTTCTAAAAACTGCTCTCGTGAAACAAAATCAGTTTGAAATAAATTATCATTTATATTTATATTTCCGCTCTATATTTTTATTGAGCACTCTCATAAACTCGGTTACATTCCCCTGGATTTATACCCTGTGGATCTATACCATACTCGGATTATATATATATATATATATATATATATATATATATATATATATATATGTATATATATATATATATATATATATAATTTCTCCGCTCTCGATGCATTTTTTGTAAAGGAATGGTGTGTAGATTACTTTGTTGTGTGGGTCTACCGTTTCTAAATACACACCTTCTAAATGATATATTATATATATAAGTGAGTGACAGGTATTACAACTCAGCTTCACAATAGACTTGAGAGTAATGGCGACTCTTCAAACTGTCAAAGGTTAGCCTTATTAAAGGATGAACTTTGGCGTCTTACGTAGGAAAGTTTTAGTAGAGATAGAGAGAGAGAGAGAGAGAGAGAGTAAGATAGAGAGAAGAGAAAGATAGATAGAAAGATAGATAGAGAGAGAGAGTGAGAGAGAGAGAGTTATAGCAGCAGAGCGAGAGGAGGAAGAGAGCGATTGTGTCCTTGAGTTTTTTATAGGTGTTGACAGTATGTTATGCAGAACAAAAATTATACGTGGCTGGGAAAGATAGATTTCGTAGCGGCTCGAGTCGAACAATTTGCTCATTACTGTCTGAGCAAGTAGTTTTATTTTTTACATGAATGTCAAAACGAAATTGTTGAACTGCTAACCGTGTTCAAGCGATATTTACGCTATTTAACTTCAAGCTTAATATTTATTATACACGTCTGCATTCGTGTGTATTTCTCTAGTAAATAATATTGTGTAAACTGAACTTGGTTGACAGTACTTGTAATATATCGACGATAACATCTAATGGTATAATCAAATGTAAGTACGAAGGTTTTAATATCAGGATTTTCATTTTTCTATATGTGAGGACGAAGAAAAATATAGAGATTGATCTAACAAAGGCGATTGGGAAATAGAAGTATGAATTGTTGACATGATAAATGGGGCACATGGACTTACAGAGTAAGGGAGGTGAATTCTGCAGAAAAAAAAATGGGCCGGAGGTTTACGAGTATGTGAAAACACGCGTGTCTCCTTCATTAGATTTTGAGATTATGTTGTTTTAACGCCTTGTAGTATACAGATAAATCTTACAACAAACAACTTAAAATTATTGTAGTAATGCACTGGAAATGAATTATCTGCTTGGGAAAACTGCAGAGTATTAAGAGGCCGCATTCTTTTCTGACGATTTTAAATATTTTAAACTACAAGATTAATTTCGTTTGCAACTTTACAGTCTACGCATATGAGACAGCCCTTCCTAACTGAATATTTATTTTTTATCTAGTAATGAGGGTTCACTTCGCTATTATATAGTCATAATAGTAAAATTGACATTTAGTTTATAGCCGGTGAATCTAAATCATTATTGCACGATGTAGAATGTCGTTTACCCTGCATTTACCAATGAATCAGAAATTGCTGTAAAACTGACTAAAATATAAATGCTTATTTTGCAATGAGTTTCTTTCAAAAACGTACAATACCTAAAAACGTTGCTATCGGTTGCTTCTCTGCAGACTACAACATAATCGTCTTAGAATTTAATACCAACAGATATTTGCCATAAAAGTCCTAATAAGTTATCAAATTTTGTTAATTCTATTCAAAATCTTAATGATTACATTATATCCTTCATCATTTAACTAAAAAGCTATTCATATCAGAACCCTTATCCGCGAGTGGTTTTAGCCTTGCAAACTGGTAACTTATAAAAAACCTAAATATCTGATTTTTTAATAATTTATTCTCGATGATAATTTCTCTTAGTTAATCTATAGTGATCTAAATTTTATTGAAACTATATTTTTTAACTCGTCAATAAACTAGAAGATCTACTGAAGTATTGCATTAGAGCTGAAACGTATTTTATTATTACATAGACATTTGGAATTCTTATACTTATTTATTACGTATTTGTCGGACTTCGTGAAAATGATATGGTTACTTCAATCTATATGCATTATTTTCTGTTTATAACAGCATTAATGTGAAATCATAAATGTATGTCAGTTCAAAGAAAACATTTCATCTATGTATTTCACAAGTGTCAGTAGACAAAAATATTTTATAGATTTAAATCTGGAATTTGCATATGCATGATACTATATTAACAAACATCCTTGTGGGATGCAAGGTGAGTCAGAAGTAATATGGGAGTTTATAAAGTATTAGTTCAACATTTAAAATTTATTGATATCACTAAATGTTAATAGTTGAATTTAAACTGTACTGAATCCTCGTTTACTTCTTACTTTTTGTGTATAGTTAATTAAATAAATATACATTAAATAAATAGAATTGCAAATTATTAAGCTTGAGTTAAGATATGAGTTGTTTATATTTTTCGGAACTTAACCATTATATTACTTTTTATTCATGAATAGCGTGTTTAATCTATATGTAAAGCAGCCATGCTAATGAAGTTTCCTGAAAGTATTATAATTAAAAAACTGTTTAAATTATTCGCCTCGTAAATGTTTTTCATTTATTTTTTAAAGATATTTCACCCCAAACAAGGCAGGACGTCACTGAAGATGTAAGGGGTTACTGAGAATTAGGGAGTAGGTTTAGGGTCTCATCTTAAGTTGGGAGCTGTGAAGCGAGATGTCTGTTTACATTAGTTTTAAAATCTAAATGTCAGTAACATCGGGGAAACAGGGAGCAGGGAGGGAGGTCCAGAGGCCGGCAGCACGGAGAACGAAGCTGATAAGATAGAAGGCTCTCCGGCATCTCGGGACCTTCACAGTGAATATTAAACTTAATATTTGTGACAGCTATGTATAATCTCACTCCAGGATATCATGCTATCCGAATGTTCTGTAACAGGATGTAATGTTGATAAAAAAAAAACTATTTCGATTTCAGTAACAGGATGCGATGTTAATAAAAAAAAATGATGTATGTCTAGTAACAGGATACGATGTTGATAAGATTGAACTAATTAATGGTTAGAGTTAGGGTTATGGTTAGAGTTAACTAATTGCTTGGGAGAAGCTGCAGATTTTATTAATTATTCTTGGTTAAAATGGAAAACGGAAAATCAGTATAAGCCTCATATATTATCCCAGTATTTTACACAGGTATACATAATTGCATCAAAATATGCACACATATCTACCTTAGCTTATAACTAACTCAAAAATACTATTTCTTTATATAACATGTTGCTATTGTTTTAATTTAAAAAAAAAAGGTATTTATGGAGAATTTGTAAAGTATTATTAGTGTATTAATTTTAACTTTTTTTTTTAAATTGACGAAGTAGAATTTTTGCATGGGAACACTTTTCTTATAATAAAAGAGTAATATAGGCTTTTGGCGTTTCCTGTTTTTAATACATTAAATCATATATTTATCTTGGATTTCCATCTTTGAAATAGAACAATCATTTAATGGTATGCCTATCTATGTATGATAAAATGGAATCTATATTCCGTTGTATTAGTTTACTAAGTTGTCTACTTCTAGATGATGTACAAATAATTCAAATCGATTCGAAATTAATAAACTAGCAAGTACCTTTAATGAACATAATGCTAAACTCTCAATAAGAATTGAAACGATCGTTATGTTTTAATACATTCGCAGGTGTCATCGATTCAACAGAATATGAGGATTAATTAAAATAATAATTATTAATAACATGAATTAAAAATATCTGTAACTTTCCAGTTATTTATTTAATTACAAAGAGGAATATTAATGTTTGATGAATATTTCGTAACAAAACAGATTACGCCTACAATCTAGATGAAAAACATATAGTTAATAAGATTCCAGGCAGTAAGATAATATCTCATGAAAAAAAATTAATCGCAAATTATTACTTATTTATTAAATACACGCTATAAACGTAATATTATTTTTAAAAGCGAAAATTGAACATAACATTCGTTTCTCTAAGTTGAAATAATTTTTGTTAAGTTTATTTACAAATACGCCTGTAATGTCGAATTAATTGATGTATGTATATACACAAGTAATTATTACAAAATATATCGTCAATTATTGCGTGCATATTAATACTGGTGTAGAACTAACTTAAAAAGCATAAGACAAGGCAAACATTTACAAAAACTAACAACTTTAATAAAATCAAATAGCACAGACTATGAAGGAGTATATTATTATAAGTGTATACAAACATGATAGCAACGAGCGTAAAATAAGTGAATTTTCTTTCACTTGATAGAATTCAGACATAATTTCTCATTACCTGTATTATAATAGACTATACACACAATTGACAAATAGACGTCACTCCCCTATTAATAAACAGACTGTGCATTCAAAAAACTATAATTAACAAGTAAATCATCAATATGTCGGATAATTATCACCGACCAAGGTAAGAATAATACTGTTTAATAACAATGATAACATATAATTGTACTATTATTTCATAATTTTCCTCATTCATATACGTTAAAGTTTGATTTTTGCTAGACGTAACGTCATAGTAAGATAAAATGAGAATACTATACGAACACGAACACACGTTTGAAAATCATTAATATTAAAAAATGTTCCCATAAAATGTATGTTAAAATATATGTTTATATCAATTTGCTACAATTTTACAACAGAAAACCTTACCGTATAGAAGCTAATTATTGAAACACAGTTTGCTTATGCGTATTGGATTAATTAATTTAAGGAACGCTTTTAAAAGAAACTGTAAACACATTACTTTGCGAATTTGAAAGAAGGTTCTTGTTTATCATTGAGATTCAATATATTTGACAGTAAATACTGCTGGATGATGTAAACATTTTTACGATAAATTTTAAAATAAAGTAAAGTCTTCATCATTATTTTTCTAATGTCATGAAATCTTTCTGAATAACATTTAACATGACGTAAACTCTTTCCGGATCAGTTCTTGTTTATTTGGTAAAACCTATTGGAATAACTATTGACGCATGACGATAATACTTTGAAAGGAAACGTTGACACATGACCTAAACTCTTACATAATGCATTCTTATTCATGAACTAAAACATTTGAAATTGAATGCTTAACCGACTTAAATCTGTAGACAAAAAATGTTTACTCGTTCAAAAAGTTATACGTTTGGTAGTTATTTTTCATACAATGTGAAGCCGTTAAAAGTTTGTTTTTTTTGATTCGTGCAGTCTGATTTTTGATAATACATTTTGACTTATGGCGATAGAATATTTAAGAAAAAATGTTGACATAAAGAAGTAAAGTATTTGACGCTAAATTTTGACTGGCGGCATTTACATCTTCAGAATTATCTCTGACTCATGAAGAAAAATCAAACATTCGTTACGTGAAACATTGCAAACGAATGTTCAGATGACGGACAGTTTGAGAATAATTGCTGACCTTTTAATTGCAATTTTTACAAAATGCAATAACTACATTAAGAATAATTAAAGTAATATTACGACCACATTTCACAGGTTTCGGGTTGACAATATTTTTTAGAGATTTTAATCCGAAATTGAAGAAATTGTATACGATTAGAAGACATTTACGTGAAAGTTTAACTCGTGGAGTCAAATCGTTTAAAATATATTTGAACACATCACGTCAAATCGTTAAGAAGTACTGAGTCATTAGGTAAACACTTTGAAACAATATTTTAGGCAGGACGTAAGTCATTGAGAATAAGTGTTTAATAATGAGCTAAGTCATAGTAAATTCTTGTTAATACCATAAATCCTTTGGGGATAAAGTTTGGTTCATTTCATTAGAAAAATCTGTTAAATCTGTTAATTCTCGCTATATATTTTAACACATAACATAAAATATCTGAAAATGTATCATCACATATGGTAAGGTTTCCATTACAGAGACTTATAAAACATGTACCACATATATTGCATGCACTATTTTGCTGGGTGTAAATGTACAGGGTTACCGCATAGTGATTGACCCACCGGCCAATCCCATGTTTTAACGTTAGAATACCGGTTGTTGTACGATGTCTTGAAAAGTGTACGAAATCTATTCTGCCTACTTAACGAGTAAAGTTTAGCAGGTTATTTAGTTGTTCAAACTCCTCAGCGCCATGATGAAATCTTTAAAACAAGTCCTGGGTGTCTTTTTCGTACAGATTTACTTTTTATTGATCATTTAAGCACATCAAACATAAAAGTATATTTTCTTAGTATTCAACGTCGTTTGTTGTCGTCTGCTTATTTCATCTATGGAACCAGATATTCTATCTAATTATTTCATTTATAGAGACAAATTAACATTCTATCGCAGCGAATTTTTAATTTTAATAGAGACGGATAACCCCTTTTCCTCATGATTATAAAAATGTATGAATTTAAAACGGGTCAGACATTATTTTACTCGTACAATAATTATACGTCTCAATTTAATAATCATTAGAGAAATGTTTATTAATACGAATATGTAATTCAAACAAAATCTAATATATGTACTCCAATGCCTTAATGCTCTCGATGAATATCTTGTAGTTAGCCAGACATCAAACGTTTACAATAAAGAAAGTTATATATTAGAGGCCGACAGCTGGTGGATATAATTACGTGTTTTCTTTCTTAGCGGATAATTTCCCTTATTACGAAGCCAAGAAGTTCTATAGAATATTTTTCGATGATAAAAGTTAATTACATCTGCCATGTTTGATTGTGTATTCTGCTGGCAGAATCCTCTGTCTGGGAATTAATTGTCTTGTTAGGCTTTTCATTTTTAGCTTTTAATCTGTTTGCTTCTCTCAACTGATCTTTCTTCTTTTCTGGTTTCAAGTGTTATAAGCGAATCTCAAGTAAAGAAGTGTGTTGTTTTCTTGAGAGTTTGCCAGGACGAAGGATAACCCCACTTTTTAAACCACACACTTCGAGAAATGTTACAAGAAGATAAATGACAGGAAATGTTACAGTTAAATCACACCGAAACACCGGTTCTCGTTCGATATCTAGCAACGCTCAGTTTGGTTAGTAATGAGATGGGTGACAATTTTTGGATAACAGCTGCCGTAAACAAATATATAACAAGCCGCGCGTGCGTGGTTCCCCTCTTTATGTGACTCGATGTGGCGAGTGTAAAATGCAATCAATTTGGGCAATTTGGGGCATTTTTGACCCCCTTTGACCCCATTGGGGGCGCGAACCATAATTCTTCTTAGGTCAACGATTCTCATTTTACATCCAGAACAATTGCCTCTACATTTTGGCGAAGTTTCAGAAAAATTAAATAGATAGATCAAACGTTATGGGAGAAAAGGATCATTTCTGCCCTTTTGGGGGCTTTTGACCCTCTGGGGGCGCGAACCAGATTTTTTCCAAGGTCAGAGATACTTATTTTCTATTAGAAACAATCGGTTCCACATTTGGCCAAGTTTCAGAGAAATTAAATGTACGGATGAAAAGTTATGGGGCAAAAAATGTCATTTCTTGCCATTTCGGGGCCTTTTGACCCGCTGGGAGGGCTAACCAGATTTCTTTTCAAACATTCGAGAATTTCACTTTCTAACATGACCAAAGTTACAACTTCATGCAAAATTTAAGAGAAATTCAATGGATAGTTACGGATAAAAATCCGGAGGGACGGTCGGACATGCCTCAAAACATAAGTCCCCTGATTTTATAAATCAACAAACTTACATATTAACTAGCGTATACTAAATAAGGATTTTTTCTATATACTTTAATAACAATACATAGATGCTAACCTATACCTTAATCCTGGAATTGATTTATTTCTGAAAATGATTATGCTGCAATTGTATTAAGTAGTCTTCATTGATAATTAACTGAACAAATAACCTTCTCTTAGCTATTTATGTGTTTATCTTGTTACTTACTATTCTATACTAAATATATCCACCGTATCATATTGCTAGATGTGTGTGAACATTTAGAGAGAGAAAACTATATATACTGCATCTAGTTTACATATGTGTGTATGTACTCACTACAAACACGCATATAAAGTGGTTCGCAAAATAATGAGCATATTTACTTCTATATTATATTAATAAATAATGATAGTAATACTTCTATACAATGATACTAATAAGAAGAAGTAGAAAATAAGAGAAAGAAAATAAGAAGTGGCAAGTTATGTTTTATAACATTTCTATTTTAATAGTTCTAAATCAGTCTTTATTTTGAATGAACTAAACAAGGCCTAAATCTGTTTCCTAGCTATGTATTACGCACAACCCTCTAATTATATGCTGATTCAGTCACTCAAATAGTATTCCCTATGTCTATGAAATTTAAGGAAATAGTTGTTAACTTTTATATGTGTCGTAATCTAATTTACATACGTGTGTCTACACAAACCACAGAGCCATATGTAAATTAGTTGACTAAATTATAAGTGTTGTTAATTATATATAGGAATAATCACGGATAATTATGTTTCTATATAATTATGATTATGAGAATAAGAATACAGATAGTATCGAATGGAAAGAGACTCATAAATTTTGTTATGCAAAACCAATACATTTTCTAAATGATATCACAGTTAATCAAATTGAAATCAAAGTAGTATAAATCAACCTAGTGGTTGTGACTCAGGAACACGTCTAATACCACTATAATACTAAAACTGTTTGGTTTTACATGACTGTTATAGATTGCGTGAGGAAGGCCTAATGGCGTAAATAAAAAGTAAATGATAAGTGAAGTGGCTAGGAAAATGAAATTATAAAAATAATAACAATAGTAAAATGGAGCAGAGGTGAAATGTTTGGGAAAGAAAGAATGGAGACAAGTCGATAGAAAGCGATTAAAGTAAGAGCCAAGAGAAGAAAGAGAAACGGGAAATAGTGAAGACAAAAAGATGGGAGATTAAGGAATATGAAGTCATAAAAGTGAGTTCAGAGAACGAGAGAAGAGAAAGAGATACTCATCATACTGTTTTCTAAAAACCTCTGTCTTTATGAAATTTGTACAGATCTATAGTGTCTGTTTCGCACATTAGTCCTGAAAGAGTTATGAGGCATTTTATTAAACAGTTATGAGGTTGCACATGTCTAGCTGTTTATTCATAATTCTATAATACCTATCAATCGATTGATCTAAGATAACATGTGAAAATATTGGCTTAATAGATCAAGAGTCGTATTGTATGCTTTCGGTTTTAAGTCCCGATTGCATTGAATCATAACATATTATTAACTATTAGATCAGCAATGCCTTAATATATTTACAGTAGATACAATTTATCATTTTTAACATGTGACATAAAGTGGATTTTTAGTTAAAGTTCAGTTGCAGTCTGAATTCTTGTAAGCACACACATACTACAAGATCTTGCTGGATACGGGATTTTGGAGACTATCGATATACTAAGCAGTAATAACATAAATATTTAGTTAAAATGATCGTCGTCTGATTCATTAAGAAATAAATATCTACACAGAATATCGCCAACACTGGTTGAACGATTAGGCTTTTCTATGATATTCTTTGAAGCTAATATATAACGTTATTTTGTTGGATTTGCGAGTTTGTCATCAATAATAGCAATTAGCAATGACTATGATGAATTAATATTTGATTTTAAATAACAGCTTTTCTTAACTGCAAAATGTATTTTGGTTGGAGCCCCTTCTATAAAACATATTCCGGTTCGGAACTTTTTAATATGAACCAACTTTTAACGAATCATCTCCATAACCGCAGCTTCTAACGTTCTTAATAAACAAATAAAGGCTGCTATTTCAGTCCCTTGATTGAGATTTATAAAGAACTATTGACGTAATTTATGAAAACAAAACGCTACTACATAATGTTGGTTATAACTAATAAAACATATTTACATAACCTTCATTAAACGAAACAAAATATGTTTACATAATAGGCAGAAGTCTGCTTTATACAACAAAGATTGGTTCAAAAGCACTTAGTAGGTCTTATGAATGGTAATATTTCTCATTGCACTTAAAATATAGGAATATACAGTTTATATAGATATCCACAACATATTATTGCACGAACACACACATATACGTGTATACTAGCGACCGGTGCGTCTACGCAGATGAAAAAATGTCTAACTACGATGGTTATGATGAGGGTTTTGGATTTTGGTATTAATAAGCAAGTTGTGTCTGGATTGTAAACAACAAACTAGCTGTGAGTGGATGGTCAATATGTATATATATATATATATATATATATATATATATATATATATATATATATATATATATATATATAATAAAATAAAATATGAAACAAAACGTATCTTTTTAGTAGATAGCACCTATAGTGAAATGAGTATATTGAGCTTCATATATATATATATATATATATATATATATATATATATATATATATATATATATATATATATATTAATACAAGCTGTTGGTCGAGTAAGAGTGTGGGATAACATCATATGTAACATCATAAAAAGAGAGTTTACTGAAAGAGAAACCTTGATGTTGTCAGATAGATATATTAACAACCGAGTTATTCAGATATATGTTGATACTCTGAAACTCACGCTTATAAATATATTTATTTCATTGTGTTATACCTTAGAAAAGTGGCATTAGCTGGTGTAAGGGAGAGAACTACTTCCATTATTTTCACATACCACTTGCACATGTGAGTACATTTATATGTAAGGTACATCCCCTAATATGTCTTGTTTTTTATAGACAGCGATGCACATATTAAAAGGTGTTATTTATGTATATATATATATATATATATATAGAGAGAGAGAGAGAGAGAGTGAGAGAGAGAGTGAGAGGAGGATATAGAGAACGACGAAAGGAAAGGGGGAAACTGACATCCATACAAGATGTTACGTATTATATATAATCATTTTCTTTGTTTACATTTTATAATAAGTATCTTCCTTTGTATTTTATAACATTGAAAAAGAAGGAAACATATATTTTTTGGTTTCATACAATTTTTTTCACCGGGAAGCGAGGGAGTATGGAAAACGAACAGCTGATGTGTTCAGTCTTATACATTCCCAAGGATACGATTTAGTCGTTAAGTCGAGTTTTAAAATAAGATTCATTAGAAAAATCGGATCTATATATTTTATGTTTGAAGGGGTTTCTATCCCTTGGTTCATCTAGAAGTAAGTGCACGGATATATTCGACACATAGAAAGTAATGTAAAAATGGTAGATCACGTACATGGTCTTTCCTGAAAATGGTGTATACATATAACATGAATATATTTGAAATTTTAACGGTAGGTTCATCTTCTCCTGAACACTTATATTTATAGCGAACTTAGAGACGTTGGACTACTTAAAATGTCTTGGTCAGAGAATATTGTACATATGATCTACATTTGATATAAATAAGATTGATTTTTTGTTGAAGGGAGGCTTTAGCACGCCACTTGGGTCTTCACTTTGAGATTTGGGTATACTTCTATTGTATTTCTATTGTAAATTCTACGAACAAACACACTTTTAGATTTTACGTAGATTGTCTAACCTTTATTTCATAAAGGAAACACATACATCACACACATTGGATTATATATATATATATATATATATATGTATATATGTGTGTGTGTTTACGCATGATGCTGTCATTAAAGAAAAATGGTCAACACAACAGAATTGTCTGCTTTACAATACATTTTTTAAATTATTATTTTAACGAAACAAATAATAAATGTTCCATGAGAATTACGAACAATTTCGTTCTTTCGGCGAATCAACTTCAGGTGATTATAAACAAATGGACAACAACCTTATGTTGATTCCGATCTATTACTTCTCTCTCTCTCTCACTCTCTCTCTCTCTCTCTCTCTCTCTCTCTCTCTATATATATATATATATATATATATATATATATATATATATATATATATATATGATATTAATAAAGTAAGGTTCATTTCCCCCCTGTATAAATAGCATTTGAGGAAAATCACCTAACACTTGCTATGCAAATATTTTCCACTTAACACCAACGGCACTATTCCCAGTGTGTTTCACGACTATATTCTATCATATTGAATTATAACAAAAAGTATACATTTATACCGAGACTTCTACTTCTCCGAAACATGTATTCCAAACAGAAAATAGCAAACATCGTCTCTCCCTATGAATTTTTCTACGACCACGTAACTTTAAGACACCGTGTAAGTATGTTATAGCGGGAACATACTGTTAACGCACCGGTAGATTCCATTATTCTAGAAAATGAATTCTGTAATTTCGACCGTCTATAGTAACCGCATTTAGTTTAAAGTAACACATTTGACGCTCACCATGTTTCAGCTTACAGAGAAGTATTTTTTGTATGTTGATATATTCAATTTCTATTTCCATTACTTATTTCCGACAATATACTTTCTCATAGACTTCTTTAAATAAGACAAACAACTTAAAATTACTCAGTGATGCAATTACGGGGTGTTTTTATGCATGATTTTGCAACAAAATAAACAGTGTGATTTATTCGTAGACCGAATCCCATTATTTTTTTCAGAAATATTTTATATTGCATCATTTACGATTAAAATAAATATCACATTTAATCTAATAAATAAATAAACTTATGACTCAAAATACATGTTTACTTTCATTATTTGTCAGAGAATAAGATAATATGTTTTCTACATTAAAAAAGTATGTTTACTTTTCGTTATTTACACAATGACACTCCGGGGTAAATTGGGTGACTGAGGTTAAATGGGCCACGAGTAAATATCCCTCTCTCTCCACTTAGTACTTCTAGAGTGGTATGCATCCATTACATCATTTTACAATAGCGCCTTGAAAAACTACATTAATTACTATTCGTCGAAAAACATACGAATAATTACACATGAATGTGTGCTTTTACTGTTTGTCAGAGTCAATAAATGATACATTTCCAAGTAAAAAATCCTTCTAACAGTTGCAATTATTATTTTCGTCCCAATCCGAAATTCTCAACTTTTTTGTGAGATAGATTTTTACCACATAAATAACTCGAAACATATTCCTATAAAGAACCATACATACATCATTATTAAATATATATTTACTTAATTTATTTTGTAAGAACCAATGAAAAAATATCAACAAAGAACAATTTTTAAAAAATATATATTTACTTTAATATAACTTTTTACTTCTACACAATGCGAACAAAACTAAAGACATTTTCCGAACAAAACCTAAAACTGAGTTCAGGGTGACAGTAAACAAATTTAAACAGTTCCGTACGTATAGTGTACAACTATCTATAACTTTATAAATATTGTTTTGTTTTTAATTAAAAACATTGGATCAGGCTTTTTTGGAGGTGGTTACCAAACTATGAATTGTTTTAGTAAGTAAGACTAATCAGGGTTAGTAAACATTTGTTTCATTTCTCACTGAGAATAGTGAAAATACATTTTAAAACGCTATTGTACTAGCACTCCCATCGTAGCGAGGAGGGTCTTTTTTTATTTATCTTCCAAATATATTAAAGCTCGAGTGATGCAGGAATTACTATTTTTAAGTTGTGATAATGTTATTTTATATATGTGTATTTCTCTACTTTTTACAACTCCACAATTGACAGTATTTTTTAATAAAAATAAGCATTTCATAGTTTCCCCAGGCCACACCGGGAAACGGGCATTGCTAGTATATTAATAACTAGTAATATTGATAAAGAATATTTAGACATATAATTAAATATTGCCTTAGACAAGTAGACTCACAATAATATCGACATTAATACGTTAAACTTTGCATATACTCTTACTGATGGTGGTTATGAAATAATGCAAATTATATATGAATGAGCAAATAATATAACATATTTACATGTGTATAATGTCGTTAACCGCATAAGTAATTAATACGGAAGCGATACATTAAAAAAACTACCAGAACTATCCAGTGTTGCCCGGGGAGTAGTAATTAATTATTTGTTATAAATATCCATTGATGTCTTACTATTTTCACTCGCGAAATAAATGTTACTATAAAACACAATCAAACAAATAATCGACGTAAAACTTACCCCCTCCAAAAGAAAAGATACGCAAATTAAATATTACTTGAAGAGCAAATAGACGAGAAAGGTTTCACATAAGAAAATACACAAGACAAATGTTAAGTAAAAAAAATAAACTAATCTGCCCTCTCTCGCTCCTCACCCCTGATGACTCTCTATTTAGTTACAACAATATAAGGAACGAGGAAATATATAATGTGTCTATTAAAAGTGAAAGAATTACCTTCATGTATTTTGTATTACGTGTAATTAGGATTACGCATCATCTGCCAATAGTAATAACATTCGCATACGTGATTATTCTTTCGTTTTATTATTATTATTATTATTATTATTATTATTATTATTTATTATTAAGAGTAAAATAAAGTCTCGCTTTATTCATTCATAAAAACAAATTTACAAACGTGTTTTTAGCAGCGAACCGTACACACTTACATTCTATTTCATGTAACGTATCGGTGCGAATAAAGTACAAAAATGTGAATCGTATACTTACTCGTCGTTGTTTTCATTCTATCATCTTTTTTTAACTATGGCTTTATTGTTTTTAGATTTATTTTTCATCAGTTCGATTTTGATAATCAAAATTGCGCAATTACATCATCTTTTAGTCATAAAATTATTAATTCTAACATATTTTTATGAAACTATAAAAAGAGTAGTGAGAGCTGTTTAATCTATATTTACAACTGAATTAGATTAAAAGGTCTACGAATTGTCAGTTTTAAAATACATGAGGATTTCTAAAGAATTTCAAAGTGAGAAGTTAATGTTTTTATTCGAGAAATACATTGCTTTCACATTCCTTTAGAATTTTGCAGGCTGACGAAGTGTCCGAAACAGCAGCCGCATTTGTGGCGCAATACTTCAACGACGAGCTAGACATTGGGAAGAACTCTTGTCAAACAACACTGGGGAAATACTTAGAAAACTATCAAAACGCTCTTTCAAAGGCAGGAATCTATTTTTTGTCTCTTCACGTTCACCTCATTTTTGCTTCTGTCTCAATTTCGTTGTGTTTCATCTCTTGAAAAGGGTCGGTGTCCAGTCATGCAAATTATAAACACCTCCAAAATAACACAACTCTAAGAATGCACTTATAAACTCTTGAAAATGGTCGCTCGACAAACGAAGAATTGCGATAACTTTGAAACCTCTTTGTGTTCATCTTTATCGAAACGGAAATGTATTCTTTTTTTCTATCTAATAAATAAAAAATGAAATATATTAGCTTGTTTATGAAGTAACAACAATGCATTCAGATGAATTCAATTTCGTAATTAAATTATTTTAAAAAGAATTTCGGTTAAGTTCTTTTGGTTACTGATGTGTTTCCTTCAATCAAAATAGATCAGTAGTGAATAAAAATAACATTACATCACGTAGATGTGAGAAGCACGAAAATACACGACACGTAGAGGCATGCATATATATATATATATATATATATATATATATATATATATATATATATATACTGCATATAAGAAGAGAATTAGCCCTATGTCTGTTCAATATCGAAACCTCTGGTAGGAATGATATTCTATGAAAGAAGAGTGTGCCAATTAGATCATATAAAACTAGTCTCATTAAACATGTTCTGGGAGGGTATGACGCCATACTACTTAAGCCTGAGTCACGTTGGATGTTAATGAAATGTTAACACTCGTTACATTGCATACTATTTAATAGCAAGCTAGTAAGGCTTGTAGTCTGTTCTTGTCGAGAACGACCGAATATCTCATTGCATTATCTTCTAAACTGTGATGGTGCGAAGGGCATCAACTTTCTAAGAGTACTTAACCTAATATAGTTGAAGGTATTCCACATATGCTCAAAATCTATAAAATCTTTGAATCTCGGAATTAGGCCGAAATACAGTTTTTTGTTTTGTTTTATTTTATACTTCCTAATTTCCATTTTCTCAACGACCGGAAGTTTGTATCTTTACTGCGTTTTATTTCCAGACATTCCGTCTTCCGGATATCCGAGCAGACTTAAATAACCCAAGCGTTATTTTATATTGTTCTATGTGTTTGTTTCTCTGTTCGAAAGTAAACAAAGAGAAAAATAATTATTTTGGATTGTGTTAGCTTCAATTAATTACAATCAAGTGCGCTCCACGAGTACACTTTTATTCTCAGTAAAAGCTATTAAGAAAACATCAATATTTCAAGTGAAAGAAATCGCCAATTCTCTCTGTTTCTCTATTTTCATTACAACTTAATCGCTTAAAAGCCTTATCCCACATTTTATTCATTTAAGACACTTATCTGTGCGGAGATAGTAATCCATCACTGACCAGATTTATAATTCAAAGATCCACTTAAGAAATATATATTATTGTCTCAACTCGACATTACCAAAACTCTTCACTTGTTTTTATGGGCGATTTATTGTTATTACATCTGCATTTAATTGGTAATTTGTAAATCCGTTTACTTGTTAGATCTTTTATAAAGATTCACTCCCAAAACTAATCATACTTGAAGATTATTTCCGTATATATTAACTATACAAGTAGACGTAACCGGTGTTTTTTTTAATAACATATTCTCTAAATAAACATTTTGATTGATTCAATCGTGTTTGAGTTTTAATTTAATATTATGATATGTTAACGTTTTAAATTAGAATATAAATATGTTATGGCTTTAAAATATTGTGTGCTGAAATTTAATTAAGTCTCTAACCATGACCACGTTTTTACTTCGCTTGCTTGTCGCCCTTCACACTTAATCTGTACTCGAATTTTTCATGCGGATAATAAACAGTGAATGATAAGAGAAGGCAGTGAAGAATGAGATGATATAAATAATTAAAAGGGTGATACAAAGATGAGATTAAAAGAGGAAAGAGTTGAAAATAAGAAAAGTGGAAGAGTAAGACGGTTAAGAAGGGTAAGGGTAAGGTTTAGGGTTAGGATAGGGTTAGGGTAGGGGTAGGGGTATTGATAGGGTAAGGATAAGGAGTAGGGTAGGGGTAGAGGTAGGTTATGGGGTAGAGTAAGGATTAGGGGTAGGGGTAGGGGTAGGGGGAGGGTTAGTGTTAGGGTTAGGGTAGGGTTAGGGTTAGGGTTAGGATTAGGATTAGGATAAAGGTAAGGAAAGGGGTTAGGTGAAGGATTAGGGTAAGGGGTAGTGGTAGGGTTAAGGTTAAGGGGGTAGGGTTTTATTATAGTTAGGGTTAGGAGTAGGTTTAGTGTTGGAGCAGGGTCAGAGTTGGGGTAAGGTTAGGGTTAGGGTTACGGTTAGGGGTAGGAAGGGTTAGGGTAAGGTTTAGGGTTAGAGCAGAGTTTGGGTTAGCGTTAGGGTTAGGGTTAAGGTTAGGGTAAGGGTTAGGGGTTATGGTTAGGTTTAGGATTAGAGCAGGGTTAGGGTTAGGGTTAGGGTAGGGTTAGGGTAAGGGTTAGGGTAAGGGAATGGAAAAAAGTGAGAGAAGGTGAGAGAGTATATTATGACAGCAGAGTGTATTCTGAGTGATGGAATTCGTTTTGATTTTTATAGAATTACTTAAACAATACAAAACGACAGAGAAAGAGAAGAAACGAGTGAGAGAGATGAAAGGGAAGAAAGATGTGATAGAAAGAAAGAATTAGAGATAACATTGGATAAATTGTAGAAGTAAGACATAGATGGGGATGAGTGTGTATATCATTAAATCACAGTGTATGCTGACTATGTTATAACATTTGAGTCTGTAATTAAATTATGTAAATAATACAAAATAAAAGTTGGAGGAGGGTAATAGGAGAGAAAGGCGCACGAAAAGATAGAAACGAGAAGAAGAGAGGGAAAGGGAGTTTGGTGAGAGAAAGATGATATATTATTACATGAAAATGTACTGTTATTATGCGTTTTAATACGTGTAGAACATGATTATCAACCAATGTCAACATTCAGAAATCATTTACTCAATCTATATATAAACCTCCAATGGGTGTTCCTTAAACAAAGAAAAGTAATCTAAAAGTGTATTATTATGTAAAATTAACTACAAAGATACTGAAAGTGTTCCAAAATCAATCAGGGAGATAGAGAGCAGATTTCGTCCCAGGGTCGATGTTTCAACAATAATTTGGAAAGAAAACACTGTAATTTCAATGTATTCCTTCCGGTAATGACTCGGACTTTTCATTATGTTGGGAATAACCTCAGAAACGGTTGTTTTAGTAGTTCGAGAGATAGCAGGTGTGTTTAAACGCAGCAAGGCCCGGGAGAAAGAACTTCTCTGTTTGTGTAAACTCGGTGTTACCCGGCATTTACTAAGTAGTATAAGTTTATTCAAAATGTTCAATACAAAAGGTAAAGCAAGTGTGTTTACGTGGTAATTTTTGGGAGACATCAATATCTCAGATAGAGCAATCCTACATAGAGCAGTTGGTTTTAATTGCTACATTGGTTAGCGAGAGATTGTCACTATATTTAGTTACACTATTGTATATCAGAAAAAAAGTGGTCTGCGTTTTTCGGGAGTCAGTGCTCATAATCCTAGATATAGCAGTTGTCTGCAATAATACAGAATAACATTTCCTATATGGTATATGCTGGAGAAGAGGATGAAAATAACTCAGCGTTGTCTTACAATACACTAAACTAAATAAAACTTTTGTTATATTAAAGGTTGGAGAAGATTAAAATTTCGGCATTGCTTGGGAATGCATTAAAACACATAGCGATTTTATTATTATTTTCTGGAACGTAGGGAAAGAAACTCGGTGTTGAACGATAGAAATATCTTTACAATGTGAATGATTTACATTATTATTATGTTTAATAGATTAAAACAAGACAAAGAAATAGCATGGGTGAAAAAAGTGTGTGTTAGAGGAATGGGAAAACAGGTAAAGAAGAAAGAGAGAAAGATAGCTAGACGGATTGAAAAGGTTTGATATATAGATGTTTTATAAAACTGTTCTGAAAGGTTTCAATGCAATACATACTCGCTTACCCCATGACTTCAGTGACTTGTGTACATGTGAACGCCGTCTTAGGAAACCAAATCATCAGAGGAATACAAGGTAACGTAAGCTGTACTGTTTAACATAAAACTGCGCTTACATTGCCACATTTCAGAGGTATTCATGAAAGAGCAACTTATTCCACCATGCAGGGGACACCGGGATCCTTATGCAGTTAATTCCGAAGAAATACGAATCAATGTCTATCATGTAAAATGCTTTTGTGGGGTGTTACATAATACACAGCGGAAGATTTCCGTCTCTTCTTCGAAAGTTGTCTTTTTTCAAATAATTTATTTAACTTCGTTTGAAAGATAAGTCCAATGCATTAAAATGAACCAAAGAAAACTAGAAAGTGTTCTTTAGTTCATTTTAATGCATTGGACTTTTCTTTCAAACGCAGTTAAATAAATTATTTGTTCAGATAACGTCAATGCATTTGTACGTTTTTCATTGAAAAGCAGCATTTTAGTTGTTTTCAAAGAATTATTACTTTGTATGTATTCGTATTTTGATCTAGTGTGATTTGATTTAATTAAGTTCGTTTGTATCGCTTTTTTGTGTTTAATGTTCTCTTTTGAAATGAAATGGAGCGCTATTTAATATTGTTTGTTTAATTGAAAATACTTTGTTGTGTTTTAACAAGTAGTATAAGTTCCTTTTTTGGATCAGTTTTTTTTTTGTCTGATGTGATTTAATATAATAATCTTTTCTTTAAACGCTGTTCACGTTTTAGTTGTTTTAAATGTAAAACGTTGTTTATGGTTAATACCAAACGAATTTCAACTAAAAATGTACTTAACGCCGAAACCCATGAATGCTACTATGTTCAGTCTCTATGTCTGCTGTCTTTTACTATGTATCTCCCTCTCTTCTTCTCTTTCTCTGTTTTGTTCTAACCATTATAATTCTAGCATCTATAAAAAGAAATGATGACAATAGTCACGAAAAAGTAAGAAATATCTTTCGACAATTAGAAAGAGACTAGGAAGAATGTTGGGATAGTTAATCATTAGAGGTGGTTGTCTTGTAAAATATCGCAGGTTCGCGAAAGTCCGCCAAAAAGGCAGATCAATTAACGCAGTTGTTAGTGTGAACATAAAATGTAACAGTGTTTTCCGAGTAGAGCGAATGACCCTTAGAGGGTAACCGTGTGCTTTGCCGGGAATAAATTCGCAATAGCACGAACAGGGTAACAGATGTTTCGATCTGAACAAATAATCATTCGGGATAGCCGTGTGGTTGCAGGGAGGTAAGTGAAACTAACAAAAGCAGGGAAACAGGTGTTTCCATGTACACGAATAATGCTTGAAGGGCGGTAGACGTGTGCTTGGCAGGGAATAAAGTCGCAATAGTAGAAACAAGGTGGTGTTTCCAAGTGAACATATAATACAGGGGTAGCCGTGGGCTTGCTAGAGAATAAAGTAACAACAACAAGAACAAAATAACAGTGGTTTCAAAGTGAACAAATATTGCTAAGGAGGTAGCCGTATGCTAAACAGTGACTACATCGCAATAGCATGAACAGGGTAATAGTGGTTTCAAAGTGAACATATAATATTTAGTGTTTAACCGTATGTTTGGCAGTGAATAAAGCCACAACACTAGGAACAGAGTAACAGTCGTTACCAAGTGAACAAATACTGCTTGAGAAAGCCGTGTGCTCGGTAGGATATTTAGTCAGAATAGAAAGAAACAGGGTAACAGTTGTTTCCAAGTGACCGAATGGTGTTAGATTAGATGGGGTAGCTGTATGCTGTCAATTGAAGAAAGTCACAATAGCAATAACTATGTAATAGTGGTTTCCAAGTTAACACATAATGCTTGGTAGATAAGAAAGTGTGATTGGTAGATAATAAAGTTACAATAGCAGTAACATGGTAACAGTTGTTTCCAAGTAAACTAATTGTGCTTAGTGGGTAACCGTGCACTTGACATGGGATAAAGACAACGTAATGTGGAACTCTCTAGTAGTGAGGTGGATTTTATAACTTATTCTGCCTTATAAATGCTTCAGCGTGATGGGGTTTATCTTTCTGATCTTTTTTCTGTGTGTATCGTAATCTCCTTAACCACATAATAACACACAGTAACAATAAGAAGGGTGCAATAAATCAATATATATATATATATATATATATAGAGAGAGAGAGAGAGAGAGAGAGAGAGAGAGAGAAGAGAAATAATTATATAACTATTTTATGTATCTACATAAAATTTTATAAGGAGATATAATTGTTTATGTATCAATTTTGAGTATTTACTTCAACAGTGCTTCATACGCAAGAAGAGCTAGCTAGAAAGTTATGAAAATATTGCCATGAATATATTTTCATACTTTTCTACTTAATAATATATATATATATATATATATATATATATATATATATATATATATATATATATATATTGAAAGAAATAGAAGTTTAATACATATGTACGTTGATGTTCGATCGCATTAAATCGAACTTAAGACAGACGAGTTCATACAATGACGATGCACGAACGTTTCTAAGCTCATTTTAATTTTTGTAAATAAAAAAGTCTTATATGTACTTGCATTTGTAGCGTTTTATATTAAATGTCTTGATTATTGTTTTAACGTAAATCTTATTGCAAATGTGATTACATATTCATATGCTTTGTTTGAGGCTTAATCAACATTTATTCGATGCCTAAGAAGAGGGAAATATAAAAAGTCATCAGCCTATCTGGGGATGGTATGGTAGTAGAGAGCATCAAAAAGCAACCCTTTGACGTGAATTTAATGTCGAGCTGTCAAAACATTGATTTTGTCGCGATACAGCTTCTGCCTTTAGTTAGTTGACATGTAATAAACTTTAATCATTACGATTCCGGATTCTAATAAGAGCTGTAGTGACTTACGAGAGCCAGGAACAACCGTTCTTAAAATAACATCGGTCAGACACGCACTTGCTAATTACCATGCAAAAATATGTGTAAGCCGAAAACCGATGTAAAGAAGTCTACGGGGAAAGTGCATTACGAGCCTAATTACTCTCATAACTATCTATTTCACAACTTGTATATTTATTTTCTATACACCATTCCATGAAAAGAGAATGATGAATAATAAAGAAGGGAAACGAACATTATTAGCCCCGTTTCGTTGTCTACCTTCGTCAGGGTGTTTTTATGTTTTTGATCGAATTTGTAACTATGGGGTATCGTGTACACAGTAGCGTGCCTATTTCTCGACCAATCGTCATCAAAACTTGGTCGAGAGATTAGTCATTGTTAAACTAATAACAGATTTAGTTTTGGGATATTTATGTTAAATGTCGCGGTAAATATGAAAGAAATACCCATAGCTTTAACTTTGCTTCTGGTCAGTGTTAGGACGCGCTATATGCCCCATTTTGTAGACAATAAAATCACGTATGACATTGGGCTTCTTTTAAACTTTTAACCAGGGTAAGTTATTTAATGGTCAATATTTTCAAGATATTTAAACTTCGGATTTTTCAAATTTTATGTCAGATCTGATGCTCTTTAATCACAGTTACTATCATGCAAACATCAGCTTTATTAGATAAATATTATTTTGTATCAACGTTTCCAAAAAATAACTTCGGAGATACTTCATACATAATGGAGAATTAAGGCCCAAATAAGAATGTTGTCCATCTTAATATCGTAGGGCGTGCACTCTCACGAATAACTTATGTTCTTGTTTAATGAAGTAGAACATCTTTAAATCATATTTAATTCACTTGGCAATTTATCCTGAACATGGTTTGGGATAAACAAATGTTACATTTTTAAACAGACCATCTACATGATAGTGTACTTTGTAGATACTCTTATTATGCCACTTGGTACTCGTATTTACTGGTCGTGATGGAGGCCTAGCGTTAAACAACATTCCCCTCGAATGCAGATTGTATCGTAAGACCCAGTGGACGAAAATACATGGAAGTTCATAGACATAACGTGGTATCGAATTATAACAGCACAATGTAATCCCACTTTACATCGGTCGCTCCTTCTTTGACAAGGGGCAAGTTGTTCTCGATCCATGGGGCCAATTCTCGCTCTGTAATCAAATTCTCACAACAGTCAAAGAAAAGAGAATATTCTGAATTGTAAGCAAGACCATATATTAGAATGTTGACGTTGCCTTCTCTTATGCTAGCGGCGGATAACATTCTTGACCCCTTAGTCTACGATCGATTTTTACTTATTTTCTTATAGGTGTTGTTTGCTACAGAGAATCCCAACCAATTGCCTTACCTCTCTCGCTGTTTCTCTATTTGAGCAATGCAACGTCTCGTATGCTTCAAGTCACAGCAGGTTAAGGGCTCAATGCAATACATACTCGCTTATCTTATGACTTCGGATACTTGTGTACATGTGAACGCCGTCTGAGGAAACTAAATCATCGGATGAATACGAGGTAGCATAACCTGTACTAGTTAACGTTAAACAGCGCTTACATTGCCACATCCTAGAGGCCTTCATGAAAATGCAACATATTCCACCATGCAGAGGACCCCGGGATTCGTATGCAGTTTATCCAGAGGAAATACGAATCAATTTCTATCATGTAAAATTGTTTCGTGGAGTGTGACATGATGCACAACAGCAGATTGTCGTCCCTTCTTCGGGTACGTTGGTTATGTTCAGGTAAGTAAACAGAGTTTTGTAGAGAAATAAGAGATACATTTACTAAATATTTAACTTTAGCGTCAGGAGACAAATAAACGTCCATATGAAAACGATGTCTTAATGAATAGATATTATATTATCGTAACTCTGCTAAACGCGAGATAATCGAACTATACGAATATCTCAGTAAAACACTTTAGGAACAGTTCATAACATCTCGTGTTGTTAGAGATCAATACACGTACTATATCGTTTGGTAAGAATCGGTGTTTGAATCCTACCCGAGAAGGGACAGGCGGTTTATAAAGTATTCGTCGAACCACCGCAAAGATGTCAGGGTCGATTAAACATAAGAGAAGTAAATTATAGTCTTAATTTGTAGAAATAATTAACGTTTTATATAATTCTTCAGACTGGGTATATTGATAGGATGGCGAAGTCCAAAATTGTATGAGCACGTGTACTGTGACGTCAACGGTTATCGGAAAAAGAACCTCAATGTGTATACCGGCCTGACTTAAAGAATGTCAGTCGCGTTACATTTTAAACTCAACCTTTTAATTGGACTATTAATACCATGGTTTGAGAAGTATATTCTCTGATCATTTAATAATTTAAAAGATTCGGAATAATGTAGATGTGTGTCTGGTGATTACTACCATTTACGTGTTAGGCACATTAAAGATGCTGACAATCAACATTAAATAATGATCAAGTAGTACAATTTGAATATATTTCATACTTATACGTGGTGTCTTATTTACATTTGTAAATATCCTTGGTAATCCATGACTTTTCATGGATATTTTAAAATATATTCATAAATCACAAAATGTAAATAAACATTGTAAACAAACACATTAAATATTAAACGTGGATCAATGTCTGTTTATTTATCTGTTTGTTTATTTAGGTGTGTTTGGGTAAATATTTAATAATATTTAAAAATAAAATACAAGAAAGAAACTAAGAGGCAAGTTATTAATTGTTAAGAAATATTTAAAAAGTTTACAAATATCAAATATCAGATTAATACACGAAACCAAAATATAAGTATAAACTTGATTCAACTCTCAGATAGATAGATAGATAGATAGATAGATAGAGAGGTATAGTTGAATGTTATGCAGAATTATTGTCTGTATATTTTGGTAAGGAATTAATTCAAGTCTCTTGAAAATGTATTTGGTTAAGCTAGGAATTTGCAGACTAAATTTGGTGCGTTAATTGATATTATTCTCAAGTATTAACACACAACAATAAAAGCAATTACATGGGAACTATTTATGAAAACGATTTATACGAATAACGATTAACTAGAAAAATACAAATGTAAATACTGAACATGTATATACAGTATATGTTTTAATTGCATTTTGAAAAAAATAATATAATTATTACTATCAAAAGTAATAATAACGTTTGAGAAATTAACATTGTTTATTTTTTTCTGAAAGATGAATACATTTCTCTGAACTGCGATATTTATATATATCATTCGAAAGCACGCTGCCAGCCGTGATCAAAGAAAACAGAGAGAGCATGAACCTAGTTTCATTTGCTGACTGGATGCAACTATGAACCAAACGCGAGGTGAACGTAAGCGGTTACAGATAAATCAACGAAGAATCCACAATAATGTATACTAATACTATTATTATTATTATTATTATTATTATTATTATTATTATTATTATTATTATTATTATTATTATTATTATTATTATTATTATTATTATTATTATTATTATTATTATTATTATTTACTCACTAGGAGTTATCACACTGGTCATCGTCAGTGATCGCCCACTGCCAACAACCTGTGGTATTCCCTGGAGTCTGAGTGACAACAAGTCTCCTCAGACTTCCAGTATGCTCCACTTCTTTTCGCTCATCACCGCTGATGACCTGGTAGTATCGCAACAGCCACCTACCATCGATTTCCCGATGATAAGGGTCATTGGTCCCCTCTGGGGCCCGAGTGGCAACAAGCCTCCCCAAGGTCCCAGAGCTGTCCGCGCTCTTCCAGTTGAGGTCTGGTTTGCGCTTTCCCTCCTCGACCCTCTGTCCATAATTTTCGTGGTGTCATCTATGCTTGCGTCTCTCTCGTGCGGTTGTATTTTCCCCAGTTCTGTTTTCTTGTGCTTCCATGTGTTTGTTCTCCATTAGTTGCTTATGTGGGTTGGTTTCCACATTCGAGGACATTTCTCAGGATTGTAGCTGTTTTGATCATTACTGTCCTTTGTATGGTCTCAGTTATCCCTTTGATTCCTATTTCTCCTAGTCTTTTCTCCATGTTCTTGGGAACTGTGCCTAGTGCTCCTATGATTATTGGTGTTATACTGACTTTCTTCATGTTCCATATTCCTTTCAGTTCTCTGGCAAGTTCAGTATATTTGTTTCTTTTTTCCGTCTCTTTGATCTTCACTCTGTGGTCCGCTGGAACGGAAAAGTCTAGGATTTTGCAGGATTGTTCTTTCTTGTTGATTATTATCATATCCGCTCTCCTTGCTGTTATGGGTTTGTCTGTTTGTACATTCATATCCCATATGATTTTGTGTTTTTCGTTTTCTAGTACAGTTTCTGGTTTGTGTCTGTACCGTTTTTTTGCATATTCGAAATTCAGTTGTTTGCACATTTCCCGGTGTATTTCTTTCCCCACGCTGTTATGTCTGTTCTTGTATTCCTTTTGGGCTAGCGTGCTGCATTCACTTATTATATGATTGATCGTTTCGTCTCTTTGTCCACATAATCGGCATTTGCTATTTTCCTGGGTTTTATCTATCTTTGCTTTAATAAAGTTTGTCCTAATCGCATTGTTCTGTGCGGCCGTCAGCAGAGATTCCGTTTCTCTGTTCAAGTGTCCTTTTCTTAGCCATGCCCAGCTATTTTCATTGGTTTCATCGCTTGTGAGTCTAATAAAGCGTCGATGTAGTTGTTTTTCTTCCCACTTTTCCTTTCTTGTCTTATTATTATTATTATTATTATTATTATTATTATTATTATTATTATTATTATTATTATTATTATTATCATCATCATTATTATTATTATAATTATTATTATTATAATTATCGTTATTATTATTATTATTATTATTATAATTATTATTATTATCATTATTATAATTATTATTACTGTTATTATTATTATTATTATTAAAATTATTATAATTATAATTATTATTATTATTATTATTATTATTATTATTATTATTGTTCTAATTATAATAATTATTATTAGTATCATTATTATTAGTATTATTATTATTATTATAATTATTACTATTATTATTATTATAATTATTATTATTATTATTACTATTATTATTATCATTATTATTATTATTATTATTATTATTATTATTATTATTATTATTATTATTATAAGCATACATCTTAGAGAAAACTGTATAATGTATTCACTACTTCCTTTTTTAGGCCCGTTTGGCTCGTTCGTCTTGTGGGTTTCATTAATTCGTTGTTCTAATATATTGCTGTAATACATTTTCCTATTCCCGTACATTATTTCCCATAAGTATTTGCTTATGAAACACACTTCCTTCTGGCTGTATTCATCCTATCCATGACCTTAGCCTTGGAATAGGCATATTCTGTATTTACGTTAATCATCTCTCGTTCTGTTTATCTCCTAACATGCAGTTGATTTATGCTTAGCCTTCCATAAGGACAGATTTCCATAATTATAATAATAATGATAATAATAATATTAATGATAATAATAATAGTATTATTAATAATAATAATAACAATAATAATAATAACAGCAACAGAACTACTTTTTGTTATTATTTGTGAGGAGACTAATTGTCATACATATTATACGTTAAATAAACTTCTGATTACAGGATAAATTAATAATGACCGGCGACAAGCATTGAATTTGAGAGACTTACTGTCACCCAAACTATCGAGAACTCATTAAATAATAATTATAATACTTAATAAACTTTTTTACAGAAGGATACATTAACGTGTATATTTATTAATACCATATAATTTAGCTATTTTAGTTTATTGTTATTATAATAAATATATATATATATATATCATGTCAAAATATGTTCATCTCTGTATCTTTCCGTCCGACGTATGACACGAAACTGTATCCGATAGCATACCCCTATGCGGGAACTTCGGAAATGGGAATCTACTCATCAATAGTCATTATTCTGAATCGGAATGGAAGTATCTGTCAATCTTTAATCCATGGTTCAAATATAAGTTATCATTTACATGAGATTTATTTACAAAATATTAACATGAAAAAGAAATTAATCTAAAGCCATTCTTATGGGAAACATACACTTGTTGCATGGGTAGAGATTTGGATATATTAAAATGTTAACATTGAACGCTTCTTACGGAAATAACTGGATTAGGAATTAACTAACCAGGCAATGGTTGATCTGCAGTAATGACAAAAGTCTAAACCCCTTTATTGAATAATGTTTGCTACTCGTCATGAAGACGTTGTTAGTTCGTGTACGAAAGAACCTTCTGAGGCTCTCCATGAAGTATTTGTACTTGATTGAAGTTGTAGTGCAGAAGACAGGGGAGCTGTCAGATAAATTAAAATCGACGTGAAATCCCGACAAATGCCAGAGTCGAAGGGAATACGTGTGTAAGCTTGGATACCACGATCGCATAATAGGGGGTTTCCAATCAATCTCAACTAAGAGCCAATCCTCTGTTGAATCAACTCTTAACATGAAAGCGGGTTTGGTTTTGTGGTTGTGTTGTTTTGTTTTACAACATATGAACCGTTTTCCGGATATATAATCAAATTTACTCCGACGAAAGTGGTTATACTTGTAGCTCTTAAACGTTTAATATATAATATATTATATGTTGTATAATATACAAGTAGTTTTAAATTATCTTTTGTAAGTGTATATTTGGTAAAAAAATTATTAATATTCATTCTGTGAAATAGTTAGACAAACCTTAAAGGTATTTCGAATCCTGGTCAGAAGTTGCATTAGAGTAATAGCTAGTTTTTAATAACTAAACAGGAGAATTCATTAATAGATATAGTTTAAGATCATACTCAGGTTGCAGTTAGAGAATATAAAATTTGAGTCGTTGATAGAGTTGGGAATAGGCATAGAGATGAATATCTTAAAACAATGAACATGCTCAAAATAGGGTAGAAAAATATGCATTTTTAGGGTGGATGAGAATGTGTGTCAGGTGAAAAAAATTTCCAAATTTTCTCGAGAGAGTTTAGCGCCCTGCTCAGGATCAAAAAGAAAGTCTGTTAATATAATATATAATTAAAAGTGTTTATATCATTTTCATCCATCAACATGCATGTTTCCATATTGATCAATGTTCATGAAATCAAGCATATTTACAAATAGATCAGTTGAGTCATTAAAATGTTAAATAAGAAGTAAGATATGTTTGAAATTAAAATTTGAAGTAATATTAGAAAGGTTGTACAGTGTTAAACAATGGCAATAATCGTATTTAACTACGCGTGTAGTATATGACAGAAAACTCCTTTTAAATGATATACTGAGTCTGAGTTACAAACACAGCAACACGTAATATCTATTATAGACATAAAATAAGTAAATAATTAAATATAAACAAGTTTTTACTATTTAACGAAATTCATACATTGATGGTTAATTCACACAAAAGACAAGTAAATACTACTGCTGTATAATGTCGCTAATGCGATGTAAACGTATCATAATCGAACATCATTACTCACACATCTGCTAAGTATATTTTATTATCATTTGTATATATATATATATATATATATATATATATATATATATACAACTTCTTTGTAATATAGCAGGAAAAATCCTAGCATGGTGCTCGATTAATTAAGAATTAAAGTTATATTTATTTATTTTTGGTACACAAAAATTAGTACAACATTCGTATCGTCGGTTTCGAGCACAGAACGACTTAGCCATATAGCTATCTTCAGTTTCTGTTGCCATCTGTTTCCGAAATCTCAGAAACAGATGACAACAGAAACTGAACAGAGCCGGATCGCTATGTCCTTCTGTGCTTGAAACCGACGGTACGAATATAATATTAATTTTTCTGTAGCAATAAAAAATAAATAAATAAATATATATATATATATATATATATATACCTATTTTACTTATTGGTTTTCCCAGAGAATGCTAGTGGGACTTTGTTTAAGTTTTTTTTATTTTTGAGAAAATTTCTGAGGTTAGTCTTTCGACCCCACCTCCATTTTAAGTTATTCTTGTATCATATCTTCATAATCTTTTGTATATAATTGGTACTGTTATAATTGTGTGCCGCGTTTTGGTTAAAGGAATTTTCGCTTTATAATTATTTTATCTGAATTTTAAATACGCTCAACACCTTTAAAGAGGTTATCCGAGAAAAAATAAACACTGATGTAATTCAATAGATTATGTTAATTTTTAAATAACACAACTGATATTCCATTTAGGTCAAAAAAGATTTGTTTACATAACCTATATTCATTAACACTACGTTTCCAACGAGATAAAAGGATTTAATAGAATTAATATATATTTTCAGCTATTGATGTATAAATTATCTGCACATATTTGTACATGACGACATCCGAGAAACAATTTCAGCAGCCAGGTTGGACCTTGTGGGGTCATGTCTATTTTTAGCCGACACGACCGAGAAGAAGAAGAGAGGGCGAGGGAGAAGAAAAAGGAATTTAACTGCCCGCGAGGAAGGATGAGTCACCGGGTTAAGACGGTAACACTTTAAGTACAGTCGCACGAGAGAGAGGAGTGAGTGAACAGCCGTCGGCAAGCAAAGATGTGCGACTACAGTGTCGCAAGAAAGGCAGGGACCTTTTGAAAATGGGATTATAGCCCCGTGCGGAGACACCCGAAAGACGGAGAGATGCCTCTTTCGAGATATTGTCAAATACCCATACGAAAGCCAGGAGAAATACAGAATACATAATGAACGACCCGGAATTGCTTTCCCGAAGAAAATGCGTAGACCTCAGTGAGAGATAAGACCCGCTGTTGTGAAATCCTTGAAATACACGGTAACGAAAATAAAAAAAATCTCTCCCCGGACATTTTTGCCTCTAAGGCTATCTCATATATATGTATGTTTTATGTGAAAGATGAATCATGTGCTATAGGACTATAATAGACAAGTTCCCCCCTTTTATTAATAGACTTTTGTTTTCATGTTTTCTTTTGTTTTGTTTTTATAGATATGTTTACCCCTTTTAGTATATTGTTTCTATTAAATAAATGAGTATGAATTAAACCCTAATGTCTTTTGTCGTTCTTCGCATCTTTTGTTTTGTTTCGTCATGCGGTGTCTTACATTGGAGAAATCCCCATCCCATATCATTTAAAACGTTTTCTTTGAACCCTGGGATATTACGAGCCACTCCGGACGACTTTGTTTTATTTTATTTTTGTATCATTGTCACGTATTGTCATTCGGTGGTCCCGACCGGCGGCATTCGTGACAAGATATATATATATATATATATATATATATATATATATATATATATATATATATATATATATATATATATATATATATATATACTTTCTTCTTTTTCCAAACATCTTTTTAATTTCTACTTGTCATGTTACACGCATACGGAACTATCGTCAATTTTAACCATACGATGGCTTAGCCAAGGTAATTGTTATTATTTAAGCAAATAAATTTTCGAACATTTTCACAATTTGCAAACGATGCCGTTCATAAGAATAAAACAACAATCTGCCAGAGAATGGGCATTGTCATCATGAACAATGTTGTTGTTTGTAAGACCTTAATTCCTAGTTTTTTTTTTAGAAATGTAATATTTCTCTAAACTAAAATGAATACATTTACTAAATCCATCATATTGAGTGGGCTTTTTCTTTACATCTGCTTGGCATGTATTTAGTTCAATACATATTCTGTCCTTCTTAAAAACTCTAGTCTATTTGTAAATATTACTTTGGCGATCTATAGTTTTCATGGCTAAATTAATAAGAGTATACAGTGAAACTTGGGTTAATTTTCGGCAGCCTCGTAAATCTCGCTTCAATTATTTTGTCCTTTAGTCTTCACATACGTGAGCGATGTTTCTCAGAAAAGGGGAATAATTGCTGTTTTATACTTCCGAATCTATCTAACGCTGATCGTCGGCTAGCTTGTGAACTTGGAGTGGTATTTTCTCAGCCTCTTAGATAAAGTGGCTATATTCCTTCTCTGGAGGCATTTCCATTAAAATAAAAATTCGTGAAAGCTTCCCGTTATGACAAGCGTACATGAAATTGGGAAAAGTTACAATATTTAACACATATGAAATATTAAATAATTTCTGAACGTACAGCATACCCAACTCCTCGTGTTGAGCTGTTATTTTTTTAAGTTCACAAAATAAGATCAAGCTTCAGCAAATATTTAGACACTCGATTCAAATGATGTAATTGTGACGGGATGAAACCCCTTTTTTCTGCTGTAAACATGTTCTACAGAATGCATATTATATTGAAAATAAAGCAGCAAATGTTATCCGAACCGTTATTTTATGTGTATGTGTGACATATGTATATCAATTTTAAAAATCTTTTCGATGAAGAATTTGATAGGTTCACCAGAAAATCTCAATCCAAACAAGAATAATATATTCATTGGTGCTGCTGAATGTCCAACCAAAGACCGGACGGAGACTAGTCAACAAATAAGCGTGTGTCGTTTCTCGTAGACCGGTTCCACATTAGTTAATCAAGTTCAAATATATTGGTAACATAGACTTAAAACTAATATTTTTAAAGTGTTCAACGTGTGAGTGGAGCGTTTATCAAAAATATTATATATATATATATATATATATATATATATATATATATATATACATTATTAACAGTCTAAGAACGTTTCGACGTTAACACATTTTTTTGGTTTACTATTCTATTACTTCAGTACATGAGATTAGAAAGGTAACACTTACCTGGCTTTCCGTGGGTGAATTCTTTCTCTCTCATAATCGAAACAACAAAAGTTATTTATTATCTTAATCTTTATTTTATGTTACAATGAATTCTCACATGCTTGTGGTTCATGTACCATAGGGAGCTTTCGGAAGGACACGTGCTCGCTATCAAGTTAAACACACCTTCTAAAGTGTTCATCTCAAGTTATACAATCGTTTTTTTTTATTCTCAATGGTTTGTTTTCGGCATAACTTAACTAATAAATACATAACGCTTATTTCTCAAATCTCGCAATATTGCAGCCAAATTGTATTAACACATACTGCATACAAGTTCTTAATTATTTTTTGCCACAACTATCTAGAATAAATAGCATCTTAATCATAGAAAATGTATTTGAAATATAAAAAGAACCGCAGGAAATAATAGATTTGCACTAAATAGCCACCTATTTTGTATTGACCAGACTCAAAGTGGCTGAACTTCGGTGATTTATGTATATACTATACATATATATGTTTAAGAAGATGGCTTGTTCATTTTAATAATATCATTGTGAAAGTGTTTAAAATGTAACTTTAATTCAAAGATGTAATCGTTGTCTATTTCTAGCGCGAAATATATAACTGTTTCATAACGTTAGTACATACAAAGTCCTTTGCACAAATATGTACTTTGAACATTCTTTTTATACAGAAACAAACAAGTTATAAGAGAATTTCTAGTCAATTATATTTGATGGCTGAGAAATTGTCACAAAAATGGTGTAAACAGGTAGATATAAATTAAATTAGAATTTTGTATCAGGCCAATGAAAACGTGTTATGTTATGCAGACTTGTAATTGCATGAAATAACCTATTTCAAAGTATTTGTTATTTTATTTAATAGTTTTATATCAAGACAAATGTTGTCATCGATCTTAAATTAAAGTCTAAGAGATATGTTACCTTCAAATTATGATCAAACTCTCACTTCGAACCCAACACCGTATCCTTTTTATACTAAACAATAACAAGATAAAAAATGAAATCATTTTAGACAGAAATAACCACCATCATAGGTCCACATGTAACGTGTAACCGTCTCCTTCGAAGCATCTCTGTATCTGCTTAACAGCAACCATTATGACATTATAGAGTGTGGTTTTTACAACACTCAATGGAATTTCCTTCTGAAGTTCACGGCTCAATACATGAGACGATATATAAATATATGGTGTGGGTGGGACGTCGAGAAAGAAAGAAATTGAATTGATACGTGTTAAAAAAGAAAAGGTTCCGCAGTGCAAGCACACTTTGAAAGGCGTCGGTTTCAGAAAGGCGAGGAGCCAGAGCGCTTGATGATCGGAATATCGAAGTACCGAAAGTATGGGAGGTAACCGCTGTTCATGGCACCGATGACGCTTTATTGGCTATGGTACCTAAGCCATTCTTGCTGTTAGGCTTTCGTGTCCGCTGAATAAAAATGCGACTGATGAGCAAATTCGTATTGTAACTGAATCCCCTGATTTTATTCCATCAAACAGACAATTGGAAGTGCTTGTGGAACAATTGCTTCAGTTCACGCTAAGATAGACAATGCAAAGCAAATGGCTTTCCAATCGGATTTATATATGAACGAGTTTCTAGCGGAAACCAAGTATGTTACCTCAGCTAGTAAAAGACTTTCATGAGACAACAGTATGTCAAAAGATGTATTTAATATGTGTGTGTGTGTAGCCGGCGTAAACCATCCGGTGATGAGAAATATAGTAAACCAAAGTTGTGTCCATATACGTTCTGTTTTTTGCCATTCTTGTTGGATTTTACTGGGTACCCCGAAACAACGGGTAATCCAACATATATATATATATATATATATATATATATATATATACATATATATATGTATATATATATATACATATAAATATATATATATATATATATATATGTATACATATATATATGTATATAATATAAATTACTATATATATATATATAATATACATTTATATATATATATTATAATATATATATTTATATATATATATATATATATATATTATAATATGAGATTTACCCATATATTTCTTCAGTATTTCAACGGTGATCAATACATGTGTCGGGCATAGTAGTAGTAGAAAATGTCCTTATGACAAGGTACACAGAAACGTTTTAGCTGCACACCCGAGGAAAATTATGAAGATGATTAGTAGTAGTATACAAAATATACTGACACCAAGTTTACTACACCAAAATGTTTGTTCTGAGTGAAATCATCAGCGTATATGCTAGAAAATATAGTTCGCTGTGTAACGTTTTGAACTCAGGTTAGATTGTTTGAATCCTTTAAAAGCTAATTTGCAAACCCAGTGTAACATGAAATTATAAGAAAAACATCTTTTGAAGCCATTTTGCTTATTATATGTCCCATTTTCTATATTTCTTTTTACAGCTACGGATTTCAAAATTTACAATTTTTTTATATAAGCTTTTGTTTATTAAGGAGCATTTCCATTTTTTTCCTCGTTTTTTACTTTATAATATTGACTTGAATTAAATACAGTGAAAAAGTATAACGGAAGCGAGAGTGATAGATACAGTATAAAATAAGAGCGGATGATGATATGCAGAGACATACGACGAGATAGATAGATAGATAGATAGAAACTTGAGGATAATTAGAATAATTTAGATGTACGTTTTTTTTCAAATATAACTCAGTTCATATATTTTAGCATGTGTTTTATTTTATTAAATGTATAAAAATATAGGTTTATTGGGAAAGGCATTGATTAACTCAGTTTTAACATCAGTTCTTCATTTATATAAAATTATATATGATCCTAAGTGTCTATATGTCTATGTACATAATTTAATACTAAAGAAATTAATTAATCATCATGAATTTTACATACGTCACCCAACGGTTAGCCATATTTGGTTTAATTGATTCAGTTATTATCTAACCCTGGTAAAAACGAGTGAAATACATTCGGAAAATTCAGATTCCTCCGATTTTGTGAAATTTTAACAAAATGTATTAAATATTAATTAATACACATTGTCCAAATTTCAGTTTCTTTGGGGTATTTTAAAGTGTTGTAGGAGCATACTATGGACACAGTCCCCTATTTGAAGCTTAAAGTGTATCAGATTTTAATTAAATTGTATCAATAGTCATCAGAAACCAACTCAGTAAGGTTCATTGAATTTACTTATCTTTGAAGAACCCTTTCAATTGAAATCTGATACAGTAAAATAATTTCATATTTATGTTGTTTAGAATAAAAACATTGACATTAATTCATTTGAATTATCCATTCTTCTCAGAAGCACTTGAATTGTCAGCTGCAAAATGCAATGCCGTTGTCAGTCAAAATCACCTACGATGAGCCCTGTTCATGAAATAAATTCCAGTTGACGAATTACATATGAGAAGTTCTGCTGTAGGTAGTTGTTCTATACGGCGAATAGTGGGGACACGGAATCTACTAACAAAAACGTAATGTAATGTTATCCGACGTGAGTAGATATATCGCGGACTAGTTCCAAGCCTCCGACATTTTAAGGTAGAGGTGTATACTTACCTGTGTCCCTTAATTAAGGCATTTACAGAACTTGTGGACACTAACGGCTTAGTAAAACTTAGGGATAACACATACCTTTCACACCAGGATACACACTGTAATGATGTATTTATATTATCTTGTATCTCTTTCTCACATAAGCAGCGCGTCTAGGTAGTAACAGCTCTTCGCTGTTTTTATCTAGTCAAACCATCTTTCAGCACTGAGTCAATCTGCCTTCAAGGCTACAGCACAGTGTTAACATTGTTACATGCACGGACATATCAGATACGACGACCAATTTTGTTGATTGTGTCCAACTTCCTAATCAGCGTCTCCTTTCGCGTGCATTCAGGCTTTGCCGGTCAAATGCTTTTCAGTCAGCAGAATATGTATACAGACTACGTCTAAATGTAGAGGTAGTCTGTATACATATTCCACTGACTGAGAAGCATTTGACCGGCAAAGCCTGAATGGGTTACTTTTAGATATCACTAGAGCGTCACTTTGGCGCATTTAAGTACAGTATGCAAGTTTGCTAGTTGAGCATAAAACTAGTTCGAGAGTACACTTCTGTATTCTTTACACAATAATCAACACAATAATAAATAACAACTTGCATCGACCGATACGTTTATTCTTTATCCACGCACACACAAACTTGTTATGATTCCCGTTACCGTACCCATAAAAAAGGCGTCGGTGGTCCCATCGTGCGAAATCGATTCATCACATATGTACTATGTTTCAGGGCGCTCACCGCCGCTTAAAGAATCATCATACCGGCTAGTACATTTACTGCAGCGCATTAACAAAAAGTACGCGTCTTTTTAATATAGCCTGTACTTCTGGTAGTGCATGTCCGCATCTCTATTGCCAGTTTCTGTTCTCTCCCGAACACTGAAGCCCAATTCACGAGGTCCATCTTCAACCTGTTCTGAAGACTTGTCGAGCAAGCCAAACTGGACTAAATTTGCTCTCATTTGCTTATCGCTTAATGAGTAATTATCATCATCGTCATTATCATCTATATAATAAAGTAAAGGGAACCCCCTTACATTCAGACATAATAACTAAATAAATAAACCTTTAACATGTTAATGTGTTCCGGAAATCGAAGTAGTCTAAGTCCGCATGTGTTTCCAGAAACTGTGCTTTCACTTCGTCTTTGTTCAAAAATCATACATTTCATCCTGATTACCTGCGTCTCTCAAATACGACTTCCAAAGAGTAAATGATTCTATTTTATAAACATCTGATTATCTACCATCTAACCATAAGAATCATCGGGTAGTTATTGTTCATGGCATAATTATGATACAAATATTGTTTATTGCAGAATACTAACATACTTGCTTGTTATCACTGCTTAGGCACATTGACGTTTTTCTACGTTCACTTCGCATTTTATGCATCATACGATATATGTAATAGCACCATAATATCAGTAACGGCTTTCTCTATAGCAATTAATCTAATACATATTACCTATTTCGAACTCGACTTTCATTCCAGAATAATATATTACACGTATTCTAACTTGCATGTCTGAAAAACAATACATGTTCACAAAGACTTCAGACGACTGCACGTGTAAGTTATCTTGTTTTTTATTACAGTTACTTTATTTAATAAATAATTCCTATTTAATTCAATAGTATTGCGGTTGAACGGTGACAATTATTTCTCCCTATAAGTTGGAGTATGTAGCTCTTTCTCCGAACTTTAACAATTGACTGTTATTTACTTATTTACAAACACATAAGTTCTAGTCTTATTTTGTTCAGAATATATACGCTGATATTTATTTATTTTATTACTTAAACCAATGTTTTATATCACGCCGCACAACGCCAGGGCACTTTCTCCCTATTCGCAGAATAAAATAATAACATACTGGATGTCAAATACACTAACTCCGGGACACGTTCTGACTATTCACGTAATGAACGAAATATTTAATTAGAAGACAAATACACGAACCATTATTTGTAGGGAGCACAACAAGTATTCCACTATACATATTTTCGGGCATTTAAAAAGTCAAGACGTATTTCTCCTACCGTGACCGTGGACAGAATAGTTAACGTGTAGCATGAGAACAGAGATACCATATGTTTTATTAACGTATTTATCATTTAAAATATGTTTTTTCTTCAGCTTTTATACGTAATATAACCAGTAGCACTTTTTATGCTTCCCATTCCAAGCCTATAACTCTGCCATCGATTGAAATATTTTCCGATTTTACAATATTCGTTCATTCTTGTTTTTCTTTTTTACTTTTAAAAGTAAATGTAACGTTAAAGTGTAGTATACTATACTTTTTTTATTTTCTGCACGCGGTCAGTTAAGTAGACATGATCAGAGACTAGAATGAATGCATATATATATATATATATATATATATATATATTTGTATATTAAAATTGTTTCAGAAATTAAAACATAAATGCAAAGAACAAACTTATATACCTAAAAAATAAAATGATAAACATAAACCGAAAAGAAAAATATTTTAAGATCAGCAAATATTGTGACAAAAATACCGCAGTCTAGGATGATTTATCATTCACTGACCGAGGACAGAACATATAAAGTATAGTAACATAACAGATCCTAGACTTAAACGTTAATTCTGTGTTGACAAGTAAAACAGTAAAATAAAAATGAACCGAAAATAAGTTATTGTAATATCGGCCAATATTTAGAACGTCTTCAGTAAAAATAAATAGTGTAAAGGTATTCGTTAATGGTACAAAACATAGGATAAAGAAGAACGCACAAAGATATGTCATTGGTACGTGTTAACTATTTGAAGAAAAAATAAATTATGATTAAACGAGTGTGGAGATAGGTTAGAAAAAACCAGGGGGATACAAAAGGAACGAGAAGAAAAAGAAATAGAAAGATATTGATGATATTAGGATATAATTGAAAAGATGGATATCCTAACATAGCATATAATAGATTCAAAGACGAAGTATAAGAATAACATAAAAGAAAGGAAATACACAGAGATAGCAACAAAGTTGAATACGGAGGCTAAAGAGTTACACAATTAATATAGTTATTCAATCAGAATTTAATTATATTGAGAATTCAAATTACAAAGTAGATTATTGACCCACAAATAAAAATAAGAAATGGGGAAAAGAGGTGAGTTTTTTTGTGACCAGATAATAATGAAAGTATATTTAATGCAGTCAACTAGAGACTATCTCATATTCTTGAATTTTCAGCTAAGAGCAAAGTGTAGTATATGTAATTAGGCTGCACTTATTCTTCCATGTCCTAGGTCAGTGAAGGAGACATCCTTGTAAACTGATGCAAGTTTCATGTTTGCCCCAAACAAGATTAACCCTTTTTAGGGAGCTTGTGTCTTACTCTGCGCTAGTGGGGAGGTAAGTAAATAATTCTTTTCATTTAACAGTGTACTCTTATATTTAATGATTAAAACAACTGCATCCTTACATAGAGCACACTACCTGTGGTAGGGATTATATTACCTCATTTGTTTAATAGTCATTTAAATTAAGAAGTAAATATATTCATCTCTAACATTCAATATACATATATATATATATATATATATATATATATATATATATATATATATATATATATATATATAAAATGGACTCTCTCCCGTCGATTTTCGACGTATGAGTGCCCCGCCAGGGGCGGCCCGCCCGTGAATGAATTTTACTATTGCATGTATATATATATATATATATATATATATATATATATGTATATATATATATATATATATATGTATATATATATATATATATATATGTATATATATATATATATATATATATATATATATATATATAAACAAGATTGTGTTACATTCTAAAGGCTACTATTTTACTTACCTTACGAAACAATTTTTAAAAACAATCACATTGTGTACAACTTTACGGTTCGATTTCGTTCAGCAGGGAACCAACTAACATGTGGTGTATGATTATATCGGATCTTTCCTCTCTGAACTCATGAGAATGACAAAAAAACGTTAGAAATTGGAAAATGATGTGCGTTTGCTTTGATTTTCAGACTTTTATTTTTGTCACATCGCAATGTATTGTTTTGAAAAATGTTTCGTTAGTTCTGGAATGTAACAAGCTCTTCATTATTTATATATGCTCTGTTGCTATGAGTATAAAATCCTCGAGCTTTAAATTGGTAGAGGTTGCTAGGCATAAAGAATATAAGGTGTATGCTAAAACATATATTTTCACACCCATATATATATATATATATATATATATATATATATATGAGGTTACAAACCATGATATACCATAAACAAAATGGCGTGTAGGCAAGCAAAATGCTGTAAACGACTAATAGAATAAACAAACAGAGGAGAAATAACAACACGCCCGATGTAGACTAGTTTCGTTGAGATGTAAGAACGTGTTCAGAAAAGTAATGAATTTTGAAACCGGTAAATATCTTGTCTGTTTTTTGTTCTGTTTTTAATTTATTTGTTTCGTTTTGTCGTTAACTACACACCCTTGTTGTTCTCGCACAGGCTGTTTACCGAGTTCTTTATTATAAGGACCGGTTATTTGTATTATATTCGACATCTATATGTTCTCTTCAAGTCTAGATGCGAACGGTTTCATCGGAGCTCGGTCTTTCTATTTACTCATACCTTCTATAACACCATTCCTAATTAGAAAACGAAATTGCTGTTAGAGCGTTACTCTTTATGAAGTGGTGCGTTTATTATAATTGCCTCACTGGAATTTTTCACGCGAAGCATTATTCGTGATCGCTCTCTGGCAACAACAGGTGATGTTCCCAGGAGAAGGCTTGACAGAACCCTCTCCTACAGTTCAGTACTCACGGTTCCTTTCGAAAACCTTTGGACATCATTTCTCTTTCTTGTAATGCCCGTTTCCATTCGTTGCTCGCTTATTATTGGTTTGCTCGGGAATTCAAGTACTCTCCGTATCTGTCTAGTTAAAGTTTGGATGGTGCTCTCCTCTTCTCTGTTCTATCCTCTTTGGCCAGTTCAAATATCACTTGTGGCACCAACATGTACCGCTGCATCACATGGGTGTGGGTCTTAGTGCTAAATGGAAGAGGTTGTGTGATTTTTCGGATCTACTCTGATAGTTTCAGTTTTTTTGGTTTCGTGAAATGTTACTTTTATGTTTCTAGTTGTTTCATGATGTTCAACAGTGTTTTTATTATTATTATTTTTATGATGATTTTTATTATTTTTGTTATTATTATTATTAGTATTATTGTTCTATTAAATTATATTAATTGCTTTATTTTTATGACACAAATAACGACTTCAGAGGAAACCTAAATCAAGTTTCTACTTCATAACTAAATTCATTTTGAGAAATTTCGCAACATATCTGTCCGTCAATTTCAACTTTGACATTTGCCTGTATTCAAGTCTATAAATAAAACACACAAATATGAGTTCTTGCATCCGATCAGGTTTCACCTGACTTTGACCCTCGCCATCTTGAGAGCTGAGATTCTGTAACAGATATTATATTCTTCGGGAAACGGAAACTTGGTGTATGCCTGGGGAGCTTCAGAACTCGGCAATGTTTCGCACTGCGAAGTGAATAATGATGAAGTCAGTACAGGAAGAGATTCTCCAGAGTCTAAGAGTAAGAAATGCATACTTACAATGCTTTAACATCCGTATCTCTAGTGGCGGAAAATAAGACATAGACGAATAAATATTGTATTGTTTGAAATAAATATATTATGTATCAACTTCATATATTTCGAGCTCAAATGACGTCATTTTACATTAGTTCAACAGAGTTATCCCGTCAATATTTTACTGGCTTAATTTTCTTTTTCCATTTGTTTATTGGTAATATATTTACATACTGTACTATTTTCTCTCTCTCTCTCGCTCTCTCTCTCTCTCTCTCTCTCTCTCTCTCTATATATATATATATATATATATATATATATATATATATATATATATATATATTATTGTCATTTCAGTGCAGAAGGACGCCATCACCACCAGATGGGAAGGCCCGAATGCGGCACGCATATAGCTTAGCAGGCCTTACTTATTTTGACATGACTTGCTGTAGATATGACACACAAGGCTACTGGCTTCCGTTTGTATGTAGCTATATTTCACTCCTGTTTAACACTTGTTTATTAGGCCTTTACCATCGGATTTCATGTGACTCCGAGTTTCGATTTCGGCAACAACCACTTGCTCGGCTAGCCATACTAAAGACATGGGTTATACAACAAAACAATATGCCTGTGAATTACTAAAATATGTCTCAGTTTTGGGGTCGAAGTCTCTGGTAAGCTGAATCACTAATGGTTATCAGTTTATAATGCATTGCACTGTGTGTAAACCCATTACGTTCTCAGGCAATCCACAATCTTTAGATTGAGATTCCGCGTACTCTCGGCAGGTTCGAATGATACTCAAGTGATTAGGAACGCTGACTGTCGGCTTGATAGTCGAGTCTTGATTCCGGATTGATGCTCTCTCAAGTGTATCCACATTAAAGAGCCGTGATACAGCAGATCTATATGTCTGCTGATTACTATATGTATATTTTATTTAAAGTTTGGTACATTTAGATTTGTATATATTTCAATGAAGGGGAGTAGCACGTACACTAATAGACCGATAGTTATAATTTTGAAACACACCTGCTGGGCGGAAAGTTCCCCAATTTTGTTTTAAATTTGTTATATGAAATGGGACTATAAAACAGAAGGGAATCCCAACGTGTCATTTAGATTTTATGATTTTTTAACAGTAGATGTTTAACATGTCCCCTTATATCAGTTTCTTTTGAAAGTGTGTTGACGAGGAACAATATAGGCACCACTTGTTATTTAAAAAGTTACATTCGTAAGATTTGCAATGATTGCTATCTAGTATAATCAGACACAAAAGAAGCACTTTTCTCTGATTTTTTTTCTTATAGATCTTTTAAACTTAAATCTGAAAGTTGAGACAATTTCTAGAATAACAATCATATAAATAGATTATGATACGAATTAGAATAAAAACTTTAAACATAGGGTATTGTTGTATTATATCTTAATTTTAATTTTTGTAAAGAGGAATACAACTTATACAAAACAGTTTTTTTACTAATAAATCACCACTCTTGATGGTAATGTTTATAAAGAACGTTGGTTGGGCGATAAGCGCTGCAACGCGTGGATTAAAACAATACAGAAGATATGGGCATAACATTTATTAAAAGGGAATTCCTTATCGAAGAGGACGGCTCCACAAGTAGTTATTTACATTAGACTGGAAAACAACCATAGAGTTCTGTATAAACATATGGGGATAAGGCGATGGTGGAGATTACCCATACCGTTTGATTTTAGTATAGTTTCTTCTATGGCAACACAAATGTTTAAATCAGGCCTTTGTAGAATATTTCTCTTGTATCGTAAAATCAGAGAAAGTTTCATGAGGTGTCGTATTTTATATCATGTATGTATTTTATAATTTATGATTTTAGCGTGTTACTATGATGCTTATTGGAAATCATATGATGAACCAACAAGTTTAGAGGGTCCTCTAACTGGATTGTCTAATAATGTGCATATATTGCGTTTTAGCGGAAGTTGTTCTTACAGTTAAACTATTGTATTGTGCACTTCTACATGAGTTTGAAATGTGCGTTTTTTGATTTTGTGTCTTGTTGGTATGTGTTTATATTGAGAGATATATTGGATGCTTGTAAACTTTTCTTGAATTTTGTCTGAACTTTATTTCATATGTTTTCATGCTAATATCTATCTATCTATATATCTATATATCTATATATATATATATATATATATATATCTTTACATATATGTATATAATTATATATATACACATATATATATAGTATATTTAAAGAAGTGAGAGTACAACATTTACACATTACACTTTAAAAAATGTTATTATTTTATTATTTTATAATTTCATAGTGTTATAATTGTATAACGCGTTTCGAACATATTGGCTCTCTTCAAATATTTTCATTTGAAAAATAATTGATTTGTTGTAAACAGCTTGGATTTTCATGCGTGTGTATGCTTATGAGTCTTCATATATTTTATTTCTCTAGATCAAAACTATGACTTTGTAAGCATGTATGTAGTTTTTATTTAATTTATAAATTTACGTTGCTCTACTTCTTAATATATACATATATATATATATGTATATATATGTATGCATATATATATATATATATATATATATATATATATATATATATATATATATATATATATATTATTGGTCCCCCGATTTATAAAATCGGGAGACCTATGTTTTGAGGCATTTTTTTTTTTAATTTATAAATTTACGTTGCTCTACTTCTTAATATATACATATATATATATATATATATATATATATATATATATATATATGCATATATATATATATATATATATATATATATATATATATATATATATATATATATATATATATATATATATATATATATATATATATATATATATTATTGGTCCCCCGATTTATAAAATCGGGAGACCTATGTTTTGAGGCATTTCTGTCCGTCCGTCCGGATTTTTCTCCGCAACCATCCATTGAATTTCTCTGAAATGTTGCATGAAGTTGTAACTTCGGTCTAGTTAGAAAGAGACATGCTCGGATTAAAAAAATATCTGATTAGCCTCCCAGGGGGTCAACAGGCCCCGAAATAGCAAAAAATGACATTTGTTGCTCCATAACTTTTCATCCATCCATTCGATTTCTCTGAAACTTAGCCAAAATGTGGAGGCAATTATTCCTAATAGAAAATAACTATCGCTGACATTGTAAAAAATTTGGTTCGAACCCCCAGGGGGTCAAAAGCCCCCTAAAATGGCAGAAAATGACCCTTTTCTCCCATAACGTTTGATCCATCCATTCAATTTTACTGAAACTTGGCCAAGATGTAGAGGCAATTGTTCTGGATATGAAATGAGCATCCTTGACCTCACAAAAATTCAGGGGGTCAAAAGGGGGTCAAAAATGCCCAAAATTGCCCAAATTGATTGCCTTTTACACTCGCCACATCGAGCCACATACAGATGGGGACCACGCACGCGCGGCTTGTTATTATTATTATTTTGTCACTAAGAGTGTTCGCGCATAATCGTCAGTGATTGATTACTGAAAATAATTAGCTGGTTTCCCTGGAGTATTAGTGACAACAAGTCTCCTCGGGTAACTTTACTTCTGCCTCCTTATTTTTGTGAGCATGTTTTAGAGAGTGCTTATGAAATTTATGGAAGCGTGAGTTCCCTTAGGCTCGTCTAATGGTCTATCTATGTTTATATTTTATTTATATTGTAAATTACATCTGATTGGTTTATATATTTATGAGTTTCATTAATATTGCTTTAATTCTAATTTCTCCGAGTTTGTTTTTTCAATGAATTTTGTGTCTATCCGTAGCGATCTATCGAGTATTGATTTTAGAGTTGTTTGCTTTATGCTCTGAACATTCCAATATATTCTAGGTGTGTAGACCCCGTTGATCTCCACCCTGTGAACTGCTGGAACGGAGTGTTTTTCTACCTGTTGACTATTTTAATGTCTGTTTTCTGTTTCTACTTGCATGTCCCACAATATTTTTTTTTCGCTTTTGAGTACTTTATCCGTTTTGTGTCTGCAGGATTGAAAAAGCAATATCCAATCACACATCTACGCAATTACACGATTATTTCCTTGGCTAATTAAACATGGATGCTTATTTGTAGCTTACTTGGATTAAGAGTATTACTACAACTGATAAATGTTTCCTACGTATTGAGCACTATTGCAGTACATACTAAAATGTTTTTTGCTTTTGAGTACTTTTTCCGTTTTGTGTCTGCAGGATTGAAAATGGTGCTTGTATTTATCAGTATGTGTTTGTAACATTAGGCGGCGTATCATTATTATTATAATTAGTAGTAGTAGTAGTAGTAGTAGTAGTAGTAGTAGTAATAGTAGAAGTAGTAGCAGCAGTAGAGTTAGTAGTAGCAGTATTAGTAGTAGCAGTATTAGTATTAGTAGTAGTTGCAGTAGTAGTTATAGTAATAGTAGTAGTAATATTTATATTGTTATATAACAATAATAAGAGAATACAGATTCAATAAAAACAGTATGAAAGGTTTAGTGAAAGCTCAAGAAGGTGGGAAATATCATGATGAGCCTATGCATGCATATATAAATATAAATTGTGTAGATAATGCTTCACCGAAGAACTAGAAATTTTCAATTTTAAAGATTCACAAACATTACAAAATTGTAGAAATTAAGTACAAATAAATTTAGACCCATGCCAGTTTTACCTCAGGTAAGTAGTAACAAATATAATAAACAAACAAAAAACTAAACCAAATGAATGCATACATAGAAACAAAAAAGGCGATCGATGACAAAAAATAGAACAGATGAAATATTAAAGTATCAACGTTGCATACTGTTGTATTATGGAGGGGCCCCATATATTTGGAAACGATTAAGTTAGCTAGTATGGATTATGTCTAGGATCAGTTGAGACAATATGTGCGGGTTAAGCTGACATGCACTGGAGGGGATTGTTATCAGTCAATCATTTTTGTCAGACCATAACGAAGTTACAAATTCGGCGCCGACACAGGGAATTTCGGGTTAGAAAAGGTCAAACATGGTACGATTGTTAATGTCGTGTCTGATTGCCCGACGTAAGGAAGTGTATATTACGTCATTTGTTTTCTACAAAACTAGAGTTTTTGAGAGAGAACGCTTTGGAAGTGAGAGCAACAAGTCCACGATGTAGCCGCTCGGCGTATGGTATAGACCTAGAATGAGATCCCACATGTATCCCTATACAACCGTCGCGCCCCACAACAAGAAGTATGAATGAGACGAATGGATGGAAACTCCTCCACAACCAAGATATCGAATAAAAGAATCGAATCTCTCTCTGAAAAAAACTGTCTCCAAGTTTAGTCTATTGCCTGAAAATAAGGTTTGTCCACCGAACAAAGACCACCAGAATCGATCACGCCCAGAGACGTAATGGAACCACAGCACAGAGTACGATCACGACCAGTCGACGTAGAAAAAGACTGTAAGGTAACTTTTTGTGTATAACATTTTCGAGTCCTAATTTGAATGTGAAAATAAAGTCTTTTACGTGTAAAAAATAGAAAGGAAAAGTGTACTATGTTAAAAAGAGGACGATGCATAAAAATGAATGTTTAGAAAGAAAAGATTTTGGAAAAAAAAGAAAACATGTTTTAAAGTGAACAATGTGTGATATAAGATGTTTTAACGAGAAAATAATTTTAAATAAGTTGTTTAAAAAGAAAAGTGTTTTATGATTATGAAAATGTAAAATAGTGATACATTAATAACTGTTAATTATTCATACATGTTTAAAAATATATTGAGAACTTTGTATCGATTATATGGGGCGAGCATTTGGTCGAGGCTTCCGAAAACCTTTCGTCTTACTCCGACGGACATTTCGTAGTTATAGTGCATCGGGACGCGTCGGTCACGAAATTTCGTCAGCCCGAACAAACTATGATAATTGATAAGTGCAACGTAAAGTATATTATATAAAAATTGAGAGAAAAAATAATGAGAACTAATATAACCATTGTATATTTTGCGCACTTAAAAGTAAGAGGCGCAAACCTAATAGCTTGACATCCATTGCCTGAGAAAAAATGTAGGCTAATAAGGGTTAACAGAACCCACGAATATGATTGGTTCATGATCTAGAGTAAAAACTGCATATAGAAGCAATACACAATCACACATCTACACGATTATTTCCTTGGCTAATGAAACATGGATGTTTATTTGTAGCTTACTTGACTTAAATGTATTACTACAACGAATAACCTTTTCCTGCGTATTGAGCACTATTTAAGTACATACTGAAATTATTTATACGTAACATAGTATATTAATTCAGTCTAGTATACGTTTACATACATGCAATAGTAAAAAATATATATTTATGTTAGTAAGATTGACAGAGATATATAGTGATATTTAGACAACACTATAGATACATACATAGGTGGAGTAATTCATAATAAGTTCAATATCAACACGAAGACTATTTAAAAAATTGACATGACCATCGGTGTATAATTAACTTATGAACTTTCAAAATCCCTGGGAATTTAGAAATATAGTTTCTGTCTACAGTCACAATTAGAACTTATTCAAAATGTGTTTTTGACATAAAACTGGTTATTAAATTGCAAAAATATATATCAGTAATTATTTTGCAGTTGAACTTATAATAGAGTTATTCTGTAATTTGAACATTTAAAATAATATCATGGCTGCATGGATATAATATTATTTGTATTCTTATGAAATTTCTCATCATAATAAATATCGTTAACTTCGTCCCTTGAAATATATTTTACTGAAAAGAGATAACAATAAGTTTTACCCAATATATCAACTTCTTATATATATATATATATATATATATATATATATATATATATATATATATATATATATATATATATATATATATATATGTACATATATATATGTACATATATATATATATATATATATGTACATATATATATGTACATATATATATATATATATATATATGTATATGTATATATATATATATATTATGGATGTTTATTAATACAAACATTTAGCTACATATGTGCATACATTTTCCGGCTCTGACTTTATTCAGGATGAATACGGTCAGATGAAAGTAAATAACAAAAAAGACACCTCTGAAATGTTGAGTTTGTAAAGCAATAAAGAACATAAATTTCCCTCTCCCCATTTGGCCAGTAACCTTTCTAATAGTTTACTTTTCTCGTGGTCTTATGATCTTACTGAATTTCAAGACAAGAATTCCACTAGTGTAATAGAGTATCCAGTGAAATGCTGTTACTTGATGCAACATTACTAGGAGAACGTGCACCATTCCTCGTATGAGCTAGCATGTAGCAATAGCAGGGAAAGTATTTTGGGGACTAGGCAGGCATCGAATATAATGTTATGTTAATATTTGGTCGGTGTTACTTGTAAAGTAAGGTATCCTCATTTCAGGTTGTCCTGACAAACCCTTGTACAGAAAGACCGAAGACATTCGATAACGGTGTATATTATGCAATTAAAATTATATATATCTTTCTTGTGGGCTCTTTGTCTAATCGAATTCCAGAACAAGAATTTATCTATTGTAGTTGAGTATCCAGCTTAGTGTTGTCACTATTAGCAACATCACTTGGAGAAGGTTCACTATTTCTAGTACAAAAGAATGCCAGATATGTATACCGATTGGGAGCTTATTGTGTTGCCAATACTATGTTATTTTTAATATTTATTCAGGGTTAACCTGTATGAAGAAGATCCTCATGCCAAGTTTTCCTAGAAAACCCCTGTACAAAGGCACCTTAGATGCCAATGGGTGGCAAGCTATTAGCCTGAAAAGGAGTTGCGCCTTTTACTTTTAAGTGCGCAAAATTTACAAAAGTTATATTAGTATTGTTACTTTACACTTCTCATTATTGTTTCTCTCAATTTTAATATAATATACTTTACGTTGCACTCATCAATTATCATAGTTCGTTCGGGCTGAGGAAACCTCGTGACCGACGCTTCCCATAACAACGAAAAGTCCGTCGGAGTAATACGAAAGATTTTCGGAAGCGCCGAGCAAAGGCTCGTTACACAAAATCGATCCATGTATATATTGTTTTTATTGCATTTTACTTCAGTCGAAGTTCCCTTCATGGGCTTAACACTGTTATTGTTATATATATATATATACACACTAACAAAGAGCGCATATGTGTGTATATAAGTCTATTTATGGAAGGGCAGAGTAGAGATTGAACCTAAAGTATACAAGTGTTATATCTGTATAATTTACCTAGAAACTTGATTGAAATAATCCTGACTATATGTGTGCTGTTTTAAGGATGTTACCGGCCATTTACTCAAGTTTTACAGTTGAAATAGAAATTTAGTTTGAAGTATAATGTTAAACGACCATTACACAAATATATTAATTAGTCAGTTGGAATAACTTTGAGTGTATTTAATATTTCTGACTTGAAATCTTTTTTTGTGAAAACGATGATTCTAATTTTCAATTTAACTGAAATATATCTTATATATAGGTAGATTTTGTACAAAATGCGTATCTTTGTGTATGTTTCATATACCTTTTACTCTCTCTCCATCTCGCCTTCTCTCACCCACACACACATATATATATATATATATATATATATATATATATATATATATATATATATATATATATATATATATATATATATAAGTATTTCATGTATCCACAAAAAATGTTATGAGGAAATATACTTTTTCATGTATTAATTTTCAGTATTTACTTCAACAGTGTTCGATGCATTTTAGCCTGAAGATTCCCCCGGGGATGAAACACGGGAGACTCTGGGTAGCTTAATTGCCATAAATATATTTTTATAGCTTACTATATATATATATATATATATATATATATATATATATATATATATATATATATATAATGAATGATAAAAATAGAATTGAATAAATTACAAAATGTATTAATTTATTAAAAGTTTAAACAAAGAAAACATTTACAGTTCTTCATTAATGGATTATCAAAACGAAATTATTTCAATCAGAGGACAAAAATGTAATGCATGCGTGCATAGTAAAAATAATATATATATATATATGTATATATATATATATATATCATATCATATATATATATATATATATGTATATTATATATATATATATATATATATATATATATATATATATATATATGTAGAGAGAGCGAGAGAGAGAGAGAGAGAAAGATATAATTCTTGTTGGCTAAAACCATTATAATTATAGCTAACAACCCCAATACAAATAATGTTTAAATAGAATATAGAAGGTTAAATGGTAGTCGATTAGGTCTGAGTATACCAGCCATAAGCAATCAGTGAAATTCGTGTAGTCCGAATGCGCAGATTGATTTTGAGCAACAAAAGATTAAGTCTGGGAGATTGAACGTTTAAAAGTAGCAATAAGAGTAAGAATTCGCATTGTCAATTTTAGCTTCCATGCAAAGTAGGCTTGTTCAAGAAAGAAAAGAAAAGGGTGCATAAGTGTAAAGAGAGAACACCGAGAAAAACACAAAGAGATTTAAAAAGGGCATGAATGAAAACGAAACACAAAAAAAACCTTGGATACGCCGACATTTAAAATTGGTAAAAAATAAAATAAGAAGGGGTAAAGAGATATACACAAATAAACAATACAAAACAATAGAAAAGTAAAGAAAAGAAAAAGAATAAAAGAAAGGGTATACAAAGTTATGAAGCTGATAGGGAGTAGAAACTTGATGAAGTAAAAAGAAAAAAATGAGAAACAACAAAAGAAAAAGAAACAGGAAAAAGGAATGGAAAAGAAAAACACAATGGTATTAATATCCAATATGTACGTATCTAAATCATCTAAACAAATGTATTATTTAGTGTTCTTACTCGTACCTCAGATTTTATATTTTCTGGCAAAGTGTTGGTTGGTAACCTTCTATATGTTGAATGGTTGCATCAAGTTTCTTCAAAATAAATTGTTAGTATTTTAATACGTACATTTTCTATGTTTTAGTAGTTGTGCTAAAAGTAAGGTTGGTAAAAATTTAACGTTCGAATTTCATTTCGTCAACAAGCACCGTCTGTGCTATGTTGTTGGCTTGTTTTGCAATCCATAACCCAATAAATGGATCCACAACAAAACCAATGAATAAGCGGTTATCCTTCCTGTTGTTTATTTTGAAGGCTTGCTTTTGTAGGAGCGTGTAAATAACCCCTCTTTTTGGTCTCAATTGTGTTTGGAAGAAGATTGAAATGTGAGTTCTGGCATATCGTTGTTATGTGAGCAATACCAGGCGTTTAAATATATTTGGAATCTTGTTTTACGCTTACAAATCTCTGTCAGTTTTCGGCTATAATGATAAACTTGTGTTACTTCTTAACTTGTTTATAACTCTACGTATAATTACAAAGTCTCTGACTCATACAAGTCATTTTACGAATATTAGGCATTTGAAGTTATCCGCGCTTACTTCAGCTACTTTTAAATTGAAAGAGTGTTTATAAACGATTGACGTTTAAGGCAAATTATTTTAATTGTGTTTTCATGGAACAAAGTAGTGTTAAGGATCAATAATTATGTTAATATTTTAACAGATTGTCAAAAAGTCGGAATTGTTTTCGGCGTGCACTGAAGTCAACGAACTTGGTATTTTCGGTGCTCCCTAATGTTGAGAGAAGTAGGCTCATATTCAAAAGTCGGCGCAATTTTCCCAACCTATTTTATATAGATCCTCAAACATTTTTGTATTATATTTTAATATAATACAAAAATGTTATGCTCGTTTCGGGAATAAGTGACATTGTCAATTGCACTCGAAACGGTATTTTGAGAAAAAGCATTTTCGTTATTTTTGCCACTATTAAACATTGTAGCAATTCTTCGATTCCTGTATTTTGTTCCAGCAGTATTTATTTGTTTTTCGTTGTGTTTGATTCGGTTCTAAGAGAAGCTTTTGACATGTTTATTTGCTGTTTTGTGTTTTTAAACAGAAGTATTTCTTATGTTTGTTCGTGGTCATTGCATTTAGTAGTTAACGAGTTCTTCCTTGGTGATTGTAAATCTTCTATGTTTTCAATGGGTCTTCATAGATACGGCTTTTAGAAAAAATAAATTATTTTGTATTACGCAGCAAGCGTAATATTAGTTGTAAAAGAAAATAAAAAAAGTATAATATATTGTTGTCGATAAAAATAGAACTTTTTTCTTTTTTTTAGTATCTTTTTAACGAAACAGCTTATTTTACGGTTAGCACGTATTTTTTCGGTTCTTACAACGTTCTGTTATATAGCTCGTCACAAGTTGTCGCGCCCTTCTTAAAGACTACGGGAAAAAGACATAAAGTAGGGGTTCAATGAAAAAAAGTATATTGAAATAAAGTGTAATAAGTTAACATCTTTAAGTCCGTGGTAATTACAACACTGAGATACCTGTTTTCGCAGTGTTCATAGTGAATGGAATAGTGTATGAAGTATGTAAGGTAAATGACCATTACAATTATAAATAAAATATATATGATTATATTTATATATGTATATGTGGGTTGATACAATAAAATAGTACCCCATTTTATCAATGTGTGGATTCTACCCCCCTCTCACTCTCTCTCTCTCTCTCTCTATATATATATATATATATATATATTTATTGTTTAGTTATATATATAGGTCTATGTATATGTATATATACATATATATATATATACATATATATATATTCAATAACATCACATCGTATATAGTTTTATCTAATTTAAAACAACATGCCTATTATTTTCTTTACATTTCATTATATATTTATTTTCGATATTCAGAAAGTATATTTGTAGATAATGACCTCCTCTCCTACATATTCCACGGAATATTCAATTTTGATCATAAAATTCTAGTCGACCAAAGTGTATCTAATTATAAGTTTTAAATAATTTACATGTTATTTCCCTGGGTGGTCTACAAGAAGCCGGTGGTCTGTGGAAATGTGCGTGTGTGTGCGTGTATTGAGGTACACAATTACACACACAACGCAGACTTAGTGTTTTGCGTATCAACAACGAAGTTTAACATCAGAAATAATTAAGCACGAGTACTACTGTACAAATAGTATTTACATATATATATATATATATATATATATATATATTATCGGGTAGGGATTGTCGTAATGGGGTCACCATTTTGCCAGGTGCTGAAAACGCATATCTTATTGAGTAAAACCATTTCGAGCTACCGGTATTTGACAATGTTTACACTTAGATTCCACTTGCATTTAGCCCGTGTCGAATGATTGAGTAGGGGTAGAAGCGCCAACTGTACGCTCGACGTTTGAGTTTCAGTCTCGGCTTGTGGAACTAGGTTGTCTAGCCGCAATAAAGAGCTGTTATACAGCGAAATAGTCTGTATGTGGATAACTACATATATGCATAATATATATATATATATATATATATATATATATATATATATATATATATATATATATATACTCTAACGAAGCTTTGAGTCATTTTAAACACAAAAAGAAAGATAAAGAAGAAAAAAGTAAAATGCAGTTTAAATTCCCAGAGAAACTAACTAAATCCAAGATATTGCAGACTTAACATTCGTTGGAAAATTAATAAATAAAAAAATTAAAAACCAATAAAAAGGGGGGGTTAAGTATCTAAGAGTGAAACAAAAACAGGAGACCTTAAGCGTCTAATATTTACACGGGGATCATCAGCTGTTTACCATGTAACTGTTTCGGAGATTTAAAAACAGGACAGTTATAATATTCATCGCTCTCCAATGGTACTGATTAAACTATCATTTCCCCAATAATCAAGTGTCGAAATAATTCAGCTTAAAATTTTACTAATATATACATAAATAAATACATAATAATAATAATAAAATAATAATAATATATTACCCTTAAGACTACCGTATGATATGATAATTTGCATATCAAATAACATTAATTATAACAATAATAAAAAAAATTAAAAAGAAAAAAAAATTAAAAAAGGAAAAAATAATACTATCTAAACACTAGACCCAAGAACCATTCTGCAATATGGTAGCTAGCAATAAAATTATATAGAGATTAAAGTTGCATTAAAAAATAAATAAATAAAAATAAAGCTTAAGTACCTTATATACCAGAAAGGTAATTAGATAAGAGGAAAGAAACCCTAGCCATACAGATCTAAACACCCAATATATAGTCTAAAGAAGCTTTGAGTCATTTTAAACACAAAAAGAAAAAAAAAGAAGTAAAATGCAGTTTAAATTCCCAGAGAAACTAACTAAATCCAAGATATTGCAAGCTCGTTAAAAAATTAATAAATAAAAAAATTAAGAAGCAATAAAAAAGGGGGTTAAGTATCTAAGAGTGAGACAAAAACAGGAGACCTTATATATATATATATATATATATATATATATATATATATATATATATATATATATATATATATATATATACGGCACAATTACGTTGACGCACCAGTTCCCGTTAGATCACCGAAGTTAAATATATATATATATATATATATATATATATATATATATATATATATATATATATAAGTAAATGTGTTTGAATTACACGAAGTGTGTTTGTTTAATTGGACTATAGTTTTCGCTGCGGTCTACATCTGGCAGCCATTTTGTTTTGTAGTATTCTCTACACAGTCGGAGAAGAAAACATTTTTTTCTTCTGGTTTAATTATGTTTGACAAAGGGATGTCTTTTCCCGGAATATCAAATAGTGATTATTAATCACCCGGACATCACACGAACAGCTAAAAACACTCTTGCTGTTATGTAAGATTTTAGAAAAATAGGAAAAATAAATAGTAAGTCATATTTCGTATTCGATTTATTGTTATTGTTTTTGTTCCTTACAACTTGCATCTTACCCGGAACTGGCATTCAAAAACTTACTACTATATATATATATATATATATATATATATATATATATATATATATATATATATATATATATGTGTGTGTGTGTGTGTGTGTGTGTGTATGTAATTATTCAGATATTGTGTTGGTTGCTATAATATTCCTTGTGTAAAATTAGTACTATGAGAGTACATCGTTTCTATTTTATTTTTCAGTACTTAACTTAAAAACTGGAGACGTTTCCTGAAGATTGAACTGAATACTATCTTAGCGGTCTTATATAATTTAGCTAACGTCAAAGTCGTCTTAGACATATGTTCCCTAGATCAAACTATTTAAATATCATATGTATAACCATAGGCTACCATATTGTGTACATGTTCTATTTGTATTACTTAGTAGCGTATGATCCCTTCGCATGTAAACTGTCATTCTAAAATTTCTCACTATTCAGTGAAACTTGGTATTTATCTACCTCCTACAGCGTTAAGATGTGACACAAGGTCAGGAAAGTGGAATTTGAAAAGCCAGCGCCCTTGATGAAGAAGAGCGCTCTGGACGTCAAAAATACCTCTCAGCCCTATCGGCATTCTCCGGTAAGAGCACTTCAGGCGATTAGCAATAAAACTAATCCCTTCTCAAAGAGTGAGAAGACAAAGCCTGGGAGGGTTGACCTCCTAGAACTGCACTGGACACTACCTCTACCAGCGGAATCAAGACCCGAAGGCCAATACATCCATCGGAACAGATGCTACACTTTCATCTTAACCAAAAGCCCAACGAGTAGATTTTAAGTGCTATTATGTTTATTTACTCTACTTAAACCCAAAATTAAGATTCTGATTGTTTACGCTATACCTAAATTTTCAGTTCCTAAGTAGTAAAGATTATGCAGAATATTGCATTCAGTCGCTTCGAATAAGACGTGTTATTATTTTTAATCAAGGGAGGCGCGAGGGCGCTCTATCTCTTAATAGCCTCACGAATGGCCTATACTGGAAATCTCATTTCTTTGATCAATCATAACTCAAAAAACAATAAACAAAATTAGGTAAAACTTTGCACAAACTTTTCATGTGATAGGTTATATAAGTGTTTAGAATTTCAGCATCATCAGTCAAGGCAACCAAGAGATCCAGAAAGTTCAATCATGAAATCATGTTATCTGTGTGTACGTACGAATGTACGTACGTATGTGCCACCCTGTATCTCATCAACTATTTGATGGATTCAGCTGATTTTTGGCAGAGATAGAGGTTCTAGGGTCTAGTTGATGGCATTTTAATTTCAGTTTACCATATACCTTAGTTTTCCAGAAAATTCCAAAAAACCTTTAACATGATTGAATCACCATTTATTTTTTGCAATGAATACATGGTAAAGTTTGAACAAATTTGTTCTAGTTTTAATTGTATCATGAGTAAATATACACTCATCATGATTTAAAAAAAAATTACCTGTGAATATTGGAAGAAACATTGATTAGTCAAATTACCAACTATATCAGTTATGAGAAGGCATTGTATTAAGGCATAGCCTTTACAAAAGTAGTGACATTCCATGAAAAATGCCAGTATACTGAAATCATATGCCCTTAATAGGGTTAAGATGAAAATTCATATACACTAAATGTACAAATGCAAGGACATTCCCAAATTGTTACACTTTTATTGCCATTAAGAGTATGCGAACACAACAGGGCTATGTATTTTACAGGTAGGAATTTTTCTTCAGCGCAGATCACACACTTCATTCACTCATGCATATAGATGTATACTGTAGTGATGTGATAATGAAATGGTTTAATTCATATGCAGTCATACCCTTAATTACAATGAAAGTGTAACAATTTGGGAATTTTCTTGCTTTTGTATATTTAGTGTATATGAATTTTCATCTTAACCCTATTAAGGGCACATCATTTCAGTATACTGGCATTTTTTATGGAATATATATATATATATATATATATATATATATATATATATATATATATATATCAGTATTCAACAATTAATACACAATAATAATAATAATAGTAATAATAAAAATAGATAAAAAATAAAATAAATAAAACAAATTAATAAATAAATTAATAAGAAAATAAAAGAATAAAGATATATATATATATATATATATATAAACATATGCAAATAATTAGATATGCCACAAATAAAACCATAAATACGGCTGTTTACAAACAACAACAACACACGAACTCGTAAAGACGGTCGCGAGACCGAAAGCGCTCGAGAAATGACCCAATACACAACATTAGGCGCCATGATCCATCAATTGACACCAGAAACCCGACGAATTGCTCGCAGAGTCGAGACACTGACCAGAAAGATCATAAAAAGGGAGAACTCCGTGGTCTTCAACGACATATGTCTAATATATATATATATATATATATATATATATATATATATATATATATATATATATATATATGTATCTATATATATATATGTGTATCTATATATATATATATATATATATATATATATATATATATATATATATATATATATATGTATATGTATCTACATATATATATGAATTTGACCGGAAGATGTATTGTGTCTCAAGTGTGAATGTTTAAGTCTTCCTTCACTTATAACTTCTTAATTTGCACACGTGATAATTTTTAATGTCAATTACTTAACCGCCTATACTTTAGAACTTGAATACACTGTATGCTCATCAAATATTTACCAAGTTCCGTCTGCTTCTTTATAAATGCAAATGTCGATCTTGCAAAAATGGCAAGAAAAATCGATTGTCCAATCAATGGCTGTCATTTCAGACTATTTGAATTCTAGCCAAGTGTTTGTTTCATGTTTTTCGTTTATCTAAGACATTCCACCTGCCCAATGCATTATACAAAGAACAACATAGATATTAAATGCGTTGTGTAGAATAGACACCGCTCTGATTTGGTTTTAATTCATTTACTTGTTCATTAATTATTTCGCATTTCATAATCAACTCTATCATCTAATATATAGTAATCAAATTATTGAATTACTACTAATGTTCTTGTTAATACCTATTTCTTCAGGCCAAGCCAACGCACATCTATTATAAATTAAGTAAATGTTTATCTTAGACTTTTAAATATATACACATATGTATTTATTTGTATATTTAGATAAGTATATAAATGCATATATATACTTCCATCTGGTTTCGGAAAGTTTAGCGAAAGTTTAGCGAGTAAAATGCGAACATTTTCCTATCACCTGGGCACAAGTATTCCAAGTGGTGAGGGAACGCGGGAAAGCAAATAGCAAGTAACCCAACAAACTCAATCTTCCCCTGGTCGGAAAGTATTTCAGCACGAAATCCACCATTCTTTAATAAAATGAACGTTATGAGTTGTTTTCGTCAGGTAATAAAAATGATAATCATCATATATATATAAAAGATTAAACTACTGACGTAATTATATTATTATGAATACATATTTTATATATATATATATATATATATATATATATATATATATATATATATATACATACAGGGTGACGCAAAAGTCATGGATTAGTTTGAATCAGTAACAACTGATAAAAACTAATGCGTGACTTTTGCAGGATTGTTTGGCGAGCGCTTAATTAGCAGATTTTCTGATTTTAACTCGCCTTCACGTTCACCGGATTTAACAGCCCCTGACTGATTCCTTTGGGGTTATCTTAAGGAAAGGGTATATGTGAACAATCCTACACCGATTCAAAAGCTTAAAAACAATATCAGACATGAAATCTAAGAACTAGAGGCAGTTATTCTAAGGAGTGTAATGGAAAATGCCCTAACTTGAGCCCGTCTTTGTTAGGCCGAAAATGGTGGCCATTTAAAGGGTATTATTTCATTAAACAACTTCAACAAAATTACCAAGTAAATATATTTTTATCAGAAAAGCCTAGTTTATATCATCTAAACAAACCAATGCACGACATTTGCGCCACCCTGTATATATATATATATATATATATATATATATATATATATATATATATATATATATATATATATATATATATATATATAACGTAATACAGGGTGTTTCAAAAGTCTTGGGAACATTACAAATGCGTATATCTCATGAACTATTCCAGGTAGAAAAATGAAACTGGTGCCATTTTAAAGCTTGCTTAATCAAGTTTTTGGTCATACTAATGATTTTCGTGTTATCTTTCCAGGTGCAGTAATGGCGTTCTCTAAACAAGACAAGGCATTTTGCGTCCTCCAATTTGCAAAGACTGAATCGTGGACATGTGTTCAGCGTGCATTTCGCAGGAAATTTAAAAAAGAAGCCCCTGAAAGGAAATCCATTGTCAGATGACATGCTAAATTTGTGAAAGATGGGTGTTTGTGCCCAAGTAAGCGAACAGGTCGCCCTTCAACTTCAGAAGATGCAGTTGAGCAAGTTCGGACAGCCTTTCAGCGGAGCCCCCGTAAATCAGTGAGAAGAGCCAGCAGGGAACTTCAGCTTGCTCCAGCAACTGTCTGGCGTGTCTTAAGGAAACGACTGCAAATGGTACCTTACAAGCTCAAGTTGGTCCAAAAGTTGAAGGACACTGATAAGCCACTTCGCCGTGACTTTTGCATTGCAATGCAAGAGAAGTTGGAAGATAACGGCTTTGATGACCGGCTTGTTTTTAGCGATGAGGCAAAGTTAACAAGCATAACACTCGCATATGGGGTACTGAGAATCCTCATGAACTTCTTGAGCACGAGCGAGATTCACCAAAAGTGAATGTGTTTTGTGCAATTTCCAAGAAAGGTGTCTATAGACCGTTCTTCTTTGAAGAGGCAACTATCACTGGTGAATCCTATCTCAACATGCTGGAAGACTGGTTAATGGCTCAGTTGGAACAAGCAGAATCTGATGACTTCATTTTTCAACAAGATGGTGCACCACCACACTGGAGTCTTAGAGTAAGGCAGTTTCTTAACACAAGGCTGCCTGGTAGATGGATTGGGAGATCTGGGCGAGGTGATGACGTTCTCAGGCCCTGGCCTCCTAGGTCTCCAGATCTAACCCCGTGTGACTTTTTCCTTTGGGGCTTTGTCAAGCAACAAGTCTATGTGCCGCCCCTTCCAAGAGATATTGACGAACTAAAGGCTCGAGTAACGGCAGTTGTGGGAACCATTGACGTCAAGATGCTGGAACGCGTTTGGCAGGAAATGGACTATCGACTAGATGTCTGCCGTGTGACGAATACTGCTCATATTGAGCAACTATGAAGATTCCCCACAAAACTTGAAACTTTAACCTTTCCAACGGTACCAATTTCATTTTTCAACTCCTAATAGTTTTTGAGTTATTAAAAATCGTTATGTTCCCAAGACTTTTGAAACACCCTGTATATATGCTCTAGTATATATAACATGATATATATGTTATGTAATATATAACATACCTATTATAGCAATACTAAGTAATATGTATAAAAGGATAAATAATGACTGCAGAGAAGGATGATGTATTTCCCGTCTATAATAGCAACGAAACTACTACTATAATTGTATTGTGTTTAAATGAAGTTAAGCTTGAGGTCTAAAAGTCTTGCTTTATCTCTGTGATGTTATATAACACACATATTTTATAACAAACAGTATTATGAACCCCCAGGATTTAACTGCAGATCAGCATGCGCTCAATAGTAAACACTTCATGTCAAACAGATTTTATGTCGTTATTGTGTTGGAAATAAGAGCTAATATCTCTATCTGAAATTGACTGAATTTGAATTGGTAAAGCATATGAACTGAACAGAAAACATAAATAAACATTCCCGTTTTAAGACATTGTCCAGAAGTGATCGTAACATTTTAAAATATTGGTTAGACTAACGAAATATTCCAAGGTGATGAGAAACATTACTCGTTTAAGCAACCATTGAACAGCTTGGTAAGAATATGATCTAGTAACGGTTGTAGTTTTTAAGAACACTGATTGGACATGTTGTTCGCTGGTATCAAGGTTCTTGATAAGTTTGGCAACATTCCGGACATATATATGGATACTTCAGCTACGGCAAAACACGGGGTGGATTTCAGCCACGATTACAAAGGGTACAGATTTGATGTAAAAAGTTTGGTTTCATCTGATGCCAATCAAATCAATTGTGGTCTATTATTATGTACATATAGGTTGTCATTTTATGGTTGTTGTTTTTTGATAAGTTTCATTTAATAAAGAGTCATCAGTATGGCTACACAAACAACAGTTTCGCTACCAGTACGGTTTGTTCCTTAGACATCTAGTCTTTAAAACCGAAATTAATATAAATGCTCTCGACGCTTTAGTTATACGAATGAGAATTATAAATACCGTTTTATTATTAGTACATGTTTCAGTGACATAAGGCACCTCTTATATATCGATGTACGTTAGCTTTAACTTAGATGGTAATTCGGTTTTGCGTATGCGTACGCATTGACTTTTTACTGCGTAGGTGTATGCCACGTACATATATAGCGAAATTCATACGCGTCAACATACTGAACATATACGACCTCAAGTCAGTTTCCAGTAATTCTTCTCACCTTACTGACCGTTATTTCGCTCTGATTTAGCCAACTGTAGGCGAGATGCCGAACTCTAGGATATTACATTTTGCAACCGATATAAGCGAGCCCATTACACGATCTATTTTGTTTCTTGGGTTCCTGTAAATACATATAAATATATATTTAGTTGTAGAGCATGAGTTGTTTTAAGGTAGAATGATATCTTTTTATTGCGTAACATTTATATTTTCGTCGAATTTGACCCGACGTACTGATACTACTAATATGTTTGTCATTCTGGCTTTCTCTCTAATTTAAAACTTTTAAAATTCACCATGGCTCTTACCCAACTCTCTCCACCCAGTTAACGATACATTGTCTCTTCAAAGGATTCAGTCTAAAGTTTTGACAAATCCTATATATATATATATATATATATATATATATATATATATATATATATATATATATAGGGAGAGAGAGAAAGAGATGAGGTGTCTCTTTATGTGTGTGTGTATATATATATATATATATATATATATATATATATATATATATATATATATACAGAGTGATAGAGAGGGAGACTTAGAGAGAGAGAGAGAGAGAGAGAGAGGGAGGGAGAGAGAGATACAGAAATGATTAAAAATACATAAAAATACATTAAATATACACGCGATAAAAATCGTACTTATTTATAGGCAGGGTGCCGTATTCTATTAAAAAGAGACTAAACTATATGCATCAATATCGAAGGTCCGATCTTTCCCTAAATTAGCTATGTTGATGACGGTTGTGAGCCAGAAATACGTGTCCATGGATTACTTTTATGTACGTATAACATTAATCAACAATATATATTAACGAAAAATATGTTCTATAAAGTTAAGGGTGACTAATAATGCAATTTACTGCATCTTAATAACTCAGGGAGTGAAACAATAATACTAGTAGTAGTAAGCAAAAAACAACGAACGCTGCAATCATCAATAAAAAAACAATTACATAAATAAACAATATATATATATATATATATATATATATATATATATATATATATATATATATATATATTGTATATTACGACTATTATAAACTGTGTTTAACACTTATCGATCTTTACAATCAGTCCTCTGTTCGCATATTGTAAAAGCAGAGATTATTTCGATTTTTAAATTAAGTACAATACACCAGAGATTGAAAATGCATTCAAAAAGTTATTTTTAAATCACAAATAAAAAAAGAAAAATCTTACGTTGACTTAGTCGAGCCGATCGATATATATATAAATATATATATATATATATATATATATATATATATATACATATATATATATATATATATATATATATATATATATATATATATAGAGAGAGAGAGAGAGAGAGAGAGAGAGAGAGAGAGAGAGATTGTTATTTTGCTGGAAGCATTGCTGGGAGTAATAATAAAAGTTTTAAAAAGGTTGAAGGCAATGCGAAGTTCCGGATCGCTTGAAGCTGTGAAGAACAAAAACAAAACAAAACCGAAATAAGTCGGATATAGATCGAAAAGGTTTGTTTATTTTTCTAGACGAACTTACAAGACAGTAAGAGTATTAGTTTGTAGTAGTCCGGATGATCAGGGATCAATTTGATATATTTCGAGAGATTTTTTTTCCTCTCCTTGTCAAAAATAAATAAAAGAAAGATTTTATTATTATTATTATTAGTAGTAGTAGTAGTAGTGTTATTATTATTATTATTAGTAGTAGTAGTAGTAGTAAATAGTAGTAGTAACAGGAGCAGCAGCAACTACGGTTTCTCATGAACAGATTAATGTTAATTATATACCAATTCGTTACAACCAGAGACGGACAATTTTTTTAGATAACATGTTCAAAATAAAGCGCGTTTTTTGTAATGATGTTATTTCTTGCGATTTTTTCATGTATTTATTTACTCCTCTGCAGGAGTTAGGCACAAGGCCAGTTTTATCTTACTCCCACAAGTAAGATGTGACCACAGCTTGGATTGAGTAAGTGGGGTTAAAAGCCAGCGCTCGAGAGGTGAGCACTCTGGCCATTTAAAAATTGCCTGGGCAGCCCCGTCGGCATTCCCCGGTAGGGGCGCCTCAAGCAGTAAGCAATAAACTTACTCCTCCCCAAAGAAGGGAGGCGAAGCCTGGGAGGGTGGACCTCCTAGAACTGCACAGGACAAACCCACAGACAGGTGGAATCAAGTCCCGAAGGACAAGACGACATCCGTCTATAGGGTGCAGTATCCATCGGAACAGATACTACACTTACTTTCTAGCATGTGCCAGGTTTGCAAAATATCAATCAACTTATTTTTCATTAACATTACTAGCGGGTGGTCTTTTTTTCAAAATTCACTTGTTTCTCTCTCGAAACCTCACAATATCTTATCATTCTTATTCTATAGATATTCTGGGCGACTTAGTGCTGTACAATTTAAGTATAGTTCACTTTGGAACCCTCATGGGAAACTTACTATATATATATATATATATATATATATATATATATATATATATATATATATATATATATATTATTAAAATTAACCGACAACTCATGTCTGGATATTTTTGTATGGATCCCTTCCATTTTCCGGATTTAAGTCCTAATTAAAGTACACTAGTACTAATATACTTAAATGTTTATAATACTAAATAAATATAGTTTCGTATTTAAATTTTCCCGCAAAAAATAACTATGAACTCACTTCAGGTTTTTACCTGATTGACATTATTCCACTGAAGATGGACCCATATGGATCAGAAAGTACTTTTGACCTAAAAGAAAATTACGGCAAATTCATCAGCCAATTCTCATCCGAGGTTAGGACTTTAATCCGGAAAATGAAGGGATCCATACAAAAATATCCAGATATGAGTTGTCGGTTATTTTTAATAATACGTGCCTTAGAGAAAAAATGCTGCTTCGATAAACACACACACACACACACACACACACACACACACACACATATATATATATATATATATATATATATATATATAGTAATATTTTTATTAGGAGTGTTGTTACTAGTGGCCTTCTAAATATTATTGCCGTGAAAATTTGTGTTTATTATTGTAATGTTTAAATATATGCTTACAGCTTTAATAAGGTAATGTTACAACGTTTATGAAACTATGTTTTTAATAGATTTACACTTGCACAATAATAATCGTAAGCAATTTTTAATAATTTGAAAATGTAAATACTCTATTCAGTTTATGAATGTATATTTTGATAGAGATAATTATCATTTTCTGTTAAATTTCTCGTTTAAATCAGTGTTCCCTTACGATTATTAATATTTGTTTTTAAAACTTAACTGAGAAAAACACTCAATCACTTAAATGTAATTCAAGGCGTAAATAAAGAAGTGTAAACCTGGAATTAGCTTTCATTTAGCGTAATTGTTTCGAAAACGCACAAATAATTGATATTATCCCAATGAATCATTACAACCTGGAAATCAACATCAGAAATTAAAAGAATTAATGGCAAACGTATATTTCTGTGTGATTTTAATAATTCGAACTATCCTTCTAATCGGAGTTGCAATATTCACATGTACGCCAAGTATCCTTCAACCTCTTAAAGTTCATGTTTTCGAATCCAGAATCATTATGTAAAATTTGGAAACATATACGGAGTTCTAGAATTTATACAGCGTTCGATATGAAGATTCCTGAGTGCGTTAAAATACACACGGGGAAGGCCGGAGGTTACATCGGTCGAACCATTGTAAAAATAAAAACTAATGTCTTTAGTTGTCCGAATAATCTAATTCCTAGAGATTATTAATTATTTTCAGAATTATTCCGAAATATAATACGTGTATTTCTCTCTTTATCGTTCAGATCTAAAAATGGACAGTTACTATGAGTGTCTAATACAATATACACGCAGTAATCTCCCTTTCCATCACGGATTCATCTATAGAGAAATAATGTGCTGTAACAGAGACACACAGACATTCTTATTTCGATACGATAACTATTTGTTTTAATTAATTGTACATTGAAAAATTGTTCCTAGCCAAAGTCGATTTTTTTTTCAAATAAGGCTAATATTTAAGATAGCAACTGATATATAGGTAATAACCTGTCGCAAAGACAAGTTCAATCTTTACTAAGTAATGCGTGAAAATACACGCGTCAAGGTAGAAGTAATTCTTTCCCGAAAGATAAATAGCTTAACTTTGATTAGCTCGAGGGACGCAGGCAGGAACCTCGAGCTTTTCAGCTGAGTACTTAACTGGCAGGGACAATCTTTCATTCATAGTTATGGGCACACAATCTTATTTCCCACCGGTGAAATGAAATCTCAAGGAACAGCTATAGATCTCAACCAGGCACGGAAAATATACATCAAATCTCCGTGAAATAAAGCAAAAACGAATATAAATTATGAATTCGCAGACAATTGCAAAGCCCAACCCTGATAATCGCATGGGGCTGAAACAGTTAATATGATGTCAGTGGCTATAGTGCTAAGATATTTTATGTAGGTACAATCTATAATAGTATATACAAGCTAGGGTATCCGTTCTACGAAGTATTAATGAAACCTTAATAGATCTTTTTTTTATTTTAGCGGGCCGCTTAAGATAAAAGCAGTAATAACAACTGTATTGCAACTAGAAGATTGAATTAAATGTTGTTATTTTGTAGAAACCTTATAATGATAGTTTTAGACGAACGAGACAAATTATTAACATCGTAAAAGGCTTTGGTCAATATTTGTTAAATAATATTATTATTTTACTTCCACATTGTATTAAATCATTTTAATGTAGACTTATTTTTTTTATCAATAATAATATAACATGTCAGTTAAAAGTTTAATATATTAGTCTTACACAATAAAATATACAACTAAGTTGTCAGCCATTTTTAACACATATTTCAGACATATTGGATTTAAGAAAATTAATTTATGAAATTAGTATGTGGATCGAAATAATAATGGATACCTTACCCTTTCATGTAGAAGGAGCGTCATCAGTGATAGAATCGGCAACAAACCCTGGACATGTAGCAGCGTCAGCAGAGAGCCGCAAGCTGAAATAAAGCACAGCAAATGACTGTGTTATTTATTGGTTTGAATAATTGACCTAACACATATTCGATCATTTAACAAATTTTAATTATTTCGATTTCCTCGAAGAAATATTATTTAAATGGCGCAAGTTTTTAATCCCACAGTTTCAAATGGTAACTCTATATTTATAAATGACAATTTTTTTCTTATATATTTGATCTTTCGGCTATTAATATGTAAAAATAAAAAATATCAATCGGTTAATAATGGCCGAATTTTAACGACCAAAATATTTCGGCAGAACTATACAACATGAGTTTTTGAGTTTATTTTGGTTAGTTGCTGAATTGCTTATCCTTTATTCCATTTTTATTTTTACATATATATATATATATATATATATATATATATAAATTTGGTTGACCATTTCTAAGGCCCATCAATATATATATATATATATATATATATATATATATATATATATATATATATATATATATATATATACATTTTAAAGAGAATAAAATGGAACGTATGCCCATATCTGAATGGAATTAAAATGTACAATACATTGAAGTAATACATTTAAATATAAGTAGCAAACAATGGAGATGGACCTGTGTAGGACAATTTAAGTCAACCCGTTTGGATTTAATGCAAAATGGATAAACTGAAAAAAAAAACAATGTATAATTAGTTGCTTTTTCTTCTTAAGAAGAAGGGTCACTATATAAATATGAACATTCTTCAAATGTTTATGTACGAAATGTGTTCATTAAGTGTTAATATTTATATGGTCATGCGTTTGGCATTATAACTGCAGGCCAAAGCTTATATAAAAAAATCAAATGCTTTTAATAAACACATGTTGAAGAAACTTGAATGTTAAGTCAAGTTTTCTTTGGCATTTGAATATATAGATTAGCATTTGATTAAAATGATTATGAAGCAAATCCAATGTATTGGGGTCACTGCGATTCGCATGATGATTTCAGACAGACATTTAATATGACTAGACTATATTATATCATATAATATAGTGTGGAGATATATGGGTTTATTTCAACAGGAAAATATATATAACGGTTTACGATTATGGTATGTGGTACTAACCGGTGTTGGTGCATCGACGCTTTTCTTGTGTTGTCAGATCAAAGTATTATTCTGATAAATCTACGCAGGTAGTTTTAGTTCTCTGTGAATTATTTGGGATTGTTTAATTATCTTTTATTTTCATACATATTTTCATACCTATTTATAATTATTATTATTATTATTATTATTATTATTATTATTATTATTATTATTATTATTATTATTATTATTATTAATAATAATTAATTCAAAGTGTTCACACAAGTCATTATCAGTGATTGCAATACTAATTGATTTTCCGTTAAGTCAGAGTGACAAAATGTATCGCCATGTTTAAAGCACTTTCTGTATTTTGCGAAAAAAGTTTAAATCATTTTGCGTTAGTGAAAAATCCGCTACCCATTAATGTATCGCTACAAAAAAAAACCGTTAATCTTATCTAGAATGTGTCAATAAGCTTCCCATAAGTTTACAGAATCTTCGCATCATTCTAGGGCTGGTCTGGTTGGTCCCCTACCTCGTCGATCATTCCATCCTCGTTGATACCTCTTAACTGTTTTGTGCTGTGGCACCCGTAGTTTTTTTATTATTATTATTATTATTATTATTATTATTATTATTATTATTATTATTATTAGTAGTAGTAGTAGTAGTAGTAGTAGTAGTAGTAGTAGTAGTAGTAGTAGTATTATATTATGTATATTAATACGATAGCGTGTGCGTTCGTGTGTCACACTTACATCAAAAGCTCTCCGCATGCGTGCTGCACCTAGATTTGGAAAATCATTCAAGTCACCTAATCTTCGTAATATTTCAAGTATTTCTCTTTGGCGCAACTTTTAGTGACGTAGGATTTTGACGTCGGCCGACTGGTTTATAGTTCGATCTCAACCAATTTCTGAGTGTTTTTCCACATCAAATAAGGGAGAGAGGTAGGGAGAGGACGACCGGGAACATATTTTCATACGATAGCGTGGGTGTTATTTTGTGCGTCAGATAACATGCCATAGAAGTACTTGTAAAACAAGCACAGCGATGCAACATTACCGTGCTGTGACACGTCTGGTACATAGTGCGGGACCTATTATATTAGAAGATATGTTTGACTATGTCAAAGACGGAGAGTATAGTGGTTTGTTCGCCAGCTCAGATGTGACAAAAATAATGTATGCATGGGTGAATGGTGAATTTTTAGAGATATTTGATACTGCCAGGTAAAATAATTTTCTGAAACGGTAGAGAGAATCCACGTTTCTTTGCAGTATTATTAGCAATGTCTTTTATGTATTTGTCCTAATTAATGTCACATATAGATGTTAGGCCGAAAAGTATAAATGATGGGCCCTCATGTACGGCTCTATTAATATTAGTAACTGGTGTTTGTAAGGTTTCTGATAATTGTTAAAGAAAAGGTGCTTTGGCTTAGTAGCGTTACATATTATAATCTTTTTTTTCATATGCAACTACATACTGCGATTTGACTTTTGTAAAAGCCGTAACACTTTTAACGGAGCTGTTCAGCCCAAATACTTCGTTACTACTTAGGATGTAACTATGGTATTGGATATGTGAGTGTTCGCTTTTCCCTCCTTTCCAGAATTGAACGTAGTGTCATCAGCAAATATACCAATCTAGGCACAATTTCATCAGGGTGTTTTTTCATGAAAATCAAGAATGATAACTGTCCGAGGATCGACTCCTAAAGCACATCTGCATTAATATCATATTGTTGAGATATATAGTTATCGAAGAGAACCTGTATTGTTTATTTTCGTTTAGAAACATCTGATTATATTAACTAGTTGTTCAGTAATATCGTACGGGTTAATTCTCATGAGAAGACCTTTATTCCAGACCTTGTAAAACGATATGCTTATATTAAGCCGAACCGCCCTTGATTCACCAGCCGTGTCTAGTGTATGGTATATTCGTTAACATATAACATTACGGGTATCCGCAGTATAACGGGCTGGCGTACATCAATAGATATGGACAAAAATAAGTTTTACATTAACGAGATGGTGGATTAACGTTGATTGCTTAATAATTTAAAGGTTTTAGCGAAGAGTAGACCGATGAAACGATTGTTTTTCGGGTTAGTTCTTGCACCGGAATTCTTGAACACTTGTACCACAGAGGCGATTTTATTTGGCTATCAGCAAAGCAAGGCATATATTACAGAGTTACTTGAGTTAAATGATCTGTTCAAATTATCGCTTAAAAAGCATACAATTGAAAACAAAACTCTTATACCAAAATAAAACAACAGTTTTCGGGCACTATTTCACGAATAATATAATGTTGCTTTTAATTGTGTATTATGTTTTTCTTTAGAATAATATTCTGACATCTAATTTCGATCTAGAAATCAATAAACAGTAGATATGATGTCTTATTTGGTGGTTTATGAATTACTAACATAAGATTAGAATGATAATATCAGCAAAGCAAGGCATATATTACAGAGTTTAGAGAGAACAGTGTTAAGCTCAGAAGAGAATTCTCTTATTACTATAGCAGGGAGTATGTGTATCTTAATGTACCTAGTAAACATCGTTATTAAAGAAAACGATTATTTCTTCATACGCAATTGAGTACTTAAAATATACAAAAATATGAGATACGTTTAGAGGTTTAGCGTTTATCAAGAAATTTGATTAGACCGTACACATTTTCTTCAGAAGTCATTTGGGGTTACTTGAGTTAAATAATTTGTTCCAAGTATCGCTTTAAAAGCATATAATTGAAAACAAAACTCTAATACTAAAATAAAACAACAGTTTGAGGGCATAATTTTACGAATAATATAACGTTGCTTTTAATGGTGTATCATGCTATTCTTCATGATAATATTTTAGCATCTAATTTCGATGTACAAATCAATAAACAGTAGATATGATGTCTTATTTGGTGGTTTACAAATTACAAACACCAGATTAGAATGGTAATATGCATTCATGGCTTGTGGTATGTATACACATGATTCACATTATGCTCTGCGCTTCCAGCTAGTATATTTGTTTACTAAGTATTATAATAGCGTACACACGAATCTCAGTGCGCTCCACTAAAAATCGGACATAAAAACAATATCTTCATAAAACCAGAAGATCGATCTTCGGCCAAGCCGAAAGACTTCGACTATGAAAAATAGAAGAAATGGAAAAAAGAAAAATATTGTCTGTACATGATTAAGATTTTTAAAACCAAAAATGTGGATTTAAACATGAAATGATTTAATAAATATTTTATTTGTTCAACAAAAGCTCGCGTCATGTTAACTGATTCTAAAATTTCAAAGTCATATTGAGCATATTTGTTAATTATTTATTAAATAGCAGGACGAATAATAGCAGTAAAACCAATAAGTATAATTATTTATGAAGTAAATAACACCATTAATAACAAAATTCATAAAGACCAGGGGTCACATTTCGAACATCGTATTAAAATGGCACATACAACTAAAAGAACATTTACACGTAATTTTTAATGAGTCCCTGTATAATTAATTTATCATGCAATACAAGTATATTATGTAGTTTAGTGTCTTATAATAATCAATGTAGGGTTCATTTTATTTGTGAAATAATAATTCACTTTAAATTGCACTGCTCATAACAACTATGGAAACACTTACAAATGTTTCTCATAGACTAAAATATATTCTGTTATGGATAATATTGAATGGCAGATTATTATTCTGAAGAGAATTGGTGCAGGGATGGAAGGAAAATATAAATCCCTGGCCAATCTTGTATGTTAGAATATATATATATATATATATATATATATATATATATATATATTTGCCTGCGTTTAATATACACAGCTCATTCACAACTTCTGAAAAACTACTGTCATTCTCGGTACACTGAAGTATTTTAAAATGCCCCTAATTATTAAAATTACATCCGAATAAGTGCGTTCTCTCTACGATTGAAGTAAATATATTTATATTTCATTTACTTTATTTTTAACATTTTGGACGCTACCTTCACGAACCCTTGTTTTCCATCTTTAAATTCTCTTTCACCGTACACCTTATCTACGGACATTCACCGACTAGACAGACTTTATATTTTTACACGAACACTCTTACTCTCCATTACTTTATAATTTTTTCAAATTTTATATTTTTGCTTTTCCACTGCCAACTTATCCATCTATGTAATTTCTCTGATGATAAGATTTTAATCTTGGAAAAGCCTTGGCTTAAGGAAAGAAAATAAACATGTGTTTACCGAGTACACCTTACATTGAACAATCGAAGTTGAAATAGATGTGTCATTCGTACATATTTATCTCTCTTCTTTCATTTATCTATATAATTGTTCTATCCCTTTAATTGAGCTTTAGCTATTTCACTATAGGTTCTATCCTCTTAAAGGATACTTTTAGTTTTATATTTTAATTTATTGAAATATTTATATATAACTATGAATATACACATATATAACATTATGTAGACGTTTCACAGAAAACAGTAAGGAAAGTAAAAATTAGCACTAAAATATGATAGAAAAAAATCGCCCATTTTTAGAATATCGTTTAATCGTCGTTTCTTATATACTTTTTTATCATAAATTCGTATTAAGGGTTCGCCCTTCATTCCAATTACGTGTATCGACATTCTTTTCCAACTGCCAACTTCGTGTACACACATATTTACATAACTCAAAAAACATTTCATATTTGTCCATAATTATATTTTTGGCAATGTGTTTTACAAATCTCTAACCATTCATCCACAAACCACAAGTCAAATAAAGTTGTTATTTTTATAGATCAGTATGGGTTTTCCTTACAACGCAATATTGGAAGAAGAAACATCATGAACAAGGTAAGAAAAGTTCACAAACTCTCTTATCTACGCCTCCATATATATATATATATATATATATATATATATATATATATATATATATATATATAACGTAAAATATAATAACACGAAATTACATGATTGTCGATGCAATAATTTATTTCAACCTTGCGGTTTTATTCAAGCATCCAACTTAACAATTACATTTTTGATACTGATAGAAAATTGAGTTATCCTCGGCACTTCAAATACAATCAGAGGGAGTAGTGGTAGCAGCCAGTCCAAACACCCAACACAGAGCGAGTAGGAATTAACATCTTATATTTAACTAAATTAATCTAAGGGAATCTTATGGTTTTTTTTGTTTATTTTTATTAAATAATAACGTCTGAGTTAAGCTCACATATTCTTTCTACCTATCCGAACTGGTGACATACGCCTCCATACATACGCACACATATACCTATTCTTAACATCACACACACACAATTTTTGGCAAGCCTGAAATTCAGCCTTATCAAGGCCACCGATATTTTTCACCCGGCAAACGAAACGAGCGAGTCTGCTGTCATCAGCCGATTGACACTTCACGTGCCCTATTTCTCTAGATACGCGCGTCAGAATTACTTTGAAAATTAAAAATACTCTGATTTTAACAAATTCATCTTACATTAGTTTATAATCTATGGAAGCCTATAATTAATTTTAATCTAATATTGTCTAGTGATAATATTATACACTTAATTTAATTTGTTAAAATCAGAGTATTTTTAATTTTCAAAGTAATTCTGACGCGCGTATCTAGAGAAATAGGGCACGTGAAGTGTCAATCGGCTGATGACAGCAGACTCGCTCGTTTCGTTTGCCGGGTGAAAAATATCGGTGGCCTTGATAAGGCTGAATTTCAGGCTTGCCAAAAATTGTGTGTGTGTGATGTTAAGAATAGGTATATGTGTGCGTATGTATGGAGGCGTATGTCACCAGTTCGGATAGGTAGAAAGAATATGTGCGCTTAACTCAGACGTTATTATTTAATAAAAATAAACAAAAAAAACCATAAGATTCCCTTAGATTAATTTAGTTAAATATAAGATGTTAATTCCTACTCGCTCTGTGTTGGGTGTTTGGACTGGCTGCTACCACTACTCCCTCTGATTGTATTTGAAGTGCCGAGGATAACTCAATTTTCTATCAGTATCAAAAATGTAATTGTTAAGTTGGATGCTTGAATAAAACCGCAAGGTTGAAATAAATTATTGCATCGACAATCATGTAATTTCGTGTTATTATATTTTACGTTATTATTGCTCTGTTTACCACATTGAGCTCTCTTACCCGGATTTCTTCCTGGAATTATTCCATTATAACACTATATATATATATATATATATATATATATGAAAAGAGAAGGATGAAAGTAATCCGACGTGATGGGAAAATGAAAAAGGAAAACCAAAAAATGGATGTTTTTTATGTGTACATCAACGTTTCGTCTTTATTTATAAGACTTCATCAGGATGATAAAATAGAGAAAAAATGTCATGCAAGCACAGATACATGTAGGGTAGACATATTGGGAAAAATAGAATGAAATAGTGGCCAACTACTGGGTGGACGTCCGTATTTGTTGGAGAAATAGAAATGAATGTAGAAAAGAATGAGTGGGGAAAAATGGAAGGATGGGGTGAGCCAGGACTACTGTAGCTGGTGGTAAAAGAAAGAGGTGGGGGATGAGCAGGGGTAAAATGGATGGCAGAGAGGGAGGTGAGGAAGAGGGGGGAGGGGGGTGTTTGACCAGATGGCTGCGGTTCAAGATTGAAGGGGAAAAAGTAGGTTGGAATGTTTGTGTGTGGGGGGTGTATGCAGGGAAAGGAGGATGGGTAGAGAGTGATTTTGGTGGATGGGCGAAAGTTATGGTCTTAGAGAGCGTTTTGAGAAAATGAGGGAATTTAAGAAGGGGTATGGGAGAAAATAGTTGAGTGGGGAGAGGGAGGATTTGTTGTGATAGGGTGTGAAATATTTGAAATATTTGGAAAATGATAGCAATGAGTGAGGGGTTGGGGGGTGGAGGAGGGCGGTGATTGAAAGGGTGGGTATGGAATATTTGAGATATTTGGAACATGAGAAAGTTTACTTGGACTGCAGTATTAAAAGTGTGAGGAAAAAGTAAGGAGAAAATGAAGATTCAATGAGAAAAAGAAAGGGAAAAGTAAATGGGAGAGTGTTATAGAGGTTGGAGATGAAAAAAGTTTAACCATGATCAGGCAAGAGTCTTTGTTCTGTGAGGATGATCTTGCTTATTAAGGGTGATAGGTTAAAGAAACCATTACGTTGCTTGATGGTGGTGGAGGCGGTGATGAGGGCAGTTTCAAATAATCTTCGCCGAGATTTGTTGTGGATATATTTAGTGATTTTGGCTTGTTCAAATTTGAACGCATGACCATGTTCTAGTGCATGGGAGAAAAGTGCACTGAGAGGGTTGTTGTTTTTTATGTCCCTTTTGTGTTCATTTAATCGTTTCTTTAATTCACATTCCAACCTACTTTTCCCCCTTCAATCTTGAACCGCAGCCATCTGGTCAAACACCCCCCTCCCCCCCTCTTCCTCACCTCCCTCTCTGCCATCCACTTTACCCCTGCTCATCCCCCACCTCTTTCTCTTACCACCAGCTACAGTAGTCCTGGCTCACCTCATCCTTCCATTTTTCCCCCACTCATTCTTTTCTACATTTTTTGGTTTTCCTTTTTCATTTTCCCATATATATATATATATTGCTCAGGCTGATTCGTGAAACATTTGTCCTAGTTGTTTCCTAATGTTAGCTTCTAACATCGATCAGTGTTAGTTTAGGCAATAAATAATTGCAAACATAACACATATTTTTCCGACATTACAGAAATGGAAATTCTTTCTCTTTATTTCTGAAACCACATATTGTAATATTTTATAAAATCTTATTTTTTATGATATTTAAAATTTATACTTTCAACGCATCTACACAGGACATGAGAGCGCTTATACAGGGTGTTGCAGCGACACCCGGGAAACAGAGCTACGTCAAGATCGCCGCTGTCACAAGTACCCGATCTGCTGAACAAGAAAAAGGACATTGATTACCTAACCTTTGCTGAACATATCTGATTCAAGGCTAAGATAATCTGTTGTAAAGAATATTTACAAGGTGCAAACGAGCTACAGACACAACGGCAGATATCAAAGAGTTTCCTGTGGTAAGCATACAAAGTTTCCCTACGGCGTCATAGTCCTTGGCGTCATCTAAAGCGAGGGGACGTCTTGCCTTTGTTCTTCGTTCAACATTATCTGAAAGTTACCGCCGGAGCTAATAGGTGGTTCTAAGAAGCGGGGATTAACAATATCGCTACCGGAAAACCCTACGTCTTCAAGCAGCACTCTGCCCCTTCACACAAGCCCAAGACGACCAAGGCATACATGCTAAACAATGTTTTATTACCACTGGTCGCCAGACGCGTGGCCGCACTAATCAACCTACAGCAACCTGCTGCCTATTTCTTCAGTGCCGTGATGGAGAATAAGACCAAAAAAAATGCCCAAACTGCAACTGACTTTCTGGAAGCTACCATCGCTGAGGGATTCGCCGCTATAGACAAGGATGTGTTCGTCAAAGCGCGTAACTCATTTCTCGCCCGCAGTTATATTGAAAGATAATGTAGTATGTAACTCTAACTTTTGTTAAATAAACTGGAGTGACTCGCCATATACAAATTTGCTATTTACTGCCTTTATCGTTTCATTTTGTCACGTGTCGGATCTGCAACATCTTTTATATTTTACTACTATTATATTATTTGTATATGAAAGGTACAGGACGTGTGCTGAAACACCTGTCTATCCTCAAATATTAGAGACTACATTTAACTGATATACTTAGTCTTTAGCGGGTTTAAGATTTTACTATTTCAATAGATATGATTTATTTCTGAAGTATTTCTTCAAAATTTTGAACACTTTATCCTCTTTTATGAGACAGATAACGCATTGTGTTTAGAAGATTTTTTGTAACAAGTCTATGCATTGCAGCGTGCCTTGCAGATAGACAGGGTGATTCATAAGTCACTTAGCTATTTATTTTTAAAATTCTAAAGTAAAAAAATACGGTAATACAAAACAGAAAGTTTATTCAACAAATTCATTTATGGGAGTTTAAAATTACTGCAAATTTTCAAAATTTCCACCTTCCTTCTGCATGCATAGCTCCATTCTTTTTTTGCAAGGAATTTACGACTCTTTGTAGCATATTTGATTGATTATGGTGTTGTGCGAAGGAGGCTTTCTGTTCACATCATGTTTCCATTGCCTTTCAACAAGTGTGGGAGATTCATCAAATTTGGGCACATGAATAACAATAACAATTCGCTCTTCAATTGTAAATGACATTTTAAATAGCTAAGTGAAGTGACTTATGAATCACCCTGTATTTTAAATTCGTTTGGGTCTGAATCATTCAGTGATTAACATGTAGGCGTTGTTCAGATATGAGTCGTTTGTACGCATTGGTATACATTTCCCACGCAAGTAGTAACCTAACACAGACATAAGAATATTCTGCCTCATATGTATGTTATTTTATCGCAAAAACAACATTTCTGCAGTGCTTATCTGCTATATCTGCCTCAATCGTATAGTAAGTAATATTAATTGATATTCTGTATTGCTAACTACTATGTTTAACGATAGTACAAATTTAGGCATTTAAAAACTGTAATTGATTCAAATGAATCATTATTTGATTAAATAATCGCTTTCCCTAATTATTGTTACGGCTTTTTATTCTGATTGCAGAGACAATTTCTCATGTGTATCGGGAAAATACTTCATTAAACATGTGCGAATGACAGACACATTGAATTTGCAAATCCCAATTACTCGATATTATTCGACAACGAAATTGAGAATCTCAATGTAATTATAAGTCTCTTTGTTATGAACGATAATTAATATGTCGAGTCGCCTGCATTTATGAAAGCATGAATCTAATTGGCTTTCATATTGATTTGTGAAAACTTGTGAATGTATCTAATGCATGCATATGCGTCCTTTTATTACAAATATACACATATAATATCTATCCTTCTTTCTATATTTATGAAACATAACACATTCATTTATTTCTTCTTAGTTCTTAAATGTGTTATCATTTTAAAAATAATAATGAATTTAGTCCGCAAAATGAAGCAATCAATATATGGAAGATAGAATAGTCATAGTGTAATTTAGCCTGCACAAACAAAGCGAGAAGACTGGCAACCGAGCGAAAAGGGCTTATTTTCATACCCGTATTTGAACCGTAGGCATTAGAGAGCTCCTAGCCAGAGGAGATTACAAACGACCTCATGGCCTGACCGTGTTTCTTTTTTCAAATCGCAGTCGATAATATGGGATGCTATTTTTCTCGACACATTTTTCTCTCGTCAATAACAGAATTGGCGACAAACCCTAAACGAGTAGAACCGTTTTCTGCACAGATGTGTATTCAGATCGTTCGCTATGGAGATGAGTGGGTTGATATGTCGGGCCACGTAGGACCTTCCCAATCGCCTTAGCCTGTTAATGACGCTACATACCGGGCACCATCGCTAATTAAACAAGCTCTACAAGTGTTACTCCATCGCGTTCATTCCACTAACAATGACGTCACGTCCGGAAGGATGAGTTAGCAATTTATTTTTCCAAAATGGTCACCCATTGAGTAATGACCGGGATATGCCTTGCTTGAGTTTAATTTAGAACAAAACACTTTGTCTTAACGTACTGAAAATAAAGAATAATGATGTGAAAAAGTCCCCTCACAATGACGTCACTTCCGGAACGATGGCAGCAATTTTAACAGCATTTCCCATTCAAAGTATGGTTTAAAAACCAGCTTGTTTCTGAATAAAATGTGTTTAATTAATTGTATAAATAATTTTTATTAATATCACCTTATCGGAAAATATTGTAAATACATATGTAAATTTGAGAATAGCAGTTATAAGTGTATATTTGTAAATAAAAATTTATTAGAAGTTTAAAAGAAATTAATAATGTAAATTGCAAAACTCGTCTGTTGTCTGAGTGAGTTTTGGTAACAGTATATAAAGAAGTTTAAAGAGTACCTGGCACGCTAAGAAGTAAGTGTAGTATCTGTTCCGATGGATACTGCACCTTATAGACGGGTGTCGTCTTGTCCTTCGGGGCTTGATTCCACCTGTATGTGGGTTTGTCCTGTGCAGTTCTAGGAGGTCCCCCTCCCAGACTTCGCCTCTACTCTTTGGGGAGGAGTAAGTTTATTGCTTACTGCCTGAGGTGCCCCTACCGGGGAATGCCGACAGGGCTGCCCAGGCAATTTTTAATGGCCAGAGTGCTCACCTTCTCGGGCGCTGGCTTTTCAAAGCCCACTTACTCGACCCGAGCTGTGGTCACATCTTACTTGTGGGAGTAAGATAAAACTGGGCTTGTACCTAACTCCTGCAGAGGAGTAAATAAATATGTTATATAAGATGCTTAACACGGTGTATGTTCGAATCGCAATCTCGTCTTGAAATTTATTTCTGTTTTATTTATATGGTATTTAATGTTATTTAATCTAAATTAAGTAATTAATAGTTTCTCAATCTAATTCTAAGGTATACAAAGATTGTGACGGTTACTTTAAAAAATAAGTAAATACTAATAACCCGCGCCACCTTCTTACGTTCACAAAAATTCAGATAGACAGAGAGCATGCTCGTTATATTAACAAGACATATTAATTTCTGTAAATCCTGGTAGTTTAACATTTGATGTTTGGAATTGCTTATTAAGAATACTACAGCAGGTAAGCAAGCGTTAGCATGAACTTTTAACTTTGAATCTGATAATCATATTTTGTCAAAGGTCAAGATGTATATTTGTTAAATAAATTCGATATTATTTTTCAATTCATTCATTTACATTTAGAACACTTCAATTCGCAAACAACATTCTAATAGTGAATGTTTATTTTACAAAATTTAATTTCATTGAAATTCAATAAAAAAAATAATTGAAATAAAAGAACAGATTTTTTTTAAATATCGAGAGTAAATTCTTTTCCTGAACCGCTAACAGCTAACTCACAATATTTATAACGATACGGGATCATGTCGTGATTTGATGTCTGATAAACTATTATCAATTTTATCACATTTAAGTTTGATTGAATAATTACATAACTTATTTATTACTTCAAAGTTCGATTTAGATTGCAAGAATTCAATGTAATTAACAAGAACGAACTATTTACTTCGTTAATATTCAACTAGGAAACTGAGATTATCGATCAAAAATAAATATTTTTGTCATGAACGCTAATTAATATATCCATTAAAGTACAGTGTTAAGCATCCATTCATATGAATATTTGAAAAGTTCTACATTTATCGGAAGTTTATGTCTGTATTAAATAGGGAATCATACCTAATTCCTTATAAAAATATTATTGATTAACATCCGTCCTTAATAGCGAATGAACACGGGAATATGTTAACAATTCTTGATTAGTTACTAGTTTATATGAAGTAAATACACAATTAACAACAGACTAGATGTATTTCTATCAAAAACAAAAAAAAATATTACAGCACATTGCAGTTTAAATAAAAGTTAAAGAAGAAATAAGGAAAAAGACTGGTCAAAATATCCTCACTACGGTCGGACATTTTAGCTAGAATGCCGCGTCTCTTCTGTCTGTGACTGTAGAATTCCACAGTCACACGAGTGAATTGTTCAAGTGAGTTAATAAGACTTTCATAAGTTCAGTCAATTAGCTCAATCAGTAACGACGAAGACTGCATTCCTCATGTTCGCGGTTTGTTACAAATTGTGTAACATTGATATATTGTCCTTTCTATAAACGTTGTCCTTACGCTAAGATCAGATTGCAGTATCTGTTCTGATAGTGTGGTAGCACATTACATTTCCCCACGATGGGTGACCTTTATTGGATGTCTTTCTACCAGTATTTTCTTTACTTCGATTTTTAAGCGATTGTCACGGCTCATTGTGCAGGGTTCATGGCTCGTCATTTTGTTTTTCGTTCTAACTAAACACAATGGACACCAAGTTTGTTTTGAATAGTATAAAAAATGTTTTAAAATAAGTTAAAACACAAACACACTTATTCAGGTAGTTAAAAGAGTACCTTATTTCGTAACATTTTTTGCATATTTGTTGTTATTTGCACCTTTTTTGTTAGGTGTTGTAAAAATACACAATTTTCTTGCGTTTGGTGAAAGTTATTACTTATTTGTTGTTGTTTTCATAACTTTTTTATTGTTTATCATACTGCACAATCGCCCAATTGTCTACTCTTTTTTTCATAGAATTATAAGTTAAAATTTCACCTCATATTCGTGCATTAGCCATCTGACGATTATAAAAGTGCGTGAAACATTGGTTATGCCATATTTAAAAAAAAACAGAAGTGGCGATTTAGTCGTTTCGCAACCAATATAGAGCACAATAAACCGACTGCTAATTTCCGAATTCACAAATGAGTAGGTACACCCAAGTACATTGTTTTGGATAAATTCAAATTGACCTTAAATTATTTTAAAGGAAATACAGTTGGGAAATTAGTTCAATATAATTTATTTGGGTTGACTTACATATTTGTGAGGTCATAAATAAATCAGACTGTTCATTGTCCGCCATTTCTGAAACGAGGGGGTAATTTCTGAGAGGATAACCTACTGAAACTAAACACTGCTACTCTGATTGTTTGCATGGGAAGGCAATTTTAGCTCAGGGGCTGGGCTCTGACAACCGTAATATACGTTGGCCACGGCTGGGTACAAGAGGGAATTTTTTGGGGCTCTGCTTACTGACAGCAAACAAGACGGCCTATTTTACAGTGTAAGACAAAATCCCGCCAGACAAACGTCCATCAAACATAAGATAACCAAACAAAAGCCAACCAAAAAAATTCAAACACTGACAAGAACCAACAAACGTTTATCAATAACTGTAATTTATTATTATTTACAAATTTTTTGGCTTCATTTTTGAACATTTTTTCCGGTACTTTGCAAATACTGCATTCTTTTAAGGATTACATCATAACAAACACGCAACCTTTTTACTACTAACCTTACGTAAGGGTGGTAAAACGAAAAATACATTTTTTTAAAAGTATGTTTTAATCTGAAATGTGTGTTGGTAAATATCCGAAAAGTACGGACAACAAGTCGATTTCGTAAGAGTTTATATTTTGAAAGTGTGACGTGACTCAAATTTAGGCGCGTATCAATTAAAAGTTGAATTAAAATTTTTATTTTCACTAAAATTAATTATTGCAATTAAAAAAAAATATTATGAACAGAATGGCAAGACCGAAATAAAAATAAACATTGAGAATGACCTCTCGGTTCCTTCCCACAATGACCTTATTTCAGTAATAATGAGTAGTCAGTTTTCCAAATTAATACATGTCTTAGAACGCGTTCGCTTTTTGAATAAAATGTATTCAATTATTTGTATTAATAATGTTTATTAACATTAATGTCAGGGAAAATATTCTAAATTCATATGTAAATTTAACTAAACTAGTTATAAGTCTATATTTCGGAATATTAATATTATAGAAGTTTAAAACAAATTTATTTTTTTTAAATTTGGAAAAAAGCATGTTGTTCGGGTCATTTTGGTATGACTATATGTACGAACTGCAAGAATATACAGAAGCCATCAATGTTGGTGTTCGAATCACGTTGGAGGCGTCCAATTTGTTTATTGTTTATATATTTATTTATTAATCTAAAAAAGTAATTAGGAGTTTCCGCAATGTTGTTCTTACGTTTATAAAAATTATCTTCCACGGACGGACAGAAATCGTGACAGAGAATGTCCTCCTCATAATATAAGTATATTATGTTCCTTTAACTAACCCATATAAATACGTTTGCTTCCGAAAATGAATGAACATGTTGATTGAAAATAGCAATCGTGTTTTACAATAAGTTTGTATTCTGTTGTCTGTTTCTATGCCAAAATTAATTTGATGTGGAAGTTTCTAAAAATATTAAATTCAAAAGCGATCACAAGTCACATGTATATCCTGGCCATGGACATGATTTTGACGGCGTTATCTTTTACATGTTTCATCCTTTTACATACTGCATTTAGTATTATAAAATGTTCACCCACTTGGCACTGTGTAGTCCCCACTAATGAAAACACGTATCAACGTTGTATTCAAAACAAGTAACACCCAAGACCAAACTGTTTTTTTTACAAAAATAAAATAAAATACTTGTAATGCATGAAAGAACTTGATGTATTTAGTTTTTTACTGATCGTCTGAGATAAAAATGATATCTTTTTTTAGATTTAGTTGTATATTAAGACACCATTTTCCGTAATTTGTGGTTTCATCTGATATTTACATTACATGATAGTATAGTGTATTTATTATTGTTCCCAATAGTATCGTTATTTATTGGCGCCAAAAACCTAAACAGGTTTTATATATAAATAATGCGGATCATATTTATGAGTGAGTTTTTATCCTAAGCTTATGTATAAATAGATATAAAACAAAATAAACATTAGTATTACGAAAATTAAACTAGAAAGAGAACTTTAAATTTTGTAATATCAAAGATATATTTTCTTTGTATCAGTATTTGATATCTTTGGGAAAGTTACAATTAGGGGTTTTGAATAGTTTTCTGGGTCATATGTAGTTTTAAGATAGCCTGTAACATGATTTACAATGAGAGGAAGAGATCAACGATTATTTTCTTTTTCATATACATTGAAATATAAAATAATTTATGCTCTCTACTTGATAAAGTGCTACATTAACATTAATCGGTAAGAAAATATCAATGACGTATTTTATTTATTTATTGGAATGAAACATTATTTCCTATACCATAAAAAGATAGTTGGTCAAATAATAGTGCCTAACTATTTGGTAGACATTTAATTAATGAATGAGAACGTCGTTAAATATTATCTAAAAAAATCCGTACTAATTTCTCTTTCATAGCATAGTAGACATTTACAAAGCTATAGAACTATTTTAGTTGAAACATAAATCTATTCATATGTTTGAGGGTTGTATACTCTTTTAAATGATGATGACATAACATAAAATCTGTCGAAAATCATTTAGTAGATAACGTCAGTGATAAAATAATAAAAGAGAAAATCTATTGTATGATGTCAGTTATAACCGAAGTAGTAAGATCTAACTAATAGCTTGTACTTAATCGTTATGTGGGGTGGGTAAAAAGTGTTGATGAATAAATGCGATTAGAACTGCTAATAACAAGATCACCTTGTGATTTATTCAGAAGGTATTTTCCTCTGATAACACATTTTCAGATAAAAGTTTTGGTTGAAAATTCTTGTTAAAATGGTAACTTCTCTAAGCTAAAGTATTTGAGAATACATTCGTTGCTCTAAACACTTAGTAAACTATTTATTTCAATGTTATTATCATCTACAGGAAGAATAGCAATTATATTTATCTCTTCAACAGCACAATGCTTCTTAATCAATGCGAGAAGAAGTGATAAAAAGTAATGTTTTTATATTCATTGCAATATTAAATAATTCATACTTTCTACTTGTTAGAGTGATAGATTTTTATAAGTTGGCAAGAAAAATATCAAATGCCTTTTGTATTTATTTGACTAAAACATTATTTCTCATGAAATAAATAAGATAGATAGCCGAATGATAGTGCCAAATACAAATAGTGTGTGTGTGTGTGTGTGTGTGTGTGTGTCTGTTTGACAGAGTGTAAAGATAGGTATCTGACAGAATGCATCAGAATAAGCCAGATGTTGACCCTTATCTATAATCACGAATAGACCTACAAATATACAAGGCGAAATATCAATTATCTCTTACGGCTTGTTTTTCTGTACTCTTGTATTTTGTGCGCGTGTGGGACATATATTGTTATTTGTTACTTTTTCGGAGCATATGTTTGCAATAATGAATAGATTTGCATTCTACCGAGTTATTATATATATATAGTACATGTATTGTATTAGTTTCTGTAAATATAAATCCGTTAAAACTCAAGTGTTTATCAAAAGTGCTCAAGAACACGTAGAGCTCTTCTTAAGTATAAATGTTTATTTATACAAACATTATAGGTTACATATGTGCATACATGTTTCGCTTGTACTCTTCACAGAGAGTAAACCTCTTCAGACAATAGAAGACAGCTGACTTCTCTGTCTTTTTGGTCTGAAGATGTTCACTATCTGTGAAAAGTACAATCGAAAAATGTATGCGCATATGTAACCAATAATGTTTGTATAAATAAAAATGTATAGTGATATATATATATATATATGAATATATAAATATATATATATACATATGTATATATATATGTATATATATATATATATATATATATGTATATATGTACATATATAGATACATATACAGGCTGATTCATAAGTCACTTAGCTATTAAAAATGATTACCATATGAAGCACACACATACTATGAACTTCTGAGTATTGTTATCTTACTCTCTAATTACTGCTATTTATTATTTTAAATTTGTTCGTTTATATATTTGTTTCTATATATACTTATTGGTATTCAGTTAAATTTGTGTAAATCATCATATGTGCTTTTTTTCAGGCAGTATGTCATTTACAATTGAAGAGCGAATTTTTATTGTTATTCATGTGGCTAATATTGATGAATCTCCCACACTTGTTGAAAGGCAATGACGACCTCAAATCAAAAATCATTGCCGAGTTTGTTAAAATGAATCAATCAAATATGCTACTAAGAGTCGGAAACACCTTGCAAAAAAGAATGGCGCTATGCATGCAGAACGAAGGTGGAAATTTTGAAAATTTGCGGTAATTTTAAACTCACATAAATGAGTTTGTTAAATAAACTTTCTGTTTTGTATTACCGTATTTTTAACTTTAGAATTTCAAAAATAAATAGCTAAGTGACTTATGAATCACCCTGTATATATATAAATATATATATATATATATATATATATATATATATATATATATATTCTTGTTTGGTCTTTGTGTATGTCTGACCGCATATATATATATATATATATAGAGAGAGAGAGAGAGAGAGAGAGATTTGTGAGTATTATAGGCATAGGGAGAAACGCTCACTTGTCTTATACATATATATCGCAATCTGCCGGTAAACTAACTGAAAAGAATGCGTCACAGTTATGCCTTTATCCAGCACCTTTTGATATTTCTTTGTTTATACTTTTGCGTTAGTCGCCCATTGTTTTTCTATACTTAAAGCACTTCAATGTTAGAAAATGTAAAGGAATTTAAAAAATATACAAATAACCATTGACTAAAAGTTGCAATTGTATGCAGATGAAAAACCAGACGGTTGACTGAAGAAAGAAAAGAACAGACATCTTTTAAGAGGTTTTAAAACGTTCATAAATCCGTTCACTAATTGCTAATGTCTAAGTAGCGTCCATTAAATAATCCTACACATAATTAATGAAAGAAAAAGTGAAATACAAACAGAAATGAAATAAATACATTTCCAAACGCTCTTTCTAATTTGTCATTAAAAAGTAAATTTACGAGAAAATAAAATAACTGAACAGAAATAAAGAATATCTGAAACGAAATCTTCGAATAATTAAACAATGGAATTAACATCATTGACATTATTAAATAAAAGTGTATTGCGCCGACGAGGTTAGACTAATATTGTCACGATAATTACTCTTACAAGCAGCAAAGAAACCAGGCATTTTCTTTGAGTAACTTTGAAACAACATATGGTTATCATAATTGTAGGGTCGTATAGTAATATCATTCTTGCATCTTCACTCCGTTGCCTTACTTTAACAAAATAATATATATATATATATATATATATATATATATATATATATATATGTATATGAAGAGTTCGAATGCAAAACGCGATAAATCCAATCTGTTCAAATTGAAACATTTAATAATAAAATGGCGAATCATTTAAATATAAACTTCGATTTAAAAAAAAATTAGATCGCACTCAAAAATAATTAATGCCAGTATTATATCATGTGAAACAACATTTCGTGGTGTTGGTTAGTCTTAAAATTAAATATTTTTTGTAGTGATAGTTTCATAATTTTCAAAATAGCATTCGAACTCTTCATATATGTATATAATCAGGAGAATATTTTAAAAAATATTTTGAAAACCTGGACAACGCAAATTATTTATGTTTTTTCAAATAAATTATTGATTTACTTTAAAACATTTTTAAGTAAACTTGAGTACTTTCGGTGTTAAACACCCTTGTCAGAAATATAAGCATTTTTTCTTTATCACCGAAAGTACTCAAGTTTAAAAAAAGAAGGTTAAAAAGGAAATAAATAATTCATTTAAGAAAAAAAATAATTTGCGTTGTTCAGGTTTTCAAAATATTTTTTTTAAATATTCCCATTATTATTGCCATTTCAGCAACGTTTCAATGTGTGCCTTTTCAAACTTCCTTATTCCCGTAACCGCGTGCTACACACACCGGCTTATCTACATTTATTGTCGATAACATCAAGACGAATTTCAACTTGGCTGCGATAGATATGTCTCAATCAGGGGTGATTATACGAAAAAAGAAGAGAAAAAAAGCTTATACTTCTGAAAAGAGTGTTTATCACCGAAAGTTTTTAAAAAAATAATTTTTTAAAGTAAATACATAATTTATTTTGAAAAACATAAATAATTTGCGTTGTCCAGGTTTTCAAAATATATT
>OY744517.1:98474026-98494026 GCA_963556195.1 Sepiola atlantica
CAAGCTACACAGTACAAAATTGTGTTTTACTCTGAAAGAGTTCATCTGGCGTATGTTGAGTTCTGCGCACTAAACTCTATTAGTACATAAATTTGAAACAAATGCTGCATCAGTCAAGGCAAACCTATATATTATGTGATCATGTATACGACATGAATAAATGCGTTTTTTCCATTTATCCTAACTATAATAAAATCAAAACTGGTTGTACTTATTCAATGATACAATATATATTTTTTAAATACCATACTAGACCACCCGTGACCCGTTGGGTCAGTTTGTTATATTAGCTATGGAATTCATGTATGAGCGTGACACTTGTGGCATAAAGAAAATAGGTTTTTTTTTCATAACAGAAGCATTTCTATGAAAGTATATTAAAATGAAAAAAGAATATAGGTAGATTTCTATGAGTCGTTCTGTTTATTATAATTGTTTTTTTTTTTTATGTAATATGTGTAAAACATATGATTCAAATATTTGCTGTTTAAAAAACAACAAAAGGAAACACTATTTAATGTAATAGAAATGTGTGCATTTACCGATTCAGCTTTCTCGCGCACGTAACGAAAACAGAGGGAGTAGGAGTGGTGAAATCTATGAGAGGGAAAGTGGGAGGTGGTTTTTTTTACATAACAGAAGCATTTCTATGAAAGTATATTAAAATGAAAAAAGAATATAGATAGATTTCTATGAGTCGTTCTGTTTATTATAATTGTTTTGTTTTTTTGGGATGTAATATGTGTAAAACATATGATTCAAATATTTGCTGTTTAAAAAACAACAAAAGGAAACACTATTTAATGTAATAGAAATGTGTGCATTTACCGATTCAGCTTTCTCGCGCACGTAACGAAAACAGAGGGAGTAGGAGTGGTGAAATCTATGAGAGGGAAAGTGGGAGGTGATTTCGTTCACCGATCGCTGATATTAATAATGATTGTTGTTGTTTTGTTTGTTTGTTTTTGTTTTTTAAAAGGGAGGAGGTTTTTTGAAACTGCGACAGACTTTACGAAGTGCTCCCGTTGAATGTTTTTAGTCGTGAAGAAAACAAAAAAAACTATTTGATGAAATTAAATGAAATTGTTTATATTAAAAGCGATATAAAAATTTCCAGAATGAAAAATTTCATGCGTTCATAAATCATAAGAGATTAACGGAATTGGAATAACAGATTGAAGACGATGCTATTTACGCATGCGCAACCGGATGTTGAAAACCGGAAAGCTGAAAGCTGATTGCAAACATACAAGACCAATAGAGTTTTAGTAGTATATAGATATATAGAAAACTACAAATACCAATAAACATAATTTCTTATTAATTCGCATATTTATTTCATAAACAACTTATAATAAGTTTTAATTTTGCTTTTGCCAAGATCAAAGTGTAGTATCTGTTCCGATGGATACTGCAGTTGTCTTGGCCTTCGGGTCTTGATTTACGCCGGTCAATGGGTCTGTCCTGTGCAGTTCTGGGAGGTCCACCTTCCCAGGCTTTGCCTCCCCTCTTTGGGAAGGAGTAAGTTTATTGCTTACTGTCTGAGGCGCCTCTACCGGGGAATTCCGACGGGGCTGTCCCGGCAATTTTTAAACCGCACTTTCCCGACCCGACCTTGGGTTACATCTTACTTGTGGGAGTAAGATAAAAACTGGCCTTGTGCCTAACTCCTGGAGAGGAATAAATCAATACTTTCTTTTATATACGCAATATTTTCACCTATAGTAAAGCTGATACCGAGAACAGATACTACACTTTCATCTTAGCCAATAAAGTAAAGAACTATAAAAATATTTTTATGGCAAGGCATTTTTAAATGTATTAAAAACCGTATTTAATCTATTATTGTATGACTTTTTAATAGGGGTGGGTAGTGTAGTACCGTCTCGTTGTCATCAGACCGCCCCCCCAAGAAGCTCCATTTTTTTTTTAGGGCAGGGTTTTATATATGTTCTTTTTCCATAATACTATATCTGTAAGCACTACCTTCTGCTTTTATGGGGCGATTCTCCCTGGTATTACCTCTCGTGTGTTGTGGGTGTAGAAAAATATATGTACGTTCCTAATGATACATTCCTTCCATGACCATCTTCGTCATTTGGAAGATACTCTACTAGTTGTTCTGTTGTCATGAAATTTCCCTCCTAGGCATTAACTCGACTTTTTATTTTTTACGGGAGGGTCGTAAAATACTATCTACTGAAGTATTACCCCCTCGTTTGGTGATCTATGTAGTATATATTCGTTCACCATGGTACCGTCATCCCCGGTAAAGAAAACTATGTGACCGGAGTAGGCATAATTTTGCTAGCATATTATACGAAGCCTATCTAAAACGTATTCGACCTGAAGCCAGAAAAAATATTTCAACTAAGTAACGGGGTTGGGACCCAATCCCCTTCAATGTAAGCCCTTTGTGATTGAGCACGTTAAGCCCACCGATCCATCCACTGTCGGGAACACTTCTGGAAGTCTTCTTTTGGAATGGTGTTTATCTCCGTCGTCGCGTTCCGCATTATCGCTTTTTGTCACTCTCTCAACAACAGCTGCACTCCGAGCAGTTTGAGGCCTGCCAAAACGCTGGCCACTCTCCGCTGATGTGCGGCCATTTTTTAATCGGTTTAACCACTCCTTAATGTGTATTAAAGCCATCACATCTTATCCAAACACCTGCTGAATCTATCGCGAAGGCAGAGATGAACACCATTTTAAATGATTTCTAAAGGTATTTCCGGCTGTGGAATGATCGGTGGGCTAATGTGTGCAAGCACAAGGGGCCTTTTTTAAGTGGATTAGGGTCACGTATTTGAAATAATTTTGGCCTCAGGTCGGATACTTATCAGACAGACCTCGTATAAATGACATATATATTGATTGTCTATCTCGTATAAACCCTGCACCTTGAATCTTCATTAATCACTTGAACAGTCAGGAAGGTAGAAAGCTCTTATCCTAACTGCAAGAATAGAGGTTACCTTAAAAGTGTACGTGAGGATATACTTGATAGGTCCGGGCCCAATTCGATCGACTTTTTTGTATGAATCTCATCGAATAGCAAAGAGTATTCTTACCATTATTGAGCATCACTACGTAACTTACGCACAATATACGGCTCGCACCGTCTCTGATGGTAACCGTTATGTAGCTCCATTTAACTCTGAACAACTGACCTCTTACACTCCTAAAATAGTGTTTAATTCACATATTGATTATGTTTAGATATATTGAACTGTAATTACAAACATCATATTTTGAAGAGATGTTCTCATAATTTTGCACCAGTTTAACATAGCAACTTTAGTTCACACATATAATGAATTATTTACAATAGATATTGCGTTACGGCATCAGATAGCACAACAATGTAGTTTATTTACCGTAAAATATATTTTTAAAAGTATGTACGATCATAATATATCACCACACCCATTTCTTTTTCTCTTTATCTCTCTTTTTTATCCCTGTATCGATGTCTTATCTTCTCTGTGTCACTTTTTCTCTTTCTCTTTTAATGTATTTATATTGTGTTCCATTAGTTTCTCTTTTTTATACATCAAACTTCATCTTTCGGAATATATGTGTGTGTCTGTTTCTGTATCTTTTATTGTTTATATCTGCGTATGACTTTTCTTCCTTTTCTCTCTTGTGTTTTCTCTCTCTCTATTTGAATGTTACTCGCGTTCAGTCAAAACTATTGTTATTGTCCTGAATCTGTATAAATCTACCCTAAACCCCATTATCCTTGCAACAGTCAGGAGGAAATAACTAACAATCACAACGCCGCCATCGGCCACATCTTCATCATTGTCTTCATTAGAATGAAACTTTTATAAATCGTAATGTCCATATGACATGTCAATTTGCCCATCATGACAAAGTGCTTTCCCACGATCTGACACTTGACAGACCATTGTTCTCTCTCCAGACACTTGATTGGTATTAGGTCTTGAAACTATGACAGCTTTCAGATGTTCTTTTTCAACTGGCAATTCTTTATTATATTTAAAGTATTCATTTATTAGACTGGCATTCTTTATTAAACTCTGTTCTTGCATTCATTCATTAAAACTTAGTTTTCGTAGTTTCATCTCATTCATTCCCTGTTTTTCTTTTGAGTAAATAACATTTCTTTCTTCTCCTTCTTCTTATTCTTATTCTTTTTATTATTTTGTTGTTGTTATTTGTGTTGTTGCTCAAACATAGGTCATATTCAGTGATTGGTTTTTAGTCAAAGCAAAGTGGTTTTCCAAATAATTAAAGCGACACAACTCCTTGTTAAATGCTGCTATCTCTAAGGTGTGTATTATATCAGTATAACGCTTTGTAACTGGAACCTACTTGTCGTCTTGTTGTCTTTGGTCAGTGCACAGAACACAGTCTTCTTCATGAATGGAATATTTCATTCTCGTGCAGAAATTTACTCAGACATCATTTATTAAAGTAAGAGAAAGATCTATATAGTTTGCAAAAGAGAGAAGATATATATATATAGATATAGAGATACATGCATTTTCTCCCACTTATGCTAACCCACTACATCATTCATCCGCTCCACCGCATTGTGCTCGTGACGAGCGCCATCTTTTTGGGCTAATATATCCGTTGTGAACTAGTGACTACCATCTTCGCCGTTTTCCTTTTCACTCGTAGTCATATTTTTTACTCAACGATTGTCAATCATTCTTAGTATGTGTATTTTAACTAATACGAAACTCTCTGTTTTTATTTTTATGGTAATCTATTTGTCATTACATCAAAAATGCAACTCAGTGTCTGTTCTTACAACAGCCGTTTACCATTTACATTTCGTTGATGACTGTCGGTGTCTTTTAAAATTTAAGTGACAATGAGTCTCCTCTGTTTACCAATACTCTGATGTTCTTTTTTATTTCAGATCTAGATGCTACTTTTCTTCCTATGTTTCTCCATCACCCCAGACCCTCCAGAACAAACATTTGTTAAAATAACCAATGTTAATGCCGCCTTTTTTGTTAATCTTGCACAATGTAATGTGTTTTAGATTATTTGTCTTATAGATATAACCTGGCTATTTCAGTTCTCTTGGCTTCGTTTAAATATATTCTATCTATAGTTACAGTTGTGATTAGAAAATGATATTTTGTTGCCACATGTTGTTTTATGTGTCTGCACTCCAAATTATCTCGTAATATTTCGTTTTGTTTTCATCATTGACGAGGTGTATGTAGTTTACATCCGCCTTTTGATTAAACTTCTTCGAGATTGTAATCCCGAGTTTTCTGGAACTATTACAAGTGCTCTCATAATTATTGCTATTACGGTACTGTTCTACATGTTTAATATTGAGCACTCGTACAAGCTGGATTCTCACGGATACCGGTTGTTGGCTGTTAATCTATTTTTTTTTCGATCACTGATCTAAAGCACATCGCCTTTTTACAGGAACCGTTTAAAATGTGGTTAAACATGATAAGGTTTGTTGACTCTATCTAGAATGAAAGTGGCAATAAGTCTTCTCAGAATGTTAGTGTTCTCCATTAGATTCTAGCAGAGATCGAGAGTGTTCTCTCCCTTTTAAGTGTTTCTATCCTACAGTACTATAGACATACGTTCTATCAGAATTGCATTTCTTAGCTAAACTAATTTGTTATAACGTTATTTACTTTTGTGTTATGGGTTTTGAAGGCAACGAAAAACATAGCGGTATTAAATTAGTAACACTTTGAGACGTTGAATGTGATTGCGATCGACTAAAGAACTGATAAAATCGGCGCTAAGAAAATAAACGATAAGACATTCGGTTGAATTGTGGCAAAGAAACAAAATATGACAGCCAATCAAAATGGAGCCGACAGGTCGTCTGGTGTTTCAGAACGAAGTTGTAGAGTCAATAGTGTTTCGTCTGAGAAAAAAGCTATGCAATAACTTAAGAAAACGGTTCAGTCACAATCAAGGGAAAAGATACATGAACAAATATGAAGAAAGCATATGTAATAATAATATAAAAAGATAAAACTATTATTATGTGAGTGTTATATGCGTAGAGGTGGAAGTTTTATTGTGAGATACCAAGAGTGGTGAGTCTGTCCACACACTGATCGTCGTAACGTCAGTCACCTTCCAAGATAAGCAGGACTAAAGAACTTTACTAGAATAGTCTAAAAACATAAATTCGGTCCACATCGACTATATCCCCAGTACAGCGACGATATTGTTTTAGCAGTTACTTTTTTGATTTAACATATGTATGTGGCAAAATATTTTCAACTAGAAATTTAGCAGTAGCATATTTATCTAAGTTATGGATTGAATGGATAAAACCAACTAAATAAATCCTTATCTTTAGTAACATGTATTTTATTCCTGTGGCAGTGAAAAATAATGCATTCGTAAGCTCTCATTTAATCGCATTCCTTTGGACGAAATTATACATTTTAATTAAAAGTGTTACATCGAAATGTACATAATAAATATTACAACAAATATCTAGCGAAAGGGTATATAAGTAAATTGCAGTAAAGTATTCAGATTAATCAATGATTTCTTTCCATAAGTCTCAAAAATAAAATATATTGATTCCTTATTTTCAAAGTCTAGTGTCTGAATTATGTTTGATTTCGGAATTAATAATTAAATAACGTTTTAAAGGGTATATTTTTATTCACTTATATATATATATATATATATATATATATATATATATATATGTTATATAATGGGACGCATGTGATGATGGACGTACAGAGAGATCGCTTAACTTGCGCGATTTGTAACGGAGTCATCTCGTGCTACTTTGGTGCGATGTTTTCTCACGATTCACGGTGACAGTTGATGAGACCCCAGATCAAGCGTCAGTCTGCAACAATAGCAGCCAGGGTGCAAACATTGAAAGTAGAAATAGAAGAGACAGCAAGAATAAAGGGAAATATAATTTCCCGAATTGGCTTTACTGCTGTGTCAGCCGAAAGGGAGAGATTGAAGCCGGGGCCGACTAGCAAGACCACTCGACGTCGCCCGGAGCGAGGAACGACATATCGCCCCGTTAGCAAGCGATGCCGTTAACTGGATCAACAAAGAAGCTGTTGTACTACGCCAGATTCCCAAGCAGGCCAACTTATTATTATAACCAAATATTCAACATATATATATATATATATATATATATATATATATATATATATATATATATATATATATATATAAGTGAATAGAAGAGAGAAACATATGAACGAATGAAAACTCTATTTCAACTTCGATTCTTCAATGCAAGGTGTACTCGGTAAAAACATGTTTAATTTTCTTTCCTTAAGCACACGTTTTTCATAGATTAAAATCTAATCATCAGAGAAATTACATAGATGGATAAGTTTGCAGTGGAAACACCAAAATTTAAAATTAAAAAATATATATAAAGTAATTGAGAGTAAGAGTATGCTTGTTAAAATATGGAGGCTGTCCAGTGGGTGAATGTCTGCTGATAAGGTGTCCGGTGAATGGAGATTTAAAGGTGGAAAAAGTGGTTTCGTGAAGGTAGCGTTGAAAATGTTAAAAATGAAGTTAATCCAATAGAAAGATGTTTAGTTCAATCGTAGATGGAACGCACTTATTCGGAAGTAATCACATTATAATTACCCTATCTCGTACATTGAGCTATAACCATTTCACTATGGGTTCAATCCTCTAAAAGTATACTTTTAGTTTCATATTTTACATATATATATATATATATATATATATATATATATATATATATATATATATATATATATATATGTGTGTGTATGTGTGTGCTGTTAAACATCAATTTTAACCTAAACAAGTTCTTAAACAAGTTCTTATTTTAATTGTCTTATATAGGATAATTCCAGGAATATGTTTCGCAACTTATGTTTTAGCACTGAAAATGCATAAACTATTCATCATACTAAAGTCAGAGCGTAGATATATCCCGTTATACAAACGTATCTGAGGTAATCTGGTAGGATCCTATTAGCTTGTAAATTATATGGATATAACTTCAGGGTTTAGCGGAATAACGGTAGGAAACATCCGTTTTAGTTTAGTTAATCAAAATGATTACAAGATATTTGTTTTTAGAGGTAGTGTATTATAAATTGCTTTGTGACTCATTGAAGGGAAAATTTATCTGTAATATGAATGAGTTTTTAAAAAACAGGTTACCGTCAATAGAGGTGTAATTATCAGTGATTAAAGTCAATTCCCGTGGGTTTTAAAGTATGTATTCCAACATATAAATCATATAATAATTGTATTGAAAAGGAGAGTTTTTTTTATTCATGGAAGCTCAATATTATGTACTAATTTTGAAGGATTTAGTGAGTCAAAATTATTATAGCGATATGGCAATCAATAGATTTCCAAAACACCATTAGACACCCATTAATGTAGTGCAAATGCAAGGACACCACTTTGACTCTTAGGTAGTTCATCAAAAGTAAAACAAGTGTTTTATTAAAGTGTAATCTGTTACAATATTAGTTATGAATATTTGATACACACATTTAACTTACTTATTGCGAGAGATACTGAATATATGGGTTAATTATTCAGTTAAGTAGTATAATGGTTAGGAAGGTATCAAAGTACAGTATTATGTCAAAAAGAGGTATTCTTTATAAGAATGTTGATCAGCTCAACCGTCAACTTTAAATAAGTCTACATGAAGCATATGCAAATCAAACTGTTTTTAATAAAGCCATATTAGAAATTTACATGATATATTATAACACTTAAATCTTATATTTTTTTATATAAGGGCTATACGATACTTAGAGTAACTAATTTAAGACGGGGTAAATGTATCTTTAAAATGTTATAAACTTTCCATTACTGACATTTCAAGTAAAAAGTTGGCTAGGATTTCAATTTTTCAGTTTTAAGTAACATCGCAATTCTTCAAAATGTGTAGCGCTTTGCTTAAACATTAATAACATTTTCTTGACCAAATGATAATAATATTTTCGGATAATGAACTATTCAAAAGATCCTGCCTCTATCATTTTGGTACGAGCCGGGAAAGGCTTCGATAACCAGTTAATAGTTTACAGATGCTTGTTGTTAAAATGTTCTTATGTGATGACGTGTGTACACGTGCTTTGTTTTATTAGTATGATATATTATTATAATTTATTGATATATTTAGGTTAATAACTTTACTAGATGTGTGGGTATTACCAACATTATTATGTTATACTATAAAAGGATAAGTTAATTCCTTACACTTACAAGTATGTTAAACTCGATTTTGCCCTACAGTCAGTATAGGTCATTAAACACAAGCGCTATATAAAATGTTGATATAGTCACGTATTATGCCAGTAATTGATACGTGTTTTCGGAAATTGTTAGTCAGTTCTATTCAATTCCATCATTTCTTACAATTATTCCGGCATGCTCGACTCTTTCAAAACAAGTCATACATAACGGAAACTGGACAAAACTTTACTCACAAGCAAAAAATTAAAACCATATTACACCAAGAATTCTTTTTAATATGAGAATACGTTGAGCATATTCTTCCTACTGTAAGTGTACTTTGATTGGCTGGCTACAATCTATTCTGGATTAATCGAATATAAATGCTGAAGAATAAACAAAAATAAATAATACAAACATGGTGTATCCTATTCCTCTATTCAGTAAAACGCCTTAAAAATAATGATTTTACTACCATAATTATCAGTTTACATTACTTTTAGCAAATATTTATTTCTTCATATGAGGTTCAATCCTTCATATACAGAACGAACGCTCCCTAAATTTCAGGTCCGTTCCTCAAGTCGTGATGTCTTTATTCGAAGAATAAAGGAATATCGAAATGCCACAATTTCGTTCAAAGACATCGATTTGATATTATTTATAAACAGAAAATACATCAAACGTTTGTTATTAAAAATAGAATTAACGTTAATAGATTTTCGCAGATTTATATAAGTTATGTACTGTTTCCTTTTTTGCTTTAGGATTTCCCGACTGTTAAAACCCACATCTTTAATAATTACCTCAGTCTAAAAGGATCTATCTTTCCCAGACAGACCACAGAACAGATGACATGCATTGTCGCAATAGAGCGACAAGGGTGACAGTTTGGTTTTTTTCCCGGTCCATTTGTAGATTAGAAGGGTCTGTGAACCGTCGTTGTTAGGGGGATATAAAATAATTATTTAGCTTTAAAACAATAACTATTAGCGTATCATTTATTTGCTATGGCAATGTGTTTCACACCTACAGATATTTATCAGATAACTATAACACGTTTCAGAGTCTCTGTGTATTCATTCGCCACGGGTAACTTGAGCAGTTCGACTTTAGAGCCTACAAATAGAAAATATTAAAACAATTTATTTCAATGAAATCTCTGAAATCCTTTCTTGAGAATGTATAACACTTTATTTTAAGCCGGTATTAGAAGGTGATAATAACTATCAATATATATATATATATATATATATATATATATATATATATATATATATATATATATATATATATATATATATATATATTATTTTATTAATAATATCTAATCTTGGTTTCATTTTTGTATTACTTTTTTCAATTTGATATTTGCTATTTGCATATTTTATTCATTAAATTTCATCTGAGTGTAAATATATATTTATTTGTGTGTATTTACGAAGCGTAACATGTAATTCATATATGTTCTCTTAAACAGAATTGGGAATCTATTAAACTTTATTTAATGCCGGTATTAAGAGGCGATAATAACTATCAATATATATATATATATATATATATATATATATATATATATATATATATATGATGTATATATATAATTATTAATGAGCAGATATGAATTAGCATATACTATCAGTGCCTTTTACTGTGCAGTCTCCTTAAAAGATTCAGCTCAAGTTTGCTCTTTTCTTTGTGTTTTGTTTGGTTTCACCCAAAATGAACCACCGTATAGTGTAAGCTTTTTAAAGACACTTTAATCCAATAACTTGTTACCTTTTGTGAATTTTTCTGATGATTGTGTAATCTTTCAGAGACGATATTAACTTAAAAATGTTGTTTGGCACAAGACAAATGAAACAGATCGTAAAAAACATATCTCACAGAAATGCGATGTTTTTTGGAAATGTTAAAATATAAAAATAAAAATAATAAAATAAAAACATGGTTATTAGAATATAATATGCACCTGACTTATATATATAGTAAGCTATGAAAATATATTTATGGCAATTATGCTACACAGAGGCTTCCGCGTTTGATCTCCGGGGGGAATCTTCGGGCTAAAATGCATTTTAGCCTCAATATTCCCCCGGGGATGTAACGCGGGAGTCTCTGTGTAGCTTAATTGCCATAAATATATTTTCATAGCTTACAATCTAGCTCTACTTACGTATCGAGCACTGTTTAAGTAAATACTGAAAATTGATACATAAAAAATAATATCTCCTTATAAAATGTTATGTGGATACATAAAATAGTAATATATATATATATATATATATATATATATATATTATTTTATTAATAATATCTTAACTTAGTTTTATTTTTTTATTATTTTTTTCAATTTGATATTTGTATCTTGTATTCATTAAATTTTATCTGAGTGTGAATATATATTTATCTGTGTGCATTTACGAAGCGTAACATGTAATTCATATATGGTATCTCAGAAACAAAATGTATTCTATTTTATTATTTAAACAATTTTTGTTCTTATTATTTTATTGATTTGGCTGCCGTCTACGCGCGCGTATTTGTATATATGTGTGTGTAAGGTGCTTCTGGATTTAGTCTATGCGTACGTGAACTTACATGTCTTCTGTATGGAATCTATGCATTTAACTGAGCAGATATTGTGATGTGTATGTGTATGTATGATATGTTAACCTACTCGGTACATTTAGACAAAGGGAAGATCCTTCGAGACTCAGGCAGTGTTTACTTTTGTTCACATCTGGAGTGTCTCTCTTTTACAAGAGCTGTTTTTGGGTTAAATTCATAAGCATCTCTCACGACAGCTAACAGAACATAAAAGGGTAACATAACAAATAGGCAACAAATAAATGTTACGAAAGGCAAGATATGTTTCTCTTCTACTAAACCGGATAAGTTTATTTGTGTTTTAACTTATTTTAAAGGATTTTCTGTTCAAATTAAACCTGATGCCCACCTGTTCAGTTACAACAAAGAAACTGGCTGAAATTAAACTAAACAACATCAAGAAATACACGCAAAAAAATAATTAACAATTTGATTATTATATATTTTAGATGGGGGGAATACTTTTCTATATACATTTAACGTAAATTGTACACCCATTTGTTGGAAATTGGCGGTGAATGACGGAACAACAATTGTGTGTGTGGGGGGGGGTTCTTATAATCCAATATGTTTCTTTTAAGGTAAAATAATCGAACCCATTTAAAAACAAATATTCAAGAAATAACTGTTAAAATCAATTTCAGTGTTTTAAAGTGGGATCTCAATTTAGGTAAAAATTATGTAAGAACGTGTTCCCCCTTGAAAATAATTATTTTTAGAACAAAATCAAATAGTTAATAGAATATTAATTTGTTTACCTGCTCACTTGAATGCTAATGGCTGACTGAAGTTAAACATCTTTTCACGTCTGTAAAATGAAAATATTATGGTGGTACTTTTTTGTCACGAAAAGAATACGGATTTGTTTTACGTTTCTTTAAATAATTGCACAGTTATGTATATCTCACATTACATAATTTTAAACAGGAGGGAAAACGCAGTTTAACAGTACCTAGCCTCGTTTTAAGACGGTTCGTTGTCGGTAAGTATTTTTATTCGAATTGCTTTCTTTATATTTGGGAGTTTCGTTCAGTTGGTACAGCAATAGACTAAAGATATCGAGGTTGCGAGTTCGATATAGTTTATTTATATATTATTTAATCTAAGATAAGTAGTTAGGAGTTTTCCCTGATGTAATTCTTACGTTTACAAAAATTCTCGGCAAAAAACAGAAATCGTGACAGAGAAGCTCTTTGATATTATAGCGAAACATTATTCCTCAAAGTATATCTACTTGTCATTATACCAAAATGCTAGCTTATGTTATTAGGTATATAAGTACACACAATTAATTACTGAATCTCCTATGGAGTACTTTTTGTCATATTTGGGTTGGTGTATCTCTGTCCCATTTAAGGGTTCTTGATAAGGTCCAGTTATCAGTAGGTGTAATATTGTTGACCTCATTTTATCTTATTATTCGCATATCCTGTTTCAGGTCGAACCCACTAATAATAGCATTATAATGCCATATTTTCTTGAGAATTGTCTTATGTGTTCATTTCTTCTTTTGTTACAGCTCGTTTGAATCGTGTGTCTTGTGGTCTTCAACACAGCTGTTCGTTATAGTAACTCTTTCTATTCTAGTAACTTCTGTCAATGTACTGTAGCCTTGTGGAACTCTATTGCTGCTGACTGTTTCCCTCCTACATATAGTCATCGTAATTGTATGACTAAAACTAATAGGAATCTCCAGTCTTTGCGTCAATTATCTTTCGTTTTTTCTAGCGCTTTACATTAAGTGCTTCGTGCTTTTTTTGAAAAAAATACCATAATAAACCAGCATATCGTATACGTTAACATCTGATTTACTCGAGTAAATTAAGATACACTAGTTTTAGCGCAGTGAGTTATTGACTAACATGTTTAAAAGAATAATTAATAAAATCGAGAACATATCTCTATGGATTAATGAAAGTTTCTTTTTATTCATTTTAATGTTTATCATTGAAATGTTGAGTTGCGAATAAGGATTTTTTACATGTACTTTTACTTTTGTAAAAATCAGCTATTTATGGGAATGCTTACATTTCATTGTATTTGGAAATGTGAAAAACATTTCATTTCCATGAAGACAAATCTGTAGAAATTCCCACGGAGTCCCGGAAAGTGAACTTATTTTTTCATGTATTTATATCATAGAATAAATTATAGTTACACATTCGCAACGTAATTTTGAAAATATTTAAGAAAAAAATACCATCATCCAAATAAAATAAACCAACCCGGGTTTTCTAAAGAAATAATGAAAATATATAGATGGTTCTAGATTAAAGATTATTGTATATTTTACTACGTTTTTTTCAAATCTCTAAAATTAATATTGGCTTTTGTAAGTAAATGAGGTCTTACTAGTGCGACAGGCGTAAAAACACACACACATATGTATACACACACATATATATATATATATATATATATATATATGTGTGTGTATATACATTTTCAAATGTGTATCCATATACTCGCATACTTATATATGCACGTCTGTATGTTTGTGTGTATGTATGTCTGTATGAATATATATATATATATATATATATATATATATATATAACTTATTTGTAATATAGCAGGAAAAATCCCTACAGAGTGCTCGATTAATTGAGAATTAAACTTAAAAATTAAGAGCGTAATATTTATTTATTTAGGTACATAAAAATTAGTACAACATTTGTACCGTCGGTTTCTTTCAAACCTTATTAAACCTTCCTTACGCTAAATTTAAAGAAAATTACGTAAAACTTTAAGCAAATAACGCGTTCAAACGCGAGTGACACGTGACATTACATTTCCGAAAAATACGACAACAGAAGCTGAATAGAGCAAGATGGCTAAGTCCTTCTGTGCTTGAAACCGACGGTACGAATGTTGTACTAATTTTTCTGTACCAATATGTATATATATATATATATATATATATATATATATATATATATATATATATATATATAGAACAGTTTTTTATTATATTCCAATAACCATGGTTTGTTTTATTACTTTTATTTTTATTTTTTTCACATTTCCAAAAATTCAAAATTTTTGTGAGATATATTTAAAGGTCCGTTTCATTTGTTTTGTGCCAAACAACATTTGTATGTCAATATCGTCTCTGCAACACTACAAAATCATCAGAAAAAGTTCACAAATAATAAGAGTTCTTAGATTAGAGTTGTCTTGAAAAACACCTACATCATACATCAGTTTCATTTTAAGGTGAAAATAAACAAAAGAACTAACAACATTTTTTAGAGCAAACACTCACATGTGTACGACCAAACTAATCAGCCATTTTTATTTTTATTTTTATTTTTATTTATTTTTTTTTTTTCGTTAAAAGCTAGTATCTCCCAAAAACATTAGTGCGATCAGTTTAAAAAAACTTTCATTCGGTAATGTTTGCTAACATATTTAATATGTACTATAATTTATTTATAAAGTTCTAGTTTATTTGAAGATAATTTATTTTTTATTAAAATTACCTGAATGTTTATGGTGCGAAACTCATTTATGCTAGTCTCAATGTGTCAAACCGTCAATTCAATCAACTATTAAAAATATTTCTTCTACATAAGTGTTTATATGGAATTTATACAGTATTTATTAGTAAACCCTTTCTAACAATATTGAGACAAGCTTACCTTTCCAGAAATTCATCACTCAAGTAGTAAGCCACTAGTTAAAATGCGAAACTAAGGGGGTTATATTTACGGCGAAATATATCCTCCATATTTAGCCAGATTACGATTTCGAAATATATAATGGGCATTATATATTTATTTATTTATTTAATTTCTTAAAGTGTTATAAGGATTCAAAAGTAGTTTTACGGTGATCTGTACCGTAAACATTAATTTTTACGATGTTTTATTTCTAAATCGTACTATCAAGTGAATTGCTAAGACAAATATACGAATGTAAACAATTAGAGTCTTACATTAATATTTCCATATATTATTTAGTCGTTTTTCTCCCTTCTGTTATGTATCATTATGCTTATTAATATACATTCACAAATATGCTTAGTATCTATCAATAAATTCATACCAACCACACATATATACACACACATAACATAAGTATACATATACATACATACATATACACACACATATATATATACATATATATATATACATACACACACATACATGCATGTATACATCTACACATACGCTCACACACATATCGAAATATTTCTTCAGTATATGTACGATAAAAAACAAGTATTTCTTTTACTTCTAAAACTAAAAAATTAAGTGCAAATAGGCTAAAAATAATGTCAAAAACCCAATTCACTCTAAACAATTAACGTGACTAAAATAGGAATTAGATCATTCCTGTTCATTTTTCTACGATTAAGCTTTTTTACTTCTTATTTTTTAATCTAATATTAGGTTGTACCTACTCTTACACTTATCTATCAACATGCCTACCTGCATACATACATTAAGAGATCCGAACGCAAATAAAAACGTACACTTAACATCTACAAAAAACAACCACTACAGATATGATTGTATTTCAACAGATTACAAGCCTCTAAATATTTGTGTTAAGTAATATGATATCAACATCGTTTCCCATAAAAAGAAAACTTAACATCGAAGTTCAGTTATAATATGTTTGTATCTTTCCATTGCTTAAGATTTCAGTATAAGTGAATCGGAACTGTTATGCTCAACATCCAAACCTCCGACATACATATATATGCACACATAGATACATACACAGACAATATATATGTACATATCCGAATAAACAAACATACACATGCATACACCATATATATACATATATATACATACATTATATATATATACGCGATTCTCATTTCGATGAATTTTAAGATTAGACTGTAAACATTTGTTTATGAATTATGGAGAGGAGGACATTTTTAATTAAAATACATCATAAATATATGTGTAAACATAGTCTACTAGTGCCAGAAGTGGCACGGGCAATTAGGTTTCTTTACAATCTATCGAAGCATTATTGATGAGATATAAAACAATATATATATATATATATATATATATATATATATATATATATATATATATATATATATATATATTAATATATATGTTGGGAGTTCTTAATTATCATATTGAGTCACACAGTAAGGCCGATAAAATATGGCATATAAATGTCACCGATCGATACTTTCATTGACATAAATTAATACGCACACGCATACTTATATATATATATATATATATATATATATATATATATATATATATATATATGTATATCTATATATATATATATATATATTTATATTAATGAGCATACGCACACTTATATATACATATATTCATAAGAATAAACATATATATATATGTGTGTCTATATATAGAGAGATAGATAGAGACAAGCTGCACAATATGAAATACACAATCACAAAAAAAAACTCTCTTCGAAAATCAATAAAGAATATAAAAGACGTTTCATTGATACTGTTTTCATCGCTTTTTGAAACATGACTAGCTAGAAAATGTGATTCTTCAAGATTACGCATATACTATCAAGTCGTGTTATCATATCAAACTGTATAAATGTCGGTATGAGTTGAAATCAGTAATTTCCTACTCATAAAATATTGACTACCTCCTACTGGCTTTCTTTCATAAAATATGTATTATCCCTCTCCTCGATAAAATACATGTAAATATTAATCACGAACAACGGGTTGTTCTTCTTATAACCATACAGTTCACTATGTGTGCCCCTTATTTATCTGCATTGATGTTGCCTATCCTATTTGCCTTTCTAACTTTTTACCCTCATCACTCTCGCCCATCCCAATTTCCCCTCTAATAAGTATGTGTTAATACACCTTCTATTCAATATAGGAATGCTTTATTCCGTTTTATCATTTTCAAATGGGGTTTGTTCTTCCATTTTTTTGTCCATGGATTTGGTTGAACCGAATCTTATATTCTACCGGTTTATATATATATATATATATATATATATATATATATATATATATATATATACATTTTATTCATACACACATTAGGTGTTACACATGCGCATACATATTTCGGTTGTACTCTTCACAAAGAGTCTACTTCTTCAGACCAAAGAAGAAAGGTATACTAAAGAACATCTCTACTTGTTATTGAGCACTTTTTATAAACACTGGAGTTTCAAAAGATGTACATCTGCAGAAACTAATACAATAAATGTACTATATATACACACATATATATATATATATATATATATATATATATATATATACATTTTTCGACGCGGCACTTTCAATAATTAAAAAAATATAAATAAAAAGGCTAACAGCCTAAGACTGACACTACCTACTGATGAAGATCGAGGGATTGAACGCGCTCAAGGTATGGTCGATACAACAATACTATGAGCCAAATTATTCAAGTAAACATCGGAAAATAGAAAACTCGCTCGCCGCGTCAAGAAATTAAGACCATACATTACAAAGAGAGTAAGTGCCGAACTCTTCAACGAATATATGCTTATTTTTATTCATACAGACATGTACAAACCCCGCAACAGAGATATGTTAATGTTACTGATCTACAGACTGTATGTAAATCTGATTCCTCCCTCAGATCGTATTTGGGAAGCACATCAGTGACGCCCCATGGAGGGAAACCTTCTCCCTCCCTGTCGGCCAGTGTGCAAACGAATTAACTGACTGGGTCAAAGCAGGCATTGAAGCCTATGTCCCAATGCGAAAATTATTTAGCAAGCCCTACTCTCCTTAATGGTTCACTTCGGAATGGGAAGCTGCCATTTCTGAGAGGCAACAGGTATCTCGTAAATTCGGCCGCCATAAGTCAGCTACTAATAGACAAGAAATAACTGCAAGGCCGTGATAGGCGGAGCGAAGAGAAGGTATAATGAGTTAACAAAAACGCATTCAGTCACAGAAACTAGGTACTCGTGATTTCTGGAAAATCTACAATAGTTTAGTGAATAATAGTCAATCAACGATTCCCCCACTATCAGACCACAATGATGTCGTTTGCACGGCCACTGATGAGGCTGAACTACTTGCCCAGCGTTTCGCTTCTAACTCCACTTTGGACTCAGATAACCACCCCTCTCCCCTAAATTCCCTTTCCGGACTGAAGCCACACTTGATAACCTGGTAATCACCTCATTCCAGGTCAGAGATATCATAAAAAACCTTGACACCTCAAAAGCCTGTGGGCCTGATCGTATACCTGTAATAGTAATAAAGAAATGTTCTGCTGAACTTGGCGATGTCCTCTTCAAACACTACAATAAATGCCTAGCTGAATCTTTCTTCCCCGATAGCTAGAAAAGTGCCTCTGTTGTACCAGTCTACAAGAGTTCTGGGAATAGTACCGATCCTCAGAACTACTGCCCAATCAGTCTACTGCCGATCTTTGCTAAAATCTTTGAATCCTTAATCAATCTAGCGATAATACGGCAGTTAGTTAATGCTAAACTCCTTTCTAACCGCAAGTATGGATTTAGACAAGCACGATCTACTGCAGATACCCTGACGGTCATGTCTGAATGCATGTATCATACACTCGACAAGGCAGGAGAAGCTAGGGCAGTAGCGCTTGATATATGCAAGACCTTTGACAAGGTATGGTATAAAGGGCTTGTCCTGAAAATATAGTTATACGGTATTACTGGGCAATTACTTAATATACTTAGTCTTTCTAAAGAAAAGAAAAATGCAGGTTGTCCTCGATGACCGCTTATCTAAGGAAAATGACATAAATGCTGATGTACTCCAGCCATCTATCCTTGGACCTTTGTTGTTCATGATCTATATAAACGATCCTCCTGATGACATAGACTCTGAGATTGGTTTATTTGCTGACGACACCACGCTTTACTTCCGCCGTGATGGCAAAACAGACGCGTTCATATCCGAGGCAATGGCTGAATCCTTAGAAAATGACCTCCAGGCTGTAGTGGATTGGGGTCTTAAATGTTTGGTAACTTTTAATGCCGCAAAAACAAAGCTCCTTTCCTTCAATAACTACAAGAAACCTCGCCAACCACCAATTGTCATGGCAAATAACACCCTATCTGAGAGTTCATCATTCAAACTGCCCAGCCTAACCTTCACAGGTAACATGAATTTGAACAAATACATTGAAGACATTTCCAAGGCTGCCGCAAAGAAGGTTGGCTCCCTCTACCGTGCTAGTAAACTACTCACA
>OY744517.1:98496526-98539026 GCA_963556195.1 Sepiola atlantica
TAATAATAATAATAATAATAATAATAATAATAATAATAATAATAATAATACTCCTCTCGATAATGATGCCGAAATTGCAAATAATAATATTTGAAAATATTCATAATGATAATAAAAATCTATAATAATAATCTATAACAGTAAGCAATAGTTGGATAAAAATAAAAATAATAATCAGGGGATAGTAGAGGATAAAAAAATTATAAAGAAGGTGGCAATTAAAATTAATCATAGTAGTTGTAAATATGATAATAAAATAAATTATTTTATAATAGAGAAATTATCTGTTGTAATAATACTAATGATATTAATGATATTAAAAATAATAGAGATAGCCATAATAATGATAACAACGGTAACTACAATTATGTTAATAATTGTAATAATAATGATAATGATAATAATAAGAATAGTAGTAGTATTAATAATAGTAATAAAAGATAAAACATATTAATTTATTGAACTAATAATTATAGTATAGGTGGTTATTCTAATAATAGATACAATGGTGGCTATAAGTAGTGATTGCAGTAAGAACTGTAAAAGATAAAAATAACAACAATAATAATTAATTAAAATAATGACTATAATGATGTTAATAATAATCATTATTTATATATATATAAATACTTGCACATATATATATATATATATATATATATGTATATATATATATATATATATATATGCATGGAGACCCTCACACATACACACAAAAAACACATATATACATGTATATATATATATATATATATATATATATATATATATATATATATATATATATACATGTTCCTATGCCATTGTTAATAAAGGTTTCGATGGTAATACTTCGTAATGGACTCTGATTATAATTCTCATTAAATAGAAGATTGGACACAATAATTATATCAAGTGTAGTACAGAATGTGGTAGGAATTGAAAGTTATTCTGTCAAATTACTGTTGGTGGATGGGTAAAGTTTTTTTTGTGTGTTTTTTAATGAGGTAGGATTAGCTTATATATATATATATATATATATATATATATATATATATGCCTACCGTATGCTCGATCCTTGCCTAAGTTAGTTATGCTAATTACGTCTGATAGACAGACACTCGTGTCGATGGATTTTTTTATGTACGAAAAATTTACATAAATGATATATATACATATATAGTAAAAAATGAAAATAAAAATTACACTTACTATTCCAAAAACATGGCGACTTAATGCAATATTGTTTCCTACATCGGAAGTGGAAAAATGCTAAAAAAGTTACGTTTTATCACCTCTAAAACAATAGCAAGAAGCTCTCTCTCTCTCTCTCTCTCTCTCTGTATATATATATATATATATATATATATATATATATATATATATATATATATATGCGTTTGTGGGGGGGGACTAAGAAAGTAATTTCCCATTGATTAAAGATAAGATTGTTAAAACTTTTTGTGATTAATATTTACAAAGAGTCATTAGAGATAACTTCAATTATTCTTAGTAATCTAATTATCTTATAGAAAAGTGCTTTTTATCAAAACAATATATACATATACAAACTAACCGTATGTCGATTTAGTGCAGCATAGCATACATTAGATCGATATATCGAAAGATTTTAGAAACACAAACACACACACATGAATATATATTTATATATATATATATATATATATATATATATATATATGTATATATATATATATATATTGAAGTTCAAAATCAATCAGAAAACCGTTTTCGAGTTAATAACAAATGTTGATCATCTACTTACAAAATCCTAAATAACTCAATATTTTACAATATAGTAAGATAGAGCAACGTATATATATATATATATATATATATATATATATATATATGTATATATATAGATATATATGTGTGTGTGGGTGTGTGTGTGTGTGTGTGCGTGTACATACAAGCCTCTTCCGGTCGCATATATTTGCTAGGCTGACAGCATGCCATCATAATTAACTTACGACATACACTGGCACCAAAGAGAATATAATAGCTAAGAGGATGATAATATGACTAACGAACACTCCCCGCTCTCCAAAAAGAGAAATATGCTAGCAAAAGAAAAACGATAAATTTGTTTCATATATTTTAAGTTATAAAAACAGGTTTTGGAACTTGAGATATCTTTCATTCCTTAGCTAGCCCGTTTCTCGATGGTAAAGTGCGCGACTATATTTTTCTGATGTAACTTTATTTAGCCATTTCATGTGTACGGTGAAACTTGGAAAATCAAAAACAAACATTAAAACACTTTCCTTTTTTACTAAAACATGATTGATTTTAAGAAGACGAAACTTATTCCACCCAAAATAATTTATGTGACTCAAATAGTAATTAACACAAAATAAAAAGAATATCTCAGTCCTCTGTCTTTTTCAAACCTTGTTTATGATTATTTACTTATTGTGGAGGGGGATTATGTTGATAACATGATTAAAGATGAAAACTTTCAATTTAAAAAAAAACATACAATTAAAACAGAAAATTCACTTTTATTGGTTTGCAATTTAAGTGAAAAACGTATTTAAGACTAGATATGTTTAGAATATTTTAGGAAAAAATGTTGAGGTCTTACAGAGGAAGTGATAGCGCTTTTATTGTAACAGACCTGACCCCCATTGAAAGATATTTCGATTAAATCGATTTTTTAATCTTTTAAATTTTATTCTCGTTCTATTTAAAAAATGCCGAGTCTACAAAACAATAGTTGTTGAGTGTGCCTTCGTCATTTTGTATCGGCCCTGCACATCTCAACGATATTTGACGTTTGACTAGTCCAGAAGAAAATTGTCTCCCGTGAAAATAAAATTGAAAAATTGTTTTAAACGCTGTTTTTAAAATAAAATGTCTCTATAAAATGGTATTAATAATAATAATATAATAGTACTATCGATAAAACAATTAGATATATAGAAGAATATTTGGCAATACACATTAGATATGTGTATTACATGATATTAATTTATTATAAATTTAAAAAGAAATTAATATGCAAATAAGGAATAGTTACATTTTTTTGAGGGGGTGGAAATGACTATACATACGCTATTTCAAATTATTATTTGTTTTTTTATTTAGAATTAAATAACTCAAATCGGTGTTGATGTAAATATAGTTAGGGTGAATTGTTTTTTTTAAATATAATGAAGTGAATAAATAATTGAAATAAAAAAGATGAGTCAGCATCTACAGAAGAAAAGATTTATAAAATGAATAAAAACAACTCAAATTATTCCAACTGCGTATTAATTTAACAAATTTACAAACAAAAACGCGTGTCGGGTAAAGGTCAACTGAGCTTTATTTCAGAAAAGTACATAAACATAAAAACGTAGATGATTGGTTAACAGCTCGACTAAACACATTCAATAAAAAACATTCGTGTAGTTAGCTTGATGATTCTCTTCGGGGATAAAACATAGAGGCTTATGTGTAGCTTGATTGTCATAAATATACTTCATTCCAATACTACCAAGCACTATTGAATAAATACTGAAAATCTATACGCAATAGATCATATGATCTTATAATTTTATTTGTGAAACAATATATTTTAAATGATTTAACTAACGTTATATATATATATATATATATATATATATATATATATATATATATATATATATATATATATATACCGTATTTCTTAATTGGGAGAGTTTCCCAGCAGAGTGCTCAATTATTAATGCAAAAGTAAAATTAACTAGATAATTAATAAGAGCATGATATTTATTAATATTAAATAAAGTGTTACAACAACATTCGGAACAAGGTTTCAGATCCGAGAAAATCGGACCTTCATCAGCGGAGTCGTATAGCTTAATCCGCTGATGAATGTCCGATTTAAAGTTAAAACATTTATTTGTGTTTCGAAATGAATATCTAAGTTAATGACGAACGATTTACAAAATTAATAGCGAAACGCACATGGCAGCTATTTTGTTTTGTCATATTCTCTGCACAATCGAGGAAATTTCTTCTGGTTTAATTATTTTTGACAAAGGGAAGTTTCTTTTCCCGAACTATTAAATTAATGATTTTATAATGATCCGGGCATCACACAAACAGCTAACAACACTCTTGCTGTTACGTAAGATTTTAAGAAAAAATAAATAGTAAGTCATATTTCGTATTCATTTATTGTTTTTTTTCCTTCCAACTTACATCTTACCCGGAATTTGCATTGCTTACAGCCTTTTAAAAACGTGCTACTAATATATATATATATATATATATATATATATATATATATATATATATATATATATATATATATATATATATTATATATACACGCGTCGTTGAAGACCACGGAGTTCTCTCTCTTCGCTATCTTTTTTGTTAATTTCTCAACGCGGCGAGCGATTCGTCGGTGTTTTGGTGTTAATTGGTTGAGTATGGCGCCTAACGTTGTATCATGGGCCATTCCTCGAGCGCTTTCGGTCTCTCGACCGTCTTCAGGCGGCTGTGTCTTATTATTAAAACCGACGAATCGCTCGCCGCGTCGAAAAATTAACAAAAAAGATAGCGAAAAGAGAAAACTCTGCGGTCTTCAACGACGCGTGCATAATAAATGACTTGGTGCCAAAATACACACACACACACACACACACACATATATATATATATATATATATATATATATATATATATATATATATATACAAGGATTTACGGACCCCTCTAAAAAGGAGCGCGTTCTAGGTGCACACTCCTTTTTGCTGGAGCGAAGGAGAGGAGTGTTCATTTTATGTTCAGCGGGAGTGGAGCGGGAGCATCTCCATTTTGGACTTAAGAGCGGTGGTGTTATCGCTCCGCGCTCCTCGCTCCAAAATGATTCAATTTTTTTGTGTGTAAACATTAGTTTTTTTATTCAGCAATAAAAAGGAAAAGAAAAGAAAGTGTCAGAGTGTACTCTATGTTGTTATTTTTTAATTATATCTCTGGTAAATGTATATGAGTGAGAGAGACAGAGAGGGATAGGAAGGGAGAGAGAGAGGGAGAAAGAACGAGAGAGTTAAGCTGGAAAACAACATTTTCAGATCGACATGTTAAATTTTTGATGGGACATTTTTATTAAGGCAGGAGGCAATTTGGGCAACAAATGTCGCCAGTGAGTCTATAGATGTCTTTGAAGTTATTTTCTTACAAATTTGAACTTTGTTTGTATTTATGAGAATGGTGTTTATTGCTGATTGAATAAATAAGCCAATTTTACTTTTATTTCGTGTTTTAAATAAAGAATTGTAGGTTCAATTATACTATTGGGACCGTTGGATTTTCTTGCCCATTTCGCTCGGTATTCACCCAAATGTTCGATAAAATCGATTTTGGGGTGAAATGGTAAACTGCTAATTTATTTTTTAGCATATATCAAATTTAACTTTTATGCCACATTTTTACCTGTCGTATTTTCGGTGACATCTTGTTATTCTTTAATGCACGACTAGTATGTTTTAACCTTTTCATGTTTGCTTTTAAATTCGTTAAATTCCGTTAAAACTTGTTTTTGTAAATAGAATGTTCAAAGTTTTTTTTGCGTGTAATTAAATGTTAAAGCAGAAAAATATATTTTATCCAAAGAAAAAATATATTTAGTCCAAGGAGCAAAACAATAAAAACAAACATGGCCGCCAGCGATTAAAACGTGGAATAAAATTTAGATTCTCACACTTTAAAAGATAAATGAGCATTTTATTTCATGACCAAAAATATAATTATGACCAACAATCAGTGTTATCCAAAATTTGGGCGAATACCAAGAGAAATGAGCGAAAGAAAGCAGCAGTCCCTATTCTACAATTAAACCGATGTTTAAACTTAATCAAATTAAAACTGAAAATATTGCTATTCATGGGAAGGGTAAAAAAATTGGGGGGTAACATTTTTCATTTTTTTCTCTTTTGAACTGAAAATATAGTATTCATGGGGGAGTGTAAAAAAATTAGAGGGGGGGGGAGAATTTATATTTTTCTTTTTTTAACTGAAAATACTAGTATTCATGGGGAAGTGTAAAAGAATTGAGTGGGGTAAAAAATGTTTTCTTTTGTTTTTTTCATTTTTTAAATAAAAATAGTCTTGGTTAGAAACAAAGAAAATCAATGTCTACCCACCCAAGTAATATGACTAGGGCTCCATCGGTTTACGGGTGAGCGTACATTTCTGACGCGGTAGTCTAGCAAAAATATGCGACCGGAGGGAGCATATATTTGCTAGTATATATAATGTATCAAATACATACGCGTTATATTGATAGATTGTATGCGTATTTGGTTATTAAGTTCTAACCTAAGCAATGTCTACTATTGCCGGAAATTACAAGCCCAAAACACCCTAGCCTCGTTCTCGTTTCTCATTTCTTTGACATCCTGTTTAGCTTTGAGCAGACAATTTTTTCATTCTAACTTAGGTTTCCATCTTTGATTTTTCTACTCTGAATTTCGTTTTCTTAATATATATTTCTTTTTATTCTACCTAATGTTTCACGTCGATCAATGAATATAAACATATAAGAAATACCCAAACAACAGCTTTTTTCATCAAATAATTTTACAATCATCTCTACCCCCCTTATATTACTCAGTGTATTTTTCTTTAGCTATGTCTATGTCAATATCTCCTTATCTTTCTAATATGTGTTTTTTTTATTATTTAGCCTACTGTACGTTTTTAAATTCTCATTAGGTATTTTGTTTTTGTTTAATAGACTTTTGTGCGAGAGTTTGCTTTCTTTAGTTGTATGAGATTAGTGTCTGGGTAGATTATGTTTTCAGCTAAGTGTATTTTTTTCTTTATCCTACGTAACTTTCATATATAGACATTGTCGGGGTTCATTATTGACTTAATACATACAATTTTAGATAATGAAACTACCTGGGAGGTGACGGTGATTAAGTGGATAACGACACGGACTGATGGCCTGTGTGTTCGAATCTAGTCGGTTCCACAGTACCACTTTCACTTAGGGATGTTGGTAACCTTCTCGTGGTCCTTGCTGTGAGTACCCGATGTATTTTCAAAAAGATTTCTAACTAGAAAAACATTGGGGAAACTAATGCCAACATCAGAATCATCTGATTCACACGAAATAAGAAAAAACTAGCTAGATATAATTCAAATCTTATCATATCTCTTATTGTGAGGTTCTACTAATTCCGCTGGAACTAATGTTAGTACATGAGTGCATATTACATTGCTTACCTATATAAGAGTCAGGTACGTCCTAACATCGTAAATTCTTGCCTCTTATGGTGATAGCGCAGAGCACTCTTTCCTGTCTTGACAGTGTATACAACCAACTTCAATATCTAATTTCTCTTTTCTAATACCCGTTTCTCACAGAATAAACCTTGCTGGTCTTTCTTTACTATATTACTATTTCCATGGAAAGTGTTCGACTGAGCTCCTATCTTTGTCTCGTCTTTGTAAGGCATTCGCAAACCCCAAAAAATAGAACGAAAAATAACTTTTCTCCATCTATATATCTAGCGTCAAGCGGAATTCCCATAGATATACCTTTTCTACGCTCATTATGTGTGGAACACATTTACACTGTACTGTTTCCCTGCTGATACAACTTAGTCGTCTCAAATACAATGCCAATAATTTTTTATTACATACAATCCTATAAGCAATAATATGTAAGTCATACCATTGATCAATTATAATACACACATAGTGTTCCTCATTTCTGGTATGGCATATATTTCCGTCTCATTAATTCTAATTCTCAAGTAAATTTTAGTATTGATAAGTGGTAACACTTATAGTAAAAAAACAACACAATTCCTCATCTATGGCTAAATAGCAACTTTTCTTCTACTACTCGCACACAAAACATCGTTATCGATAAGTGTTGTGTTTCAGTCTCATATATTAATAAAACGGTTAATATGTGTAACATAAGCTACGCTCTACTCTCGTCATGTGATCAAAACCGACGCGCAAATATCTGAGGCAATGTCTGAATCCTTAGAAAATGACCTCCAGCCTGTAGTGGGTTGGGGTAAAAAATGAATGGTAACTTTTAATGCCGCAAAAGCAAAACTACTTTCCTTCAATAACTGCAAGACACCACTGATTGTCACGGCAAATAGCACCATGCCTGAGAGTACATCATTCAAACTCCTTAACGTAACTTTCACAGATAACATGAATTGGAACAAATACATTGAAAACATTGCCAGGGCTGCTGCAAAGAAGGTGGTATCCTTCTACCGTGCCAGTAAACTTCTCACACCTGACATTATCCTATATCTCTACAAAGCCACCATCTGCCCATGCATGGAGTATTGTTGCCACATCTGGGCTGGGGCATAATCCCCTAATCTCTCCCTCTTAGACAAGGTCCAAAAAAGAGTCGCCAGCATGATAGATTCTCAACTTTCCACCAAGCTCCAGCCCCTGTCCCATCGCCGCAATGTTGCTTCCTTGTGCCTGTTTTACAAGTACTTCAATGGATTGTGCTCTGATGAACTTGCTGCTCTGGTGCTCCGTCGACGTAAATTCACTAGACCAACCCGACAATCTGTCAAATGCCATCCATTCACTGTCGGGGTCCCCAGATGCCGAAGAGCCTTTTACTCCCAAATTTATTTCCTCGTGCTGCTGGACTCTCGAACTCCCTGTCTGCTTCCTGTTTTTCTGACGTTACTCACATGCAGAAATTTAAAACTAATGTAAAAAGACATCTCGCTGCGCAGCTCCTAATTTATGTTGACCCCCCAAACCTTCACCGTTTTTTCTCAGTAGCCCCTTACGTCTACAGTGGCGGCCCGCCATGTTTTGGGTGAACTATGTTTTTAAAAGAAATGTAAGTGGTATCTGCTAGGATTTCGAGCTGATCGCAGTCCAGCTTCAATGAAGTTGTTTTTGTAGTGGCGTGGTTCGTTTAAACTATGCCACAGCCATGTTCTCCATCCTCTCTATCTTTTCGGTCTCTTTTGCATATTTTTACCATATACATCACTAGCTGCTCATTCAACTTTCATTTGTTGTAGAAAAAAGAATGACGCATACAGATAAGTATAATCGTAAGTTGTTTGGGAGTAAAATTATTTTCGAATAATGAAGTTTATACTCACGCACTTCGATCAATTTATTAGTGTATAATTCCATACAGGATCGCTGCTAGGCTACAATATGATCTGACAAATGGCCTGTTCAATATTAGAGCCCGAGGGTTTTTTTAACCGGCAGTGTCATGTTAACATTTCTTACGTTTTAAAAGCCCTCGTTTTTATTTTCTAGGATCCATAAAAAACGCGACCAAATCTGATCACATATACTAAACTTTGATTTGAGGGTATTGTTCTTTTCTTGATATCAGTCATTAAAAGTATACAGAAAAAAGATAGTTTGATATCGTTTGTATAACTTAATTCATATTTATTTTTGTCAGTGGCAGAGATACCATTCTAGGGTAACTTCTTAATTCAACTAAATTGCTCCTAACAGCGTAAAGCATGCACACTATTTCATATGTTATTAATATGTATTAGTCTTGTGATGGGATACAGGACTCCCTTCAGTCACTAAATAAGTGAACTAGTATTGACAATAAATACGACCACGAACAGTAGTATAGACATTCGATTGCATTCTGTTAAACCTATTAGATTACCTGTAGTAACTATGAGTTGTGATGATCAACAATGCATTTTAGACTCCCTAGGCCGTTTTTCTCTAATTCAACATAGCTTTTATACGCCATTTTTAAAATCCAAATGACATTAATGTAGTATCTGTTTAGTGTAGTATCTGTTTTGATTTACGATGGATACTGCACTCCATAGACTGGTATCGTCTTGGCCTTCGGGGCTTCATTCAGCCGGTCTATGGGTTTGCCTGTCCACACTCCCAGGCTTTGCCTCCCCTCTTTGGGGAGGAGTAAGTTTATTGCTTACTGCCTGAGGCGCCTCTACCGGGGGAATCCCGACGGGGCTGCCCAGGAAATGTTTAATGGCCAGAGTGCTCACTTTCTCGGGCGCTGGCTTTACAAATCCAACTTGAATTAATTTGTTAGATCATAGCTAAGGAAGAGCGATAACTCACGTTTAAAAACACAATTTAGGTTTTTAAAACAAGGTTAGAGAATATACATAACATATAAAATCGTATTCTTATGTAAAATTCAAAAATTCACATCTTCGTTCCCCTTTGGACTATTTTGCAGATGAAAAGAAGTGAGGATACCTAAGTGATTTCAGTAGTGCTCAGGAGGCCTCTTTCATTTTCAAAGTACTCGGCGTTGTCCGGGAGAAAAGTGCTCAATGTCCTGGATAGAGCTACTGTAGTGATAGGTTTGGAAAATATTTTAACGCCATCTTCGTTCCCCTTTGGACTATTTCACAGATCAGAAAGAGGAAAGGATACATAAGTGATTTCAGTAGTCCTCAGGAGGCCTCCTTGATTTTCAAAGTACTCAGCGTTGTCCGGGAGAAAAGTGCTCAATGTCCTAGAAGTAGCTACTGTAGTGATAGGTTTGGAAAATATTTTAACGCCATCTTCGTTCCCCTTTGGACTATTTCGCAGATCAGAAAGAGAGAGGATACCTAAGTGATTTCAGTAGTGCTCAGTAGGCCTCTTTGATTGTCAAAGTACTCGGCGTTGTCCGGGAAAAAGTGCTCAATGTCCTTGATAGTGCTACTGTAGTGATAGGTTTGGATAATATTTAACAGCATCTACGCTGAAAAAGAATAGGGGAATCGATAAGACTTGTTTCAGTAGTGCTCAGTAGGCCTCTTTGATTTTCAAATACTCGGCGTTGTCCGGAAGAAAAGTGCTCAATATCCTAGATAGAGCTACTTTAGTGATAGGTATAGAAAATATTTTAACGCCATCTTTGTTCCCCTTTGGACTATTTTGCAGATGAAAAGGAGAAGGGGGTCATTAAGAGTTATTTCAGTAGTAGCTTTTGCGGCACTGCACCCGGGGAGTACTTCTGCGGTATAGGAACCTGAGTCTTCAGCTGTATGGCACCAGGGGGGTACTTCTGCCGTATAGAAACCGGGGGGTGCTACTGCGGTATGGCACCCAGGGGTGTGCTTCTGCGGTATAGAATCACGAGGCTTCTGCGGTATATCAACCAGAGGTGGGGAGCTTCTGCGGTATAGGACCACGAGGCTTCTGCGGTATAGTATTCGCACTGGGCCGGTGATTGGTACGTATTTCGCATTTGCACTGGGGCTGCGATAGGAACATATGTGGCATTGCACCGGGGCAGCAATAGGTACGTATGTAGCATTCACACCGGGGCAGCGATAGGTACGTATATAGCATGCATGCCGGGGCAGCAATGGGTACTTATATAGTATATGCACCGGGGCGCAATAGGTACGTATATAGTATGTTCACTGGGGCGACGATAGGTACGTATATAGTCTGCGCACCACGGTGGCGATACATACGTATATAGTATGAATACCGGAGCGGAGATAAGTACCTATATAGAAAGCGCAGATAGAGATGGTACTTTTTAGAGAAATATGTCATACTATTGCCCTGGGCAACGTAGGAGAAATGGTGGGGAAGAAGCAGCCTTCCCAATAGGCAAAATTAAAAAATAGCGGTGAAATGGGGCGACCAGGGAAGAGAAAGGTAGAAAGATAAATAGACGGCTATAGAGGAGAGGGGAATAGAAGTTTGAATATAAAGATGTTACACACGCGATTTCTCCTCAATTATATGTTTTTATGACCCCGAGCAACGCCGGGTAGCCCCGCTAGTTCAATAAATAAATGCAAGTAACGTTATAAACGAAATAATCCATCTGACGTTGATTTAAAGATATCAATTGCAAAGGTGGTTCTCGAATCGCATTCACACTACAAAGTACAAACACAACTAGAATGTTTAACGAATACAACTGGATTCGGCATTTATTTCATGGCAAATGTTGGTATGCCGTAAAACAATACAAAAGATAATTAAGTAAATGTAATACTGTAAAATTACAAGTAAATTTAAACCTATATTCTATGCTATGATATTAGTCGGCTTAGTCCTACTATAAAACACGTTTAATGTTCGATATTTTAATTTTATATACGATAATTCGAATATATACTTAAAAATGGATAGTATATCGATCCTTTCAAATATGTACATATACGTATAAAACATGCAATAAAAGCATGCCCTGTTTCAAGTATAGCAATTGTAATTACTAGTATCTATATATCTATCTATCTATCAATCTGTCAATATATATATATATATATATATATATATATATATATGATGATGATAGACTCTCCCGTCGAGTTCGACGTATGAGTGCCCCGCCTGGGGCTGCCCGCGCGTGAATTTGTAATTGCAAGGGTTTCGTAATCCCAATAACCGCTTTCCTGAGTCGACATTGCTTGATTCCAATGGCAAGTAGTAATACAAGACGACTGGAAACAATGCCGAGATAAGCAAAGAGCACATACAGCACCTGGTATCCCCAAATGGTCACCCATTTAGTACTGGCCAGAATCGACGCCGCTTAACTATATATATATATATATATATATATATATATATATATATATATATATATAAATTGAAAAGATACATTGATTGAACTCTAAAAGTTCAGAGCAATATGCTTCATATCCTTAATCCATGAATTTTCATAGTTAAACTTTTTTTCATCAGAGCATAGAAAAAACCGACAATGTAATTATGAATATTTTGGCAACATTTAACTTAGAACATTTTACATAAAATAAAACAAAATAAAGACCAAAAAGTAAGGAGTGTTATGAATAAAAATGAATAAAATATGTTTCATATATATATATATATATATATATATGTTAGATAATGGATTAGACACATCTATTCGAGACGTGTTTTACTTACGCGGTTCTAGCGGAGTCATTCTGTACAGTTAGGTTCGATGTGTTCCCACGATCACGATGACAACTGACGTAACCTTAAGGTAACGAGGGGTGAGAAGTTGACATCACACCTGCGTGTTAATCGCGAGATTTGGTAGCGAGAGGTCGGCGTGGGAGAATTAAACCGAGATTGAATCAAATTTGACTTGGAAGCGAGAGAGTCAACATCGCCAAATATTTAGCGGTTACGAGAAAAATTCCGAATGATGGAAATCTAAGAGCTTAAAACAGACTCTTCCTATTCCTCTCTCTCAAGCAATTAAGAATATTAACTAGTGAAGTTAGTTAGCGTAAACTATTTCTCAATCAACGAACTCGTTCAGGTCGGCCAATTAAAGTAGTTAAATAAAAGCGGTTCTTTAAAACAGAAAAATGCTTGTTGTACTTTAAGAAATTGATTTCAGAGAGCGAGGACCACAGCCCGAGAATAATAGTGGCGGCGACGCCGGCGGGGACGAGCGACAAACAAAAAGGTTGCAGGAGAAAAAGGAGCGCAAATAGTCACAGCGGAAAAAACAAGCAGTGCGACACAATGGTTGCAGGCGAGAAAAAGCAGTATGAATATTAGCAACCACAGAGACTGAAAAGCGCGCACGAGTGGTCAGTATAGAGCGACGGCGATCGAGAAATAGATCTAAGTAAATACGACACATCGCCCCTTTTGAATCAACAGCGAAGTTCTACGAGAACTAAGAGAGTTATTGGGAAGCCAATAACCAGTAATACAACATATATATATATATATATATATATATATATATATATATATATATATATATATATATATATATATATATGAAGCAATCCAACAAAAGATATAAGCGTCAACTAATATCTTATAATTAGTGAAACATCCGGATAAAAAACTGAAGCTCAATATACTGGATAGAGCATTAATATTATAATATAAAATGAAGTAATAAAATAAGGTTCTCAACTTGTATGACCTGGATTGACTGTATGGATTCAACAAAAGCATGTTTTTGGATTGATATGTTTGATGTTATGTATTTTTATATATTTGTGTATATAATTTTATATATTTTCAAAGCGTAATTTTATTGACTGTAGTAGTATAACTGCGGTAATGGTCCTCTGAAGAGAAGAATTATCTTTGAAAACTCATGAGCTAAGGACTTAAGGATGCTTTGCATGAACTTTGAATTCTAATAAAATTTGATTGACACCTTATTTTATTACTTCATTTTATATTATAATATATATATATATATATATATATATATATATATATATATATATATATATATATATATATTTCAAACATATTTTATTTATAAACCGATCATTATAGAATTGGTGAAAATATATTCCTAGTTTTTGGTAACTCAGTGAGTACATCAGCGCATATTTTACTTGCATAAGTTACAATTTACGGGAGTCCAACCCAAAACCGCACACCAACAAAAAAACATTTAAAATAAGTAACATACAACATGTTTAATAGACATAGGAAGTGCTTTACATTAAATGTTAAGTTATATTAAGTAATATATCTTCAAAAGGATTTCTGTGCACACGTTAGCGTCAATAATACTATGTGCTTGGTAAAATCCTAAACGACTGCGTCAATAATACTATGTGCTTGGTAAAATCCTAAACGACTGAAATGCGCATTATTAATCATAGAATGTGTATTGTAGGCAACAGCGTATGCAACGTAGACACATTTATTTGTTTAAACCATCTAAGTTAAATTGTAGTGTATATCCGAAGACGGTATTCTACTAGTGTATATATAAAACTTGAAAAGGCGTTTATCATAGAAACAAAACAATCAAAACCAAACAGACAAGAATGAAAGTAAATGATAGCAAGCTTTGCTGTTTATGCCATCTTTCACTTGTAAAAGTAATCAAATGTTCATGAAATTTTTGAAATCTTTCTAAATTAATATGCGATCACTTCGGTCCAAGTTCATCAGATTTATTAAGATTCTGAGAGAGTGTTGAGATAATTTTATTACACAACTCGACACTATCAAACTATTTTCAAACTATGACTAAAACACCCCGAGTAACAGGCTGACAACAGCTATGTCATTGATTCAGTAGGTGATCAACCGGTTTAATGTGATGCGTGGACACGCAATACATGTTTCCTTAATGGGGTATTTATCTACCTCCCATAGCAGTAAGATGTGACACAAGGTCGGGTAATGAAATGTGATAAGTCAGCAACCAAGAGGAAGAGCACCTATGACCCTTAAACATTGCCTGAGCAGCCCCGTCGGCATTCCCTGGTAGGGGTGCTTCAGGCGATTAGCAATAAACTAACCCCTTCTCAAATGGTGATAAGGGAAAGCAAAGGAGGATGGACCTGCTAGAACTGCACAGGACAAACCCATAGACCGGCGGAAATCAAACCCCGAAGGCCAATACGATACCGGTCTATAGGGTGTAGTATCCATCGGAACAGATACTACACTTTGATCCAGTCCCCCAAAAAAGCCCAGATGTACATGTTTCTTTCATACGGAAAGACAAATATATACTATTTAGATTTTTGCCGTTCATGTAACGGGTTAGAAGCAATTAGCAGAATACTGAGGAGAAAGTGTTTTTCTATTTGTGATATTTGTATCAGTTTTGAAAAGAAAATCAGCATATATTCCATTCTGAAAGAAGCACGCAGAAAATAGTGTGTGAACTCAATGACCTGAATGTGTTTGTAAAATATCTAAGAAATGATAACATGAATTCAGACCATCTTCAATTGATTATTTAAACTATTTGTAAGTTGTGCAGGTCAGTTACCAGGTCGGTAAAACCACATGCTATAACACGTATTGAATAACTTTAATGACTATTTAAAAGAACCGTATATAGCATATTGTCAGTAGAGTTTGATGGACTTCTTTTTTGAAAAGTGCCCTACCTTCTATAGAGGTATATAGATAGACATATCTACAAATAGACATATTGAGATATATCTTCTCATTGTTTAGTTGTTCTGAGATTTAGTGTACACCAACATTTTTCTATCTCTATCTATCTTATAGAATCTAAACTAAATTTTCTTTTCAAAGTATAACAAAGCTGGAAAACTGTTTGTGCTTGGTTTCGATACTGTGATTTACTACAAGACGTGTGACCTTTTCCATTTTACGTCAATTGAAACGACGTAAACTCGGTGAATTATCGCAAGTCACAATGAACAAAGTTTTTCTCGCTATAGGAAGACATTGTAACCCAAATGTGTGAAAGTTTGCCGCAAAAACAAGAACATCTTAAATGTTAGAACTATATCGTTTGTAAAATTGTGTACAATATATGATGCTTTTCTGCCAGAGAAAGTTGTCCCGAATATCGAATAAAATGAAGAATATCTAGTACTTATCTATTACCCCTTTATTTAAATGGCCAGTGATATCTGAGGATATGTATCCTAACCGACAGTAGACGCTAAACATGTTAAGAGAGAGATAACTAATCAGGCTAGATGTGGTGTATTACACCTTATAAAAATAAGGTGGTAAAGCGAACGACGTGAAAGCATCAGAAAGCGAAAACATACCGACGTTGACCCACTTTCTCCGTTAAATCTCTAAATTTAAGCGAATACGAGCCTGCTCAGTATCATCTAGCCGACCATTTGGGAATATCAGACGTTGTATGTGGAAGCACGACGACACGTCAATGCAAATACAATTTAAAAGCAAAGAACGTCATCATCTCTCGGAATATATATGCGACTGGAAATTATTTGTGAATGTAATCTTCAAAATAAACCGGTTCGACCTACAATGCCTAATGTATGAGCTACAGGCAAATGCTGCCTGCCTTGGTTAAAGATAACAGCCATCACAGTATTTTCCCAGCTTTAACCTGAACATATTCAGTTAGGAAATCGGAATATACAAAAAAAACTTTACATATTAAACGTGCACAAACTGATAATAAAGAACTACTTATATTTCCTCTGAAGCCCCCTTGTTCGCACATCGTTGCTGACAACGATGGCATATAATTGGTAGATGTCAACCAATTACTTTGAACACTTCAAATAATAGAAAAGCTGCCGAATAACAATTTTAACGCAAATGTAATTCAAAGAGATGATCTTGTAAAGAGCTTGGTAAAATATATTAATTTTGAGGATGATACTTATCTGAAGTTGACGTTATGCACTTGACAACAGCTTGCGCATGAAAGAAGCTCAAATTACATGTTCCGCTTTACGATAATAAAATCTTTGACAGTCAAAGGTAATACATTAACTGCAAATGTTGTTTAGTTTAAAAATATTAAGTTATAGATAATGTTTCCATAGATCAATCCGAGCTTGTTTGAATAAACTCACATTTCAGTTGAAGTAAATGTTAAAATAGGATTTGACGAGAATAAAAAAGTTGGCTCATAAATATGTTTGAACAACATGCAGATTGCTTTGTTCCAAAGTAAATAGAGTTATATGTTTTTATTTAAAACTAAATGTACCTATTCAGCATTGAGCTTTAAACCTAAACATGTTGATATTAACCTACAGTTGTTGATGTAGGTCGTATGTAATTTTTAACAGGTTTCGTTCGTCAATAAGATTAAACATGTTAAATTGTATTAGTACGGTATCGTTTCGTCATTACGTTTTTAATTGAACCGAATTGTTATAAAACTATTTTTAATTTTAAGTCACGGTTGTTAGCATGGGTATGTATATAATTACTTGATGTACATAGTTTCAAAATCTTTAACTATTGAGAATTTTCTAAGTGTTTTAAAGTCAGTAATTGATATTCTATTCGATAGTTTAAATTTGTTTCAAATTTCGACAGACGATGGCTCAATTCAACCGTGTCCATCAACTATGAGTAAATATTACAATGGCTGACGTTTAACGAAAAAATAAAATAAACTATCGAGTATTTAATTTAGTAATTTTTTGAAAATAATTGTTGAATATTTTCTCTATTTTACGCTATTGCAATGTTAATTAAAAAATAGTGTATCAACATTTAAAGAAAAATAATGAGGCGTAAGTCAGGTATAGACGAGAAACAGAAACACAAATAGACATATTCACAAAAAGATTGTTTTACAAAAGTGTAGAAGTATATAGATTCAATTACTGTGTTGAGGTTTGGCGGAGGTGTCCGCCAATAGAAAGAGAAGAAAAACATATGGTCATTTCATTTACAAGAATGAAATGCATAAGATTACCACAACACCAACCTTTCGAATGTGATAGTTTACAAAGTAAATTGTAAGAAATTGCTATATTTTTAAACAAACAGTTTAGATGACAAAATAAATATTTGATTTTTTCATGAAAATTGATGAACACAAATCACTATGAAAACTGCGATCAGATTAGGAACGCTCCATCTTATCAATAAATATGGAACCGATCACCGCAACGTAAGACACGTCAACTGATTAAGACGTGGTGATGATCATTAGACGAATGTTCTGACACGTCTCTAAAAATGGTGAGTGAAATGCGCTCCCTTTCCAGGATTGACGGCTCTGTAGATTAATAAAATAAATAAAAACATAATAAACTAGCAGAAAGACCTGGCGTTTCTCGAGATTTAATGATAAGCACAACTCGATTTAATGATAAACACAAATCTCCTTTTCTAAATGACTACAAGAAACCTATTCAACCACCGATTGACATGGTAAATAACACCCTGCCTGAGAGTTCATCATTCAAACTCTTTGGCCTAACTTTCACAGATAACATGAATTGAAATAAATACATTAGAGGAAATTGTCAGGACTGCTGCAAGGAAGGTGATATCCCTCTACCGTGCTAGTAAACATCTAACACCTGACATTATCTTATATGTCTACAAAGCAACCATCCGTCCATGCATGGAGTAGTGTTGCCACATCTGGGCTGGAGCATCATTCACTAGGCTCTCTCTCTTAGACAAGATTTTTTTAAAGTCGCCAACTTAATAGGTCCATCACTTTCAACCAAACTCCAGCCCCTGTCCCATCGCAACAATGTTGCATTCTTGTGCTTGTTATACAAGTACCTCAAGTGATTGTGTTCCGATGAACTTGCTGCTCTTGTGCCCCATGACGTAAATTCACTAGACCAACCCGACAATCTGCCAAATCCCATCCATTCACTGTGGAGGTCCCCAGATGTCGAAGAGCTTTCTACTCCAAAAGCTTCTTTCCTCGTGCTCCTGGACTCTGGAACTCCTTCACTGCTCCCTGTTTGCCTGACGGTACTGACATGCAGAAATTTAAAACTAATGTAAACAGATATCTCGCTGCGCAGCTCTCAATTTATGTTGAACCCCCCACAAAAAAAAACGTTCACCCTTTTTCTCAGTCGCCCATTACGTCTACAGTGACGGCCTGCCTTGATTGGGGTAAAAATAGTTTTTTTAAAAATGACCTGTTTCACTATGTTAATAAGACCATGTTACTTTTCTGTTTTACTGCCCTCCTCATGCTCCGGTTTCGCGTCCTAATATTGTCGGAAAAAGCTGACATTTACGAAAACTCCCTGACTTGGTTACGTATACATATGCTTTAAATTTCATTCAATAGAATCTTCGTATTTGAAGTTTTAAAACAGTTCTGTCCTCATGAGCCACTTAGATGTTGAGGCACGTAGATATTCGGCACATAGAGATTCGACACTACCTCTATTGTATTTTCCGGGGAATTATATACATATGACATATATATTTCATTAAAATAGGATATATTTGAGGTTTTAAGGGGAGTATGCTGTAATTAGCCCCTTAGGGATTCCCTTAAAGATTCGGGCAACTTCCATTTTTTACCCCAGTATATCTTAGATTATATGTGCATTCAGTAACCTTTCTTGCTATAAGGAAAACACAAACATCACACATACACGCATACACTTAGTTTCATATATATATATATATATATATATATATATATATATAGAGAGAGAGAGAGAGAGAGAGAGAGAGAGAGAGAGAAAGAAAGAGAGAGAGAGAGAGTAAAACAAAAATACCGATATTTGTTTTATTAATGAATGACTAACAGATACTCTAGATAAGTATTAGAACATACTTATCATTCATCATTAAAACAAATATCGGAAGGACATTTCTGATAGAAAAAGAAATCTCGAAACGACCAAAGTTGCAATGAGTTAGACGAACAGATCTCATAAAAAGCGATTAGGTCGTCAAAAACAAGAAACAAAAGTAGATTTGACTGATAATAATATACTGTTGGGAACGTAGGACTGTTTCTATCCAATAGTTCTTGTCTCTGCCTAGAGATGACGTAGTAATGCGTAAATTACCTATCTATGTTTCTATCTATCTATCTATTCAATAAGTATGTATATTAAGTTCATAGTAAACTCATTAAAAATTAAAATACCGTCTCATAGTTTCATAAATCAACATAAACGATAAAAGTACGTAATACGTAAATACTTTTTTAAATGCATAGCAGGATATATATTCTAAAACAGAGAAAACAAGACAAAGTTATATCGACCGAGTCCTCTTCATAATTAAAACGTTTCTAAATGTTATATATTTTATTAAATTTTAAAGTTTAATGACGAACATGATGCATCAAAATGCCGCCTATATCAATAAGAAAAGAGTACACTTTTAATCTCTAAACTAATTTTGGTGACAGTTATGAGTTATATCATAATACAGCAATTATAATTCAAATAGACAGATACCGTCTTAACAAACAACGATTAGGATACCGTAAACACACGAGAACAATCGAACTTTTTATTAGCAAACTTACAAATATCTTATTTTATATACAATTATTTAAGAAAGATAAAAAAAGGTGTCATGAATTATTAACATAATGAATGGGGATACATTTTTACTAGCTTAAATATTTGTTATGGAAAGAATGGGAGGAAATCAAATAGATTTTAGGATGAAGAGAAGTTGGCCTGTGAGACTATCGAAGACAAACAAAACACCATCTGTATCGAATTGAGTAGTGAACTGTGAACTCCTTTGCGGAATAATGCAAGAGCCGTTAAGCATAAGGGCTGGTTGGTACGGATGAGTGTGGGTTATGTGCAAGCGAGGAAAGTAAATAGCAGACAGGAAAGTCATTGGAGGAAAACAGGTTCTTGTGACGGAGAAAAATAGAAAAGTATATATTAACTGAAGGGAATCAGAAGGAATCAAGGATTTATGTGTCTACATTTTTAAATGTTGGTATAGTTTCCACAAGAGAAAACATCTACTGAGACAGTGGGAGTGAATATATATATATATATATATATATATATATATATATATATATATATATATATATATATATATATATATAATTAGCTATTAATGTTTAACAGAATGTGTTATGCAATAATGAAAATGACTTAATCTTTAGTAAGTAAATATATAAATATACGTGTACGTATATATAAATGTATAACAATAACATATAACATTCCGCATATTGTTTTTTTTTATTACAGATATAAATATATTTGGCTATTTGTGCAAGGTGGTCTGCCTTCGTTCGGTATTTTGAAATCGCATGTTTATATATATATATATATATATATATATATATATATATATATATATATACTAGACTGAAAGATGCGGATGCATGTGTATTAATATTCTTAAATATAAACCCTCAAAAGTACACAAGTTGAATTGACTCTTAAACTATTGAAATTGAGATTCAAGAAGTAAATGTACAATAATAAAATCAGACTGACATATGCAATAATTTGTATGTGGTTTTACTTGGATATTGATATTTTAGTAAAAGAATAATGACATAAGACATATTAACGTATTTTTTCTTTTATTTAGCAGTAGATTTCTTTAAATAGTCACCTGAAGCAAACAGAAAAACTGATGACTTAGGCAAATTAACAAGTAAGGCTAACTGATTTTGTGACTTCATTTAGTGACTCAAACAATTTAGTGACTTGATCACTTTACTGTTATCACTTGATCATTGTATAACTTAGGTTTTAAATTTTCTTTTTGAAATGCAGTTAAAAACATTTTTTAAATGTTTCCAATTATAAAAATCTATTCGTCACTTGAAAAAGTGCGAAAATTACTACACTTAGGAAAAGATAAAAATAGAAGTTGAAACAAAATGGTGCTGACAATTAGAAAGAGTTAACTATGAAGAAGAATTGAATGTAATTCACGTGTGTCAAAGTTTGGTTCAATTATTTTTATTAAGATAAATAAAACACATTAGTATGGCATGTATAACAAGAAAGTAAAAATGTCCTAACATGTGCAGTATTAATACATTGTTAAATGCAGGCATATTCTATAGCTTAAAAGGTCAGCTACATAATCCATTCCACTCCGAGTTATGTGATTTTAAGCAACTGCTCATGGATTCTTCTGCATTTCAAATGATGCTTTAAGCAAGTTATTCGTCATTTAATGCATTAACAAATTAATTATTTTTATTATTCTCTTTACATTGCTAATTTTTATCAATATTTAATTCTTCGAAACTCAATTCCAGCTTCAATATTTTACAAGTCAATGTCATGTACTTTTTCTAGTTTCATATTTAATAATATTAACAGACATGCGTTCGTATTTCTCAGTCTAGTCAACATTTTAATGTATTACAGTTGGAGAATGTACAATGCATTTTTTATCATAATTGAAAACAGTCACAAATAGCAAGATCTTAAAGAGACAATGCCCCGGTTCATCTTGAGTCAACTAGATTTGGGTTTCTGGAAACAGTAGTAACAATTGCTAATTGAGTTGAACCAATAATCATTATGACATCACAATAATCAAAACATCTAATTGACTAGTGAACTAGCTTTGCATTTCTTACTTATTATATGCTGAAAAAATTAATTAATTCAGACTTACTGTTGTTATATGCATAAAAGCAATAATATTAAATTCTAATAAACTCCATTATCATAATTCAGAAAAAATGTGTATATTAGTATATTAATTTAAAACATTTAGCTTTTCTTGCACAGCTCTACGACATCATTCAGTACTGCCCATAGAGAAAACGTCATACAGAATCATACTATGATACATTTGAATCTAGCTTTATACATTAAACTATCAACAATAATAACTTAACTTGTATATTTTTAAACCAAGGAAATTGTTTATAGAATATAATCAAATGAAGTATTTGGCCTTTTCTGGGCAGAAAAAAATGTGAGTTGCTATTTCTAATTGTTTTGCCAATCCAGACCAATCAGCAATTATTTTTTTAATATATTCATATTAGTGCTGGCTATTCGGAATAAGAATTTTGAAATGCTTCTTCATGAAAATTAAAACCACTCAATAAATCAATGTCCTTATTTCCCCAAGGCATAAAATGCATGTGAATATTGTGGTAAAATCACTGGTTGTTATTTTTGTTCAGAGACACATTTGGAGACTTGACAACTTTTTCTTGGACTGTTTTCAAATAGCCTTCATTGTTTGTCATGAACATTATGTTTGCTTCTTCTTTCTCCTTGGGTGGATATGACACCTTTAGAAATTTGCAAGAAACTTCATATAATGACGTTTCTCTTAAGAACAATGGTCTATTAGATGCGTTTTTTTTACATTAGAATTGACATGTCCCAAGCCTATTTTTAACATAACGTTTTTAAAATTTGTCAAGTAGAAAAAAAGGTTGTATCAAAATATGCATGGTCATCAATGTGTAAGATAATGCACCACATTTATATTGAATCATCATAGCTTTTTAATTTAAAATAAATATTTAAGATTAATACCAAAAAATATAGCAAACAGCAAAAGGAATCAAAAATATAGATATATCGAAAATAGTTTAAGAATATGGAAGCGTTGAGCCTCTTAAAATGACAAAACTGCCTATTGAGTAACGCTCCTTATTCCCTTTAACAATACGTTGCATAATTGGAAAACTATTGGGGCAGATGGATTAGGCTTGTATTTTCATGTGATGTTGTGCTTGTTAGACTTATGTACGGATACGACTATTAGTGATTTATGTGTTTTCGTTGTTAGTCTATTTCTCTATTATATGTTTTCTTCAATGAGAGAATTCAGTTTTAACGTAAATACAGATCATGGAAGCGTTAGAAATTACATGTAGGGCCTTGCATTTTTCAGTGGTACATCGTTTCAATTCCTGGGGGTAATGCTATACGGTTTTTGTTATCGATTATCTTCCATTTAATTGCATAGGAGATACTGGACATTTGAGCGCCGAAATCTTTTCTTCCAAGGAAGTTTTCTTTTACCCGTCTATTTGAAAGTGTAATTGTGATAGAAGACCCTCTGTTTGAACGTTCCTTCGGGTCATTTCTATGTGTTTTTTTTTCTTTTATAGAGTTTACACTGTATATGACTTTTGCTTTGTACACTGATTGTGCAACCCATCTCTTAGTTAACCCCGTGCGTATTAATTATTGTCGCTTTGTGTAAGTTTAGAAGTCAATAGTCATAAACAAATGAAATTGCTTTATTAATTATTGAATACATATTCTGTGTAACAAGGTTTGTAGCATAGGCACATTATTTCTTGATAACTTAATAATTTACGGAGGTGTACCCAAATCATACAATAGCCGTTCTCAACCCCCCCCCCCAAAAAAAACAACTTAAAACTTAAAACTAATGTTATACTTTTTGCCAGTCTGTGACGGGTATTATGCTAGTATGTTTAACATTGAGATGTTGTTGTGTAATTGGTCGAGTTTGGATCCTGGCTTGAAGCCGTCGCTTGTCCAAGCGCACTGAAGATATGTGATACAGGTAATCACTCTGTAGATTGCCATATATATATATATATATATATATATATATATATATATATATATATATATGTATACTCCACACGGAGATGTTTCGTCCTATCACAATTATTTGATGTAACTAGACGTTACAAATGTGTACAAGATGAGATGAGATACTCGAACGCTAGTCTACAGACCACACTGACCAGCGTCATCAAACTCGCTATCCTTACAGGTTGACGGAGAATAGCTCGAGATTGACTGAGTAACCTCAATTTTTCATACTTACTTTTAATATTTTATAATATAATATTTTTGTGCTTCAGCAGAAAAATGTACGTAACATTAGAGGGTTAGGGGTTGAGTGTAAGTACACTGTTATTTTTACTCCTTCTAAGAACACCCGCCATTGACCGGGAATGAATAGGGACCCTTGTATACAGCTCATTGTAATCTTGAAATTTATCTATTTATTTATACTTTTATTTTTGTAATTTCTTACATTTTCTAATTACAAATAAAATAAAGTATTGTTGCTGAACGGGGCGCTAGTTTACGGTATTATTGTATCCATTTCGATGAATATAAATATACACATCCAAGTAACATCGGCAACACAGTTTAAGAATATATATATATATATATATATATATATATATATATATATATATATATATATATATAATAAAGAAATTTTAACTTATTTCATTGACCAATAATACGAGTGTGCTTTTACTATATGTATATATATATATATACAATTTTATAATATACAAATACTTTCGAGTAATTAACTAAAGAAATAAAGTTGTCCGACACGAACACATAACACACAATAATGTTGTACTTCATAGCAAAATAATAATATATCCTTATGCATTGAATATTACAGGTTCGAAATCTAGTATCTAATACTTATACAATTATTTTTTGCACGTTTATCTTCATAAGAATCATTTATTTAGTTTTGTCCTCTTAAGCATGGATCAAACATAGCTCATTGCATTCCCTTTTTATATCTAATATATATATATATATATATATAAATAAATATTTCATATAGGTCGGTTATATAGTATTATATATATATATATATATATATATATATATATATATATATATATATATATATGAACACATACACACACTCGTGATTTTTCACTAACTTTACTTCATATTTCTAATATTCTAATTAACTTATCCTTTTTTGTATATTTTACTTAAAAACGCTTTTTAATAAAAAATCTTATTTAAATTAGAAGTTATATCATATCCAAGTATTTATAGCCTTCACATTGGTTAAAAAGCGGCGGGGTTTTAGTTTGAACCGTTTACATAACGCATGCGCATAGAGAACATGTCAATATAGCTTTCGGCAAATAGTCGTCGAAATTATGAATTCAAATAAATACAATACAAAACAACAATTCGCTTTAACACGTTCCATGGTAGATTTTAACTCGAGAGTATTTATTCAAAACCATTAAATATTCACTCTCCTTGACTCCGTAGGCATTCGCGAAAAAAAAAACATATCTTACGGCTAAGATGCGTGGAAGTATTTTCACTACCATCCCCTTGAGAAAACATTATTGATAATGGAACGAAGTAAAAGAAAAACACATTTAACTTGCATTGGACTTTTTCTGTAAAAAAAACATATACACCAATAATAATAATAATAATGATAATCATAATAATAATAATAATAATAATAATAATAATAATAATAATAATAATAATAATAATAATAATAAATTAAAATATATGAACTAACGGGAATGTGAGCAAAACTAATTGATCCATAAGTTACAAGGGCATTTAAAAACAGTAAATGAAATAAATTATTTGAAAATGTACATTGTTCAAAAAGTAAATTAATACTGCAATTAATTTATATATATATATATATATATATATATATATATATATATATATATATATGAATAGATGAAAGAATACAATAATCCGACGGTATGAAATTAAAATGGAATAAGCAGAAGACCTAAATAGGGTTATATGGGCTTTGTCAAGAGCGAACGAAATAATGCAAAACATGACAAAAGACGTCCGCTCTTGACAAAGCCCATATAACATTTGGGCGAAACGTTGAGCTTTTCAGGTATTCCGCTTATTCCGTTTTAATTTCATATATATATTATATTCATGAGTATATAATCCTCATTTAGAATATCTCGCTATAGCATTGTCACAAGCCGTACACATGAAGAACTAAAAAGGTGATTAACGACATTCACAACGCTACCTATTTATTTTGCCTTAAAATTATCAGTGAAAAAACACAGACGAATGTTAAACAAATATGCCATAAAAGCCCCAATCATAGAGAAATGTGCAAATATTGAAGAAGTTACCAACTGCATCTGAGAAGTTGAGAAGCGATGCTAGTAGAATGCTTTAAATCAAATGGTAAATTAAGCTTTGATGGGCAGCTTTTTCCAAAATAGAACACATATCCCACAATGAACATTACACAGATAGTTTTCTTACAAATATATCATGACTATTATGACATATAATATAAATACATCGACACTCAATAATGCAGCAATACCAAATTTAAGAAATAAACAAAGCAAAATGAAACGCATAATGATCGCCATCAGTTTACATCAAAGAAAGAGAAGACCTTGATCCGACAGCAAACTGGAGTAAACGATAGCATTACCACAATACGAACGACTCAATATAGATATACAAGTCACTTTTTTATATATATACAGAAAACAGGGAACACTATTGAGCGACAGCATAGACCGAGAATAGATGCTTGAAACCAAGAAGATAGCCAGAACATGGTGGAGAGATGACCTCGACAGTCAACTAAGTCCCACGTGGCCAAGCATTGTCTCGGGCAAAACAAGGTGGAAGGACACGTCCAAAGGATTCCTCCTCCAGGAATGATTAAAAGCGCTGCTGTTGATGATGATGATGATGATCTTGATGGTGGTGATGGTAATGATGATGATGATATAATTATTTCATTTAATAATAGTTACGAAACAAATAACGTTTACAGATGTGTTTAGATGAGTAAGAAGCAAGATTAGTAAGCCAACTTTTCTGACTCCAACATTCGCTTCATCGGAAAGCTAGAGAAAGACACATCAATGCAATTCGAAGAATGCAATTTGAAGAAGAATAAATACAACATATTAAATCGTCAGATATAAAATGCTGAACATATCGGATCGAAAATAAGACAGTCCGTGGACTGTTAGACGGTTAATCCAAAAAAGGTTATGAAGTTAATAGCTCGAAAATCAGGTAACACTTTGAAGAAAAAGGGCGTGTGTCCTACATTACTGGTTAAAACGTGTAAAAGAATATCTCCTTATATATAATATACAGTTTTCTTTGTGTGTACTAGACTCTGCAATACTGAATGAGATCATTTATTGCAATCAATTTCATGTCTACATTGCATGAAAATTGCATGAAAATCAGTGAACATCGTTTTTCTTCCACAAGATGTATATACAGATAAACACACATGTACATCTTTTCCTCTCTCTCTCTCTGTCTCTCTCTCTCTCTCTCCGTCTCTGTCTGTCTATGTTCTCTCTCTTTCTCTGTATTCTCTGCATATATATATATATAAATACATTTTGTATTTGCGCCGAGGTAAGTCAGCAATGGCAAACTGGTCTTACTACATGTTTTGCGTTCTCAATCATCAGGCCAACCTCACCAATTACCCAACCATTTCTCGAAATCGAAATACTCCTTCGAGTACGATGTCGTGTTACACAACATTTTAACATGCAAACTAAATTCGCTGACAACAGAGAACTATTATATGTTTAATACACGCTAAGCACCAGCCAATGAACAACGTTTTAGCAATCAAACTTATATTTTAATCCTCGGCCCGGATAGAACCTGTTACATCCAGGAACATTTCAGTTTTCTTTTTAACATATTGTCAAAGTATAACTATCTGTGTCGTATACGTGAATATATATATATATATATATATATATATATATATATATATATATATATATTATATATATATTATATATATATTATATATATATATATATTTGTATATATATACATAGATATATATAGATATATCTATATATTATAGATCAGTCGATATTTAAAATATATTTGAATCCTACTTACGAAAAAACGAATAATATAAGTGTTATTACGATGCATATATTTGTTCACGTGATACATTGTAGTCCATATTCAATAAGTGTCATTGTCCAGTTATATAGCTTTACATTTTTTATTTTTTCTTATATAACATTTCACAGACAAGATCATAAAAAAGTCAATAATCGTAAGTTAACTCAAAACGAACACAGAAAACATGGAGTGGTACACGACGTCTACATCCTTCTTTTGTGATAAATAAGCACATCCGAGATTTATTTAGGAATTTTAATTTACATGACTTATTTTCTCTTCACGTGAGGTAGATTTTTTCCGTTTGTATTATGTGGCTAATTTGATGGTCCTATCATTTATTGTCATTGTCACAGTCTTTAGCAAAACTTGAATAGAAGGTGCTTAATATGTATATGGTTTTAAAATCATAAATTGAAAACAGAATTAATGAGCCAGTTCATCAGGTCAACACTTGAAAGTGTTTCGCTGTATGGGGCAGAAAGTTGGGCATTTGCAAATGTCATGTGCAGAAGTCGGGATGCTACCTATACCTACATATTATGTGAAACCATAGGTGTCACTTGGAGGGACACGATAACAAACACCGATCTATATTTGTAACTGAGTAAAATTACATCAGTGCTGAAAGCAGGTAAAGATGTGTGGGGCATATGCTGAGTAGGAAGCAAGAGTTATAAAGCCACCTACTGATGTAGGAACCAAAACGGGGAAAACAGAATGGGCGGAAATTAGACATGTTAAGAAATGACACCGGTTTGTCAACAATGGAACTAAAGAACGTGATCGAAGATCCTGTTACACGGAAGATTCTTGTAAATTATGTTTGAAAGAAAGCTGACATTTACTATGGAGAAATCACTGGCGTGCAATTATACATGAGTCCCAAGACTCATCATATTTATTTTTGAATATTTTGCCAACTCAAATTAAAGTACTTGTTTACACTGCGTTGTTTTTATAATAATGCCTTACTCTTAATTGTACACATATATTACCACATCTGCTGAGAGTATATATTTGGGGAAATATTTACTTCAAAGATTCTAAATTCATGAGTATATTTTAGTATTGTATGGAAATATGCTTATTTTAAGCTACATATATGGGTGATACGCTAAGTAATAGTTCATCAGATATAAGCAATTTATTTTACTGTATAAGATTGCGATGCGTATCTACTGATGAAATAAATAAATAGAGCTGCTTGGATAATTAAAGGGAGGGGGCTTAAAACGTAAGCGAGAGAGGGGACATTTTCTTTTATCGTGTGAATTGTGAGGTTAATTACTAAGATACTCTGATTTTCATATATGTCCTCGTAATATTATTATTCGTATTCATATTTAGAGTTGTTGTTTTTACATGTTAAAAGCTTTCAATGTAGCATATTTTATAAACCTAATAAGATATGGCAGTGGCTTCTATTTTTTCTAATTTACGTTTTCAGTGTATATTTTGAAGACTTCATAATCTAATGACTCATATACAATACTCTATTGTTAAATCATTGTTTATTCTTTAATTGTGATGTGATAGAAATAAATTTAATTAGTTATATGAGTAGATTAAAACCAAAACGGGTATAATAATCAAACGTTTTAAAGTAACTTTCGAACTGTATATATATATATATATATATATATATATATATATATATATAGTTATATAGTTATATAGTTATATGTGTATATACATATACATGTACATATACATATATATATATATATATATATATATATATAACTGCATATGCATTAATATATATATATATACGTATATATAAACATAGAAAGAGAGAGAGAGAGAGAGGAAGAGTTAAAGAGAGAAAGTATTGAAGTTAATTCTGTTAATTACGTTTTTTTTTATTTGTGTATATATGGCTACTAATATATTGAGTTTTTTTTGTTTAATACTATATTCTACTATATTCTAAGATTTTGGTATGTTCTACTAAGAGTTTTCTGAATTCCAATCATGGACAGGAAAGCTCGTTAATTAAGTGCTGGGCTATGTCGCTAGTATCCGACAAATGCATCGTAAATCTCGTCGACAAAGTCGTGGTAGTCAAGCCTATGTATATGTTTTTTCTTGTTTGTCGGAGACACAGTCTTCCAAAATACATTTGAACTCATGAACAAGGTTGGTCTTATCCAAAACTCTAATTGAGGTGGAATAATTATTTTTGATTATAAGGTTTGAGGTTTTCATTTCATTGTAGAAAATGATCAGTTTTACGTTTTTATTTGGGTCAGTAGGAAGTACGTGTTTATTAATAATATTTCATAGAACTTGTTATCTATTTCATAATTGTGATGGAACTCGTTGCGATAAAATAGTTTAATAGTTGTGTTAAGTAGATAATGTGATTTATTATTCTCATTACAGGCCCTATATAAAAACGTAATTAACAGAATTAACTTCAATAGCAGCAATGATATTTTAAAATGTCTATAATGCAAACTATAGTGTTGTACTTATTATATAATTCCCGCCAAAACCATCTATAATACTAACACTTAGTCTTCACCTGATTCACCTCATTCCCCTGAAGATGGACCTGGAGTGGTTTGGAAGTACTTAGAACACAAATGAAAAGTATGGCAGATTCATCGACCAATTTCCCCACCGAAACTAAGATTCTGATTCGGGAAACGATGCTGCCTATATATATATATATATATATATATATATATATATATATATATATATATATATATATATATATATATATATGGGAAAATGAAAAAGGAAAACCAAAAAATGGATGTTTTTTATGTGTACATCAACGTTTCGTCTTTATTTATAAGACTTCATCAGGATGATACAATAGAGAAAAAATGTCATGCAAGTACAGATACATGTAGGGTAGACATATTGGGAGGAAAAATAAAATGAAATAATGGTCACTACTGGGTGGACGTCCGTACTTGTAGGAGAAATAGAAATGAATGTTGAAGAAAATGAGTGGGGAAAAAATGGAAGGATGGGGTGAGCAAGGACTACTGTGGCTGGTGGTAAGAGAAAGTGGTGGGGGATTTTCTTCAACATTCATTTCTATTATAAGATAGAAAAGTCCGATGGAACTGTTCGTCGACAATACTCGGTTTGAGATACATGAAGATATCCAACGTCAAGAGATAGGATTTTTTTTTAGTCTAAAATATATTCATTTATTGTACATTCTACAAAACGTAAATATTCAGTAAATGAAAATTCTGCAAAAACGTTAATATATTTTTTTTAAATTGCAAATCTGTTGTTGAGTAAATGAGTACCATTTGTAAGCTCAAAAAATATCGGTTATTGTTTTTACACAATATCGAGAAATCCTGATTCCATATACAGGGTGTTTCAAAAGTCTTGGGAACATAACGATTTTTAATAACTCAAAAACTATTAGGAGTTGAAAAATGAAATTGGTACCGTTGGAAAGGTTAAAGTTTCAAGTTTTGTGGGGAATCTTCAAAGTTGCTCAATATGAGCACCATTCGTCACACGGCAGACATCTAGTCGATAGTCCATTTCCTGCCAAACGCGTTCCAGCATCTTGACGTCAATGGTTCCCACAACTGCCGTTACTCGAGCCTTTAGTTCGTCAATATCTCTTGGAAGGGGCGGCACATAGACTTGTTGCTTGACAAAACCCCAAAGGAAAAAGTCATACGGGGTAAGATCTGGAGACCTAGGAGGCCAGGGCATGAGAACGTCATCACCTCGCCCAGATCTCCCAATCCATCTACCAGGCAACCTTGTGTTAAGAAACTGCCTTACTCTAAGACTCCAGTGTGGTGGTGCACCATCTTGTTGAAAAATGAAGTCATCAGATTCTGCTAGTTCCAACTGAGCCATTAACCAGTCTTCCAGCATGTTGAGATAGGATTTACCAGTGATAGTTGCCTCTTCAAAGAAGAACGGTCCATAGACACCTTTCTTGGAAATTGCACAAAACACGTTCACTTTTGGTGAATCTCGCTCGTGCTCAAGAAGTTCATGAGGATTCTCAGTACCCTATATGCGAGTGTTATGCTTGTTAACTTTGCCATTCAGATGGAAGGTCGCCTCATCGCTAAAAACAAGCCGGTCATCAAAGCCGTTATCTTCCAACTTCTCTTGCATTGCAATGCAAAAGTCACGGCGAAGTGGCTTATCAGTGTCCTTCAACTTTTGGACCAACTTGAGCTTGTAAGGTACCATTTGCAGTCGTTTCCTTAAGACACGCCAGACAGTTGCTGGAGCAAGCTGAAGTTCCCTGCTGGCTCTTCTCACTGATTTACGGGGGCTCCGCTGAAAGGCTGTCCGAACTTGCTCAACTGCATCTTCTGAAGTTGAAGGGCGACCTGTTCGCTTACTTGGACACAAACACCCATCTTTCACAAATTTAGCATGCCATCTGACAATGGATTTCCTTTCAGGGGCTTCTTTTTTAAAGTTCCTGCGAAATGCACGCTGAACACATGTCCACGATTCAGTCTTTGCAAATTGGAGGACGCAAAATGCCTTGTCTTGTTTAGAGAACGCCATTACTGCACCTGGAAAGATAACACGAAAATCATTAGTATGACCAAAAACTTGATTAAGCAAGCTTTAAAATGGCACCAGTTTCATTTTTCTACCTGGAATAGTTCATGAGATATACGCATTTGTAATGTTCCCAAGACTTTTGAAACACCCTGTATATAATTGTATCACAGTTCATAGTTTTCTTTGAATGTCTGGCTGGCTTGGCAGGCTTAGAGCAGACTCAATGCATTTCCACGAATAATGGCGATAGAGAGGCGCTCGTAATGCAAAGACAATTCACGATTGTATCCGGTGTTGCGCATCATTAATTTTATATATATATATATATATATATATATATATATATATATACATATATATATATATATATATATATATATATATATATATATATATATATATATATATATATACATATATATATATAAACAGAGATGGGATAATATAATAGAATACTGCAAAAGGCAAAAGTCAAATATACAAAGTGCAGGAAACGTTCCAGATGCGTGGGTATTATTTTGCTTCTATAATATGTGCTTGTATATCTATACAAGACAACACGTGACTCGTTGAATTCTAGTTCCTTATATATTCATCATTGAATATGTATTGATTTACTCCTCTCCAGGAGTTAGGCACAAGGCCAGTTTTTTATCTTACTCCCACAAGTAAGATGTAACCCAAGGTCGGGTCGGGAAAGTCGGGTTTGAAAGCCAGCGCCCGAGATATGAGCACTCTGGCCATTAAAAATTGCCTGGGCAGCCCCGTCTGCATTCCCCGGTAAGGGCGCATCAGGCAGTAAGAAATAAACTTACTCCTCCCCAAAGATGGAAGGTGAAGCCTGGGAGGGTGGAGCTCCTAGAACTGCACAGGACAGACCCATAGACCGGCTTAAATTAAGCCCCGAAGGCCAAGACAATACCAGTCTATGGGGTGCAGTATCCATCGGAACAGATACTACACTTTGATCTTAGCCAAAAGGCCAAGAAAATCATTAAATGTGTAGTTTTAGTATTTCACAAGAAATGATTTACTTTAAGATAATTTATGTCAGAAAAAACATGAAACTCCATTGTGACGTCTTCTGTTTTCAAGAAAGAAATTTATTTTGATAATTATCCTACGTTTTTTTTTATTTACCTTTCCTCTCCTAGCCTTCTCTCTCTCTCTTCGACATTTCTATTTCTTTTCTTTGCTCTTTCTCTCTTCCCTTTTCTTGTGTCCTCTATCCCCCTCTTTTCTTCCTCTATTTTTATTGTTTGCATCATGCCCCCCTACTTTTCTTGTTATACGTTCGTTACTCATATTATTCGCCGTTTCTGACGTCATCCAGTCACGGTGATTAATATACGAGGACAAGTAAGTGAGCAAAAAAGAAAGCACACAGGTAGTTTAGATTAAACGTCATCAACAAACACTACCGCCTACATCGGTCAGATAGATGACATTATCAATTTGTGATCTTATCAATTGTATACAGTAATTGCCATCCCACTGTTTTAATTGATGGATTTACCAAGCTAATGAGACTAATTCTTTTTCCGTTAATTAAACACACACGTTGTGTTGAAGCTTGTTTTGCCATAAGAATATTTGCATACTATTACTCAGCTTTACGCACGTATTGAGCACTGTTTTATTAAATACTAAAAAATATACACACATGATATATTATTTAGTAAGTAAAGTGTGTATACATAAAATAGAAATTATATATACAAGAAAGACAAATTGGCGAATTTTCGAATTTATTTTATCTCTCTTGAAAAACATTAATATCTAACCTAAAGTTGTTTTCTTTGTTTACCCTTTCAATTTTTCTCAGTCTCTCTCTTGCGAGCACACACACACACACACACACACACACATATATATATATATATATATACATATATTTATATATTTGCCTTTCTGGTACCTAAGGTACTAAAGCTTTTTAATTTTTTTTTTATGCAACTTTAATTCCTATATAGTTTTATTTCTAGCTACCATATCTCAGAATGATTCGTAGGTGTAGTGTTTGTAGTATTTTATTATTATTATTATTATTATTATTATTATTATTATTATTATTATTATTATTATTATTATAAAGAATTTTATTTGATATGCAAATTACCATATCACACGGTAGTCTTTAGGGTCGTATATTATTATTATTATTTTATTATTATTTATTTATGTATATATAAGTAACATTTTAAGCTGAATTATTTCGACACTTGATTATTGGGGAAATGGTAGTTTATTTGTACCATTGGAGAGCCATGCATATAACTGTCCTGTTTTTAAAACTCCGAAACAGTTACATGGTAAACAGCTGATGATCCCCGTGTTAATATTAGATGCTTACGTTAAGGTCTCCTGCTTTTATTTCACTGTTAGATTCTTAATCCCCCTTTTTTATTATATTTACTTACTATCATATATTATTGATTTATGAATTTTCCAACAAATGTTAAGTCTACACTATTTTGGATTTAGTTAGTTTCTCTGGGAATTTAAACTGCATTTTCCTTTTTTTGTCTTTTTGTTTATAATATCTCAAAGCTTCTTTAGACTATATATATATATATGTATATATATATATATATATATATATATATATATATATATATATATGAGGAAGAAATAGAAACAATGTTTCAGACAAAATGCAAAATAAAAATGGAAATGAGAATAAGCGAATCAACAAACTAACAAAAAATATAAACTCAAACACATATAAAAGTTCTCCCGAGATATTTCAGTTGCTAGAAAGCAAGCATCCTCGGTTGGAAGTAAGAACTTTAATGAACAAAAATAAAAATTGTACAAGACGAGTCCGAAAATAAAAACTCATAGAAACGACTCAGGAAAGTAGAAAAAATAAATATATATATATATATATATATATATATATATATATATATATATATATATATATATATATATATATATATGAAGCAATCAAACAAAAGATACAAGCGTCAACTAATATCTTATAATTAGTGAAACATCCGGATAAACCACTGAAGCTCAATATAGAGCATTAATATTATAATTATTACTCCTTTTTCTTCTAACCTCTTCTTAACCCCTTTCTCTTTTGACATAGAATTTTCTCATTTGACCCAGACAAGTAATATCCAATCTAGGTGGTGTGGGTGGCGGGTCTGTATTTTGATTTCTTCGTTAAGTTTATCAAACGGGCCGAAACAGGATGTTCGTTTTCCGCCTTTATTAAAACACACACATAACTTCTGCTCTATTAACGTCGTTCAGAAAAGTAGACACTTTAATATCGCCTTCTATTCGTTAAAGATTTGTCATATCTGGTTGAATCGCTGGCGAGCGAAGATTAATTATTTTTTCGCTCTGGTTGCAAGATACAACCGGGATTCAATCTTATTTTTGCTCAATTCGAATTTAACGGACTCTCTAATTGAACAACGAACTTTGATTTGATTTGGGTTGCCTATATCAGGATTTTGGAATTTTAAGTGAGTTTATTGAACTTTCTATATTATTTGATTTGATTTATTTATCGTTGTAATAATTAACATACACATTGGATACTTTTCACTTCATCGATTATTGACACATTTCGCGACTGGATAACTTTGTCAGCTCCTTCATTTTCTCGTATTTGGACTGCTATTTATAACCTGGATTAATCTTCAGTCAACCCTCTGGATGTCTTTCCTGATCATGTTTTTCAAATTGTATGACTTGGATGGATTGTCTAGATTCAACAAAAAAGTATGTTTTGGGTTGATATATTTGATGTTATGTATTTTTATGTATTTGTGTATATATTTTTATATATTTTCAAAGTTTAATTTTATTACCTGTAGTAGTATAACTGCGGTAATGGTCATCTGAAGAGAAGAATTATCTTTGAAAACTCATGAGCTAAGGACTTAAGGATACTTTGCTTGAACTTTGAATTCTAATAAAAGTGGATTGACACCTTATTTTATTACTCCATTTTATATTTTATATTATAATATATATATATATATATATATATATATATATATATATATATATATATATCGCGGTCTAGGTCGAGGTTGTAGTCAAAGTAGTAGTTAACTATTAAGTATATATTCTGCCTTATTCTTTCATTCGTATATTTCGCTTCATTTAATCATTTATACTTCTTTACATATGTGTATATACAAACACATACACGCATATACATTTGTGTCAACAAATGGACTTCTCTCATTTTGATTCTGTCGTACTTTATACAACGTTCGAACATTATTTCCATGTCATATACATTTACCCTCCCGATATCATTTTTCTATCCCCCATTATGTATTAAATAACATTTTTCGCAACATTTTTTCGCACGTTAGCGAAAACATTTCCTATTATCAGCGTCTTCTCGCACGTAAAATGTACGCATTGTACTGTTTTCGCCAATCACCGTCATAAGCATCGGATTAATTTGTTCGGTTTATTTATTTTACTGAAATACCTGACTAATTGTCATTTATCTCACATGATGAACTATGAAATACAGGTCCCAGAAAGTTATAAATACATATTTGAATGGTGCTATTTGTCAATTTTCTATTCATACGCATCTTATGTATTTATTCATTGGCTTACGCTATACTGTTGCATTCCCTTTGCCAGGAGGTGACGGTGGTTAAGTGGATAACGACACGGACTTAAGGCCTGGGTGTTCCAAGTTCGAATCCAGTCGGTTTCACAGTACCACTTTCACTTAGGGATGTCTGACTCCTTCCCGTAACTACTCGATGTATTTCCAGGAATATTTCCAACTAGAAAAAAACATCGGGGAAACTAATGCCAACGCTAGAATTATCTGATTCACACGAAAGAAAAAGATCACATTTTGGTTTCTTGTTACAATTTATAAAAAAATATATTTCTATTCGCATGCGTCTGGACGAGGGCAAAGTTAGACACACGGTCTGTTTTAATGTGGGACCAATTCAGTCCTCTATAAAGGAGCAATCTTGATTCGGACAAAAAATAAAACCATGTCTAGAAAGATGTTTAGGTCACTGACTGATAATGAAAAAAAGATACTACACTATGTGTCTAATTAAAAGGCAACAGTAATTTTCGTAAACGTTATTCTGACTAAATTTTCTAATATCTTTTAATGTTAACACTTAATTTGTTATGTAGCTATATAATTCAATATTTTAGAAACACATAATACTATTTATGTTATATAACTGACCCTTACAAGAGCTATCTCTCTTGTTGAAAGTCACTTGTGATTACTTGAAACTAAGGTATCACTCCATATTTCATAAGACTCAAAACTTTGGGTTTCACTATTGTATGTAGTAACACTCATATTGAGGACATCTAAAATATGTATGTTAAGAGTTGATTTGACGCCGATAAACACTGCGGATACATGAAAAATCAAAGTTCCCTTCACACTTCGCAACATACATTATACATTGTAATTCCGTGCTTAATCTTTTGTACTCAAAATATGTTTTTAATTTCAATATATTTGGCGATGTATTTTTCTTCATTTTTATTTGTTCATTCATGTGTTTTATTCATTTACTTAGAGCAACACTTTGTGATCACTGTTGTACTATTGTTAGTTATGAACAGCACCTTTGTATGTGAAGGGTCGAGTCAACATCTATGTAATCCTATGGATGGATTTCTTTCACTAATTTTTTAAATATTTAATGGTGTTCAACGATAGGTATTCTCCCTTCGCATCAGTACATTTCACAACTTTTATTTCATTTTTCATGTTGTAATTTTTATCAATTTCTATTTGTGTTGTTTAAAATAATCTTTAACTCATATGAAAAAAAATTTGTAAAACTTGTTCATACGACACAAGCAAAAGTATAATATATCATTGTAAGAAGATGGAGATATATGTGTATGCATGTATATATTATTGTGTCGGAAACAATAACTGTTTACGTTGATATTTGATGGCCAAAGTAGTCGACTGAGATTCAAATATCCGTTGTCCTTGTCAAGGTATACTTTTAAGACAGCGTGTTTATGTATTTCTCATCGGAACGATTAAACTGAGCAATTTATATCCGAAAATAATATAACATACAATCCTTTTATATAGCGCAGATTAATCATTATGGAAATATGGCTAAGTATTGCCTGATCCTTTTGAAATGCAAACTTGTTTTGCTAACCATTCGAATCTACGTTTTTTAAGATTTAAAATGTTTTTGAGAATATCTAACGCCTATTGTGGTTTGATGTTTTCCTTGATATTTTGAAGACTTTTTACATGATGTCTCGTCTTCATACAATATTATTTTGATTTGAGAACAAACTGTGATAACAGGATTTTTGTGTTACTATTTACGGGTTTATAAAAAGTGCTCAATATCAAATAGAGCATTTATATATGATTATTTTTATTTACACAGACATGTACAAAATCTGCGACACTGGTAACGATGTTATCGATCAACAGCTATTATAAACTGAGATCTCATCAGGAAGAGTTAGAATCCGATCTTAACCTAGATCATATTTGGAAATATGCTCTAGGGTTAAGATCGGATTCTAACTTTTTGATGATGAGATCTCAGTTTATAATAGCTGTTGATCGAAAACATCGACATGCCAATGTCGCAGATTGTGTACATGTGTGTGTGTAAATAAAAATAATCACATATATATATATATATATATATATATATATTTATATATATATATATATATATACATATTTATATATATATATATATACATATATATATATATATATATATATATATATTCTTCCCAAATATGATCTAGAGTAAAGATCGGATTCTAACTCTGCCTGACGAGATCTCAGTTTGTAATAGCTGTTTATCGATAACATCGACATGCCAGTGTCGCAGATTTTGTACATGTCTGTAAATAAAAATAATTATATATAAAATCTCTATTGGATATTGTGCACTTTTTATAAACCCGGTTAAAATTCTTTGGATTACTACCCTGTGGAGGTTTTACCTGGATTATTATATATATATATATATATATATATATATATATATATATATATATATATATATATATATGTGTGTGTGTGTGTGTGTGTGTGTGTGTGTGTGTCTGTGTACAGAGAGAGAGAGAGAGAGAGAGAGAGAGAGAGAGACTAACACTTTAAAGATATAAATAAAATATTTAGTCAGTAGACTATCAGGATGAAAACTAAGCTCAATATAGTGTACGGAGCAATATATATATATATATATATATATATATATATATACAACTCATATTATCGTAAGAAAACTTAAAAAACAACATTGCTTCGAAAGTTTTCAAATACTAGGTTTAGGTATATAGATATTTAGTATATAAAAAAATTAAATAGCCTGGCGCAAATGCAATTACGTGTTAACACTTTTGTGCCTGTCGATTTATTATCTTTCTGCCCTGACAAAACAGAAAAGATCAGAAACGTAATTCGATTTGCGTAGTCCGATTTAAATGTTTTTATTATAAATATTCATAGACATATATAGAGACAGTAGTGAGACCTACATTTGAAGTAGTGTTTTCTGTCAATATCCCTTCGATGAATTACATAGTATATATAATTAGAAATAGCATAAAAGTGGGATGGGATAGAAAAGGAAATCAGAGGAGGTCGAGTGCCCCTAGATTGGTAGTATATGGTGGAGCAAATATTATCTGATTTTTCTGTGACATTTATGTGCATCCGCTGGTGAGGTATTCATCTTGGATATTTAGACAATGTGGCAATAGTCAAGGGTCTAATCTAACATCGGCTTGTAGTAGAACCTCGAGATAATATGTCACTTGAATTACACTAAAGTACATCAGGTAGTTTACGTAATTGAAATATAAGAAATTTTCAGTAATACGAATATAAATATACATTGCTTCATGCGTCTGTCCAGTCAACGCTCTTGCCGGAGTTCGTTCCTGTTACAGTTCAGTTTACTTCACTCATTTCTTTTTAAAGTCATTTTTTGCGAATCTTATTCTTAAAGTATTTTTCTGTATTTGTCTTTCTTTTTATATGTAAGCATAGAGGAGCTTCGTAAAAATTATGTATATTAAATGAAATTGAAAATAACATATGTTATAGTATTCTAATTGAAATATATTGATATACGTTCTGATAGGAATACAATTCATTTATTGTTGTTTAAATGTGTTTCGTTCTGACGATGGTATAAGGAACACTTGGTGCTATAGATTTATTTGTTTGTTAGCAAACACGGACTTCCGCATCGAGGTCACAATGATCGTGCCTTAGGATTATGTGGTCTGCATGAAGTCCTCTTAGTTGGTCACAGATATTCATTAACTTGAACTTCTTCCAGAGGATGTCAGCCGGTAAATTTGACACTACCACGTTGCCACCGCCACTACCGACAATGGTGATGAATATGTGATACTGTAGGTTTAATACATACATGCTATTTATATATCCTTATATAACGTAACTCACATAAATCCATGGACACATTGATATATATATATATATATATATATATATATATGTGGGGGGTGCATATGCATAAATATGTCTGCATATGTATATAGATATACGTCTGTGTGTATATTTGTGTATGTTAATGTAAATATTTTCGCAATTTTACGGTGTTTGGTTTTATTATTTTGTCCATTTTCTCAGTGGGGTCTGATAGATGCTGCAAAGGTACTGGCTGTCTCTGAATTTCCCAACCATTCATGGTCGCAGATGGACTTGTACACTCTTTATCCGGGCCACTCTGCGTTTGTTTCCATTCTCCGCTGTAATGAACCATTGTTCTGACTGGCATGTAATGCCCACCAGTGGCTCCGACTATTCACAGCGACACACAATGCTACCTAATTGAATACAGGATAAAATGCAAGAACAAGCAGAACAAGAAAGAGGAAGTCAGTTCCGAGACAAGACGAGAATAATTAGAAGAAGGTAAAGATAAAATAAGGAATATGAAGATAGATCGAAGAAGGAAACCTAAAGGGATGGATGATAAAGAAGAGACTCACTTTGCTATAATGAATAATAAATACAAGGGGAGAAGATGAAAAGGTAGAACAGTGATAATATGACATACGTAATACTATACGGAATAGAAAAAGTAGTAGATGGAAAAGGATTACAGAAGAGCAGAAAAGGAAAAAATAAAGATATAAGCGAAATGAGATAGAAGTATGCTATGATATAGAGGGTGCTAGATCAACAAGTAGAATTAGTAAAAGAACGTATAAAAGTGAATAATA
>OY744517.1:98544026-98664026 GCA_963556195.1 Sepiola atlantica
CTAAGGCTGTAAGGGTCGGCAGCGTCTGTATTCTGTATGGGTAAGCCCTGATATTGTTCACCAGCACTCTACTGCAAGTCTCACGGGGGATACCGAGAGACTGACTTCGCTTACGCACAGAGCGTTTCGGACTCTCCTGGGGAGACTCTCTCACACTTTCGACCAGCTCGGCTGTCCGCTTCTTAGGACGTGCCGAGTGGCTTGGACGGTTCTCACTGGCAGCATTGAAGTTCTCCACGGTCCCATACTTCTCGAAGTGGTCCACCCAGTTCTGAATTCTGCTTTTGGGTGGAGCCTTTTCACATCCGAACTGATGCATGAAACTTTCCTGGGTTTTCTTAAACGAGCCTGTCTTGTATAAAAATTTAACACAGTGTTTTCTTTATCCCAGCTCCCACTGAGGTCTTGGTGTACTCACGGTCGTTGATTCTGCCATGTCCTGTAAAATAACGGCAATAAGTGAATAAATAAAGGAGATATAACATATAGTGTACACGGGGCCCGTGTTTTTTGAGTCACCCTGTATTGAGGCTATTACACTTTATTAATACGTCAATAAATAGGAGTAAATATTAAGTTTTTTGAGAGATTATTTTTCAAGTGTTTGTTGGATTCCTATGACCTTTTCGTGTAATTAGTTCATAAAGGTACTGCCATGTATATGGCGTATATAATGAGTCTAGCTCTTACTTTAGTGATAATTTTCTTTCTATATGATATTCAACAAAATGTGGGTTAGCACTTTTTATATAGTGCAGACTATCTTCAGACAGAAACCACACTTTGTCTAATAACAGTACTATTTTGTACCAATTCATTTGTCACTAGAATGTTAGTGATAATATGTGAATGACATAACACTTTAAGACACAGATAGACCAGCATATTATATCTTAAATCATATATGGTAAAACTTGTTCTTAGTACCACACCTCTTTCTCGGTATAGGCACCTACCATCTTCTCGTTTTTTAAATAGTTGACCCTGAAAGCACAAATTCGCTGGAACTGCCATATGAAGGCACTAAAAATAGAGGTCTAAACCTGAAAGACTCGTAAGAGTGCTAAACAATGCATTCCTTTCTGCATTCCTTTCTTCCTTCTTTCGCACTCCAACAATTTTAAACCGACAAGTATTCTAAACATTAAATGTGTACGTTCTGTCGGATGTTGACACATTTTAATTCATTCTTTTATATTTCTCCCGGGAAACGCCGGTGGATGGGCCCAGCTAGTATATATATATATATATATATATATATATATATATATATATATATATATATATATATATAATGAATATGTGTTATTGTTTATTATCTATGTACGTATACGTTTCGTACGCTATAATCGGGACTCGTCAGCATAGAGATATGACTATCACTACCGGTCATGCGATTCAAAACCCAGGATAACAAGTGTTTTGCAACTAAAATCCCGACTCCTGAACAACTCGGCCAACGTTGAACAGCGAATAAATATATATACATATTGACAATGTTACTCTATATTTTTCTATAATTTATTTTCAGATATTTAAAAATATAAGTTTAGTCATGAGGTGTTTTAATTATATATACATATATGGGTATATGTATATGTATATGTATATATATATATATATATATATATATATACACACATATATGTATATATATATATATATATATATATATATATATATATATGTGTGTGTTTACTTGTTGATTGCCACTTCTTTATATATATATATATATATATATATATATATATGTATGTATGGGTGTGTGTGTGTGAGAGCGTGTAAGGAAGTGAAAATCAAAATATATACACATATATATGCATGTGTATATATGTATCCCTGAATATTTATATGTATAGATATATGTGTATATATTCTGATTACCATTCATTTACCGAGGAGGGCCACCCTACAAGAATGTAATGTCCAGTTGTGGGCATGCAAGTAAGTAAGCAGCCCTTATTTATTTCTATAAGCATTCCCATAGCTATGACTTTAATTCGGAAATAGTAATACTACATCATTCCATTTTTTACCACCGGTTTCTGCAACGAATAAAGTTCAAATTGATAAATAAATTAGAATGCATAATCACGTTTTGTACATATTGAACGCGTTTTAAAGGAAACTGAGTTTGAAATGAACGTAAGCGTTACAAGCGGAATCACAAATTTCAAGACAAGAAAATGATTTGAACAGAAAAATAATTACGTTAAACGTTGTAGGTGATGAGATTGCCGAAATTTTTCATCCTCAATAAAATAATTTTTCATATGTGCATCTTATTTTTTAACCAGAAGCCGGAACTATATTAAGCAACAAACAGCATGTCCTAGGTTTCTGCATTTTATTAGTGATGGTATATATGTATACTGATGGTACAACAAATTACTGTAGAAAAAACATTGACTTTGAAAAAAAATACACATAAATCACTTTTAGAAATACAATATAAACGTATACAAAATGTGTGGATGTCTGTGATACTAAGAGGAATTATAGGTATTTGCTGATATATAAAAGGAAAGAGATTTAAAGAACGGAGGCAAAGTAGGGTTGTGGTTGTTCGACGATATATGTAGATTAAGAAATTGAATGTAGATTAAGAAATTGAAAGAACACGTGAAAGGTATGGTTATGGGCTTATTGTCTCTTTGCTCAATGGAATACCCATATAATATATATATATATATATATATATATATATGTGTGTGTGTGTGTGTGTGTGTGTGTGTGTGTGTGTGTGTGTATAAATACATCAATACACTATATTACTAATATAAAGAATATTAATTTTTTTATTTTTTTATCTCATTGTTATGTTATTTACTTATGTTATCCGGTATAAATCCGCTTAACATGTTAGTGTGCGTGTTGCCCTCCTCGGCTGTAGCATAGACATCATTTTACGGGCAAATAGCGCCAATATTTTTTCGATAGCAATATCTAATTCTGAACACGATACCTTCCCTAATTCCATCGGGTCGTGTATTCTCTCACGTGTCGAATTGTCTATTCTTGCTTCAATACATTATTCAAACGCAGCATGAAGAACCGTTTCGATTATTCCGTAAGAAGATAATCCTTTGACTATTCTTTGACATCACAGCAAGAATAGAGCGAAGTGTCTTTTACTTCTAGTCCCTCTTATTTCTAAAGAGATTGCAACAGCGCTACAGAAAGCAGTCGGAGCGTGACAATCGGATATTCCCTTTTCGTATGGCGAGTAGAAAATGTTTGTTTAATCTCAGAAAGACGGTATTGTGAATAGAGACACGAGAAGACCGCTATTCGTATATTACACTATTGGGTACTGTACAGTATTTCTAATATCATCTGGGAGAGTTACGGTTCATCCGAGAATTAGTACGCATCTTTTGGCAATAAAATGAATAAGTTGATGATGAAATTCTCAACTTAGATATCACAGCAATGCTATAAGCACGAATCCAGTGACTTGTCGTCGCCCGGGAAAACATTAATTATTTTGGGTTATACCTTCAGCTCTTTTAAAGAAATCCTTGAATTGTTTTTTTTTTCGCATGCCGAATATATACATAATATGTAATATGGGGTCTAAGGTTCGTATAATGCTACCGATAGAAAAGGTGTATATCTAGTCACAGTGACGGTTCTTGTTGAATATGAATATATAGAAGCATGCGGATAGTAAAATAATACCTATTACAATATCTATTAATATTTACAACACCCCTTAAAGAGGAATTGTATTGGGAAATATAATAAGAGGTGTTTTTCTTAGATTTAATGCGAATTTCTTTTCTTTGAAAAGAAAACAATTCTTATGAAAGTTACTATTGTTTTTTTTTATCAAAATGGTACTTTATCTCGACAACATATATGTGTAAGAAATTATTTATCATTAAAATTAATAATTAATTATATATAATATTATTAGAGCGTTAGTTATTAACAATTCTCGACCTAGCCTGTGTAGACAAAAGATTTTGAAGCATCAGTCGGCTATCTTTAATGATTCAAATCCACCATAACGTTGTGAAATTTGCTTTTATTTTCTCTCTCAATCGTTTTCTCAAACTTAAACAATTTTCCCTTCATATCTCATTCGATTTTCTTAGGTTTTAATTTATCATTCGTACGTTTCCTCTTAGAGGATCAGACGATAAGGTCTTAAGGAAAATGTTATCAATTTTCTTTTTTTTCCACCCGCCCGTTTCATTGATTAAAAAAAAAATGTTTCCTCTGAAATTTATCCCACGATTTTGTTGTACGCGAAATTTTCTTACATATATATATATATATATATATATATATATATATATATATATATATATATATATATATAAATATATATAAATAACGTGAATCTCTGACCAAAAAGTCCATTTCCATCAGACAATTAAAAAAAAGAAGAAAAGAAAAACACTCTTTGTAAATGAGAAGTATATTCTCGAAAGCTAAGATTAAAATAAATTGTATATATTTTGCACCACCATTGTTATGGTTTTTACAAAAAAAAAAATATATATATATATGTATATATATATATATATATATATATATATATATATATATGAGTATGCGAACCTCGGACCCTATATTACATGTTATGTATATATTCGTCATGCGAAATAAAACAGTTAAAAGAATTCTTTAAAAGAGCTGAAAGTATAACCTAAACTAATTAATGTTTTTATGGGCGACGACAGGTCACCGTGCTTATAGCATTGCTGTGATATCTAAGACCTGGGCGATTATACATAAAGCTTTTGATATATATTGCTTGCGATGTACACTAAACACTAATGAACTGAAACAGTACATCCGAAAGACAGTCTACACTAGACTAATCCAGAGTCCGACACAAAATTCCATGAGTTTATCGACTACAAAAAACATCGACAAAAAATACCAGATAGTACAACGGTCGAGACGTTCAATATGATATTCTGAATAATATAAATAATGCCAAGATTATAATTACTAAAACCAGTAAATTTTAATAAAGAAAGAAGGAAATATTGCTAAAAAAACGGTGTTCGTTTTCAATGGTGATAACTGGAATTTGATTCAAAAGCTTTATCTATTCAATCATTAATTTTGCCAAGTATCGATTTTCTCATATGTTTATTCTTTAAAGTGGGGATTAAAATCGATTAATTCAAAAATCTTACTTTTTTATTTGTACATTTTAGATTAAATATTAAGCTGTGGTGAGTAATAATACACCCATCAGGTTCTTCGATGCTTCCGGATATTTTTTGCTCATTTTTTTTATTGTTTCTTATTTCTTCATCTTGCCTAATGCAACACAAACATAAGTCGATTGCATATTGAAAATATTATTTCCTTTTTTTATTTTTATTGCCTTTGAATGTAATGTCTTCACAGGACGACTGATTACATGGATGAAAATTAAATAACAACATTTGAAAAAATAATGATGAAATTGTTTAAGAAAAAAACAGCTTTTGTAGTGGTGAGATTTCAACGATTTTTCGGGATTTCGGCTTTTACATTATATCTACTCATTAATGGTCGAGATCAAAGTGTAGTATCTGTTCCGATGGATACTGCACCAATAGACTGGTATCGTCTTGGCCTTCGGGGCTTGATTCCGCCGGTCTATGGATTGGTCCTGTGCAGTTCTGGGAGGTCCACCCTCCCAGGCTTTGCCTCCTCTCTTTGGGGAGGAGTAAGTTTGTTGCTTACTGCCTGAGGCGCCCCTACCGGGGAATACCGACGGGACTGCCCAGACAATTTTTAATGGCCAGAGTGCTCACCTTGTGCCTAACATCCTGGAGAGGTAAATACATTCTCATTAAGAGTGACCCCCGGTTATTGGGGTTTGACCTCGAACTAAAAAAGTGTATAACTACAAAACATTTTATAACCGTATTATTTATTTTGACAGCCAATACGAAATATTTAAGACCCTTTCCTCCTATAATTTAACCACAGTACCCTTATAGATTACTTTACAAATATATTGTATCATGTTTATTATTATTGCATTGAAGTATCTTGGATTTCCGGTATTTTCTATATGTTAAAAACTCCCTAAGCGTGCTTAGGGGCATACTATCATAACCACCTTAATTTAATCATAACTAATTGTGTACCCAAATTAGCATGATGATGAACGGTTTTAGAAACGCGCCGGATTTTACTATTATTTTACTTCATTTTCAAGCATTGATACAATTAGGCTCAAAATGCGCAGCCATCTGATAATTCACAGGTGTGCAAGACATCGCCATTGTTAATTATGACGGCCAACCATAATTAACTAATACAATTAGGAAATCCATATATATTAATTCATTATTAATTATTGCTATTAGCGTTTCCATTGTATGGAGTATGTACTTCATATTATACTTTTTCGTCTGGATTACATCCGAGGGCCTTCAGATCTGTTGTGACAAAAGAATCTAACATGTCAACGTCTAGACAGATTGGACTACATTGGTGATTCACTCGCAATTAAAGTAAAATCGTATACATCAACATAGAAACATCATTCGTGATTGTCTTCATTCTGTTGTTGGCCTTTATGCAGTAGTAACAACGTTGAAGTTGCAAACACATTTATGTAAAAGTGATAGCATAGAATGGATTCGAACTCGTAGCAACAAGAAGTTACTTACATCCTGACGCAACGTAGAGTGCCTTATTGTTGTAGAGAGGGACGCGAACACATATGGCTCTTTCTGACACCTAATAGAAATCTCTCTAATGTGACATATCTTCTTTTAACTTATTTTTAGCCGTCATGTATTTCAGGGTTGACGTAAGCAAATGTTACATGACTTAATAATATTTTTTACACATGAATGCATACATAGATATATTTAAACAGAATGTTCATGATAACAGTGAAAGTCATTTTTTAGCCTAATTTGTGTTGAGTATAATTTTCTAATAATTAAGACCAATTAAGACTGCTTTCAAAATAGTAAACATTAATTTAATTAACAATGTTTCTGTACACTTTAGCTCTTGAAATATATACCTGTATTGTTATCCAATATATACACATATATGTATATATATATATATATATATATATATATATATATATATATATATATATATATATATATATATATATAACTGATAAGCTGATTGTTTTATCATTATTACTCGTTATTGAATGTTAATATAATGCCCTTAAGCGTGTATCCTGCTATTTCCATCCATATTTGTTTGATTGTTACAGTAATACTATGACCGATATGAAACTAAATCTGTTGCTAGTCTTGGGGTTATGTATATGAAAGTTAAAACTTATATCGTTGTCAACAAATTATTTATCAGTCAGATCGATTATTCAAATCGTTGGTTTTTTTCTTCTGACAGCATATCTTATCTAAGTACCTATTTTCTTTATCTTAAATATATGAAATAACACATTCTATATTTGTATTAATTTAAATTAAACTAATAAGGAACGTGTTTCATTTATATATAACGAGTGAGGCTACCCGACGTTGCTCGGGGTCATAAAAACATATAATTGAAGAAAAATCGCGTGTTTATATTCAAACTTCTATTTCTCTCCCTCTCTCTATAGCCGTCTCTTTATCTTTCTACCTTTCTCTTCCCTGGTCGCCACATTTCACCGCTATTTTCTAATTTTGCCTTTTGCGAAAGCTGTTTCTTCACCACCATTTCTCCTACGTTGCTCAGGGCAAAAGTATGACATATTTCTATAAAATTACCACCACTGTCTGCGCCTTCTATATAGGTACATATCTCCGCCCCGGTGTGCATACTATATAGGTACATATCTCCGCCCTGGTGTTCATACTAAATATGTACCTGTCGCCCCCGGGTGCGAATACTATATATGTACCTATTGCAGCCACGGTGCAGATAATATATAAGTACCTATTGCCACCCGGGTGTGCATACTACATAAATACCTATTGCAACCCCGGTATGCATACTACATAAGTACCTATCGCTGCTCCTGTGCGAATGCTTAATACGTACTTATCGCCGCCCCGGTTTGAATGCTAAATATGTACCTATCACCGGCCCGGTGCGAATGCTAAATATGTACCTATCGCCGTTTTGGTGCGCGTGCTATATACGTACTGATCGCCGCCCCGGACGTATGCTAAATATATACCTATCACCGTCCTGGTGCGCATTCTATATACGTACTTATTGACGCCCCTGTGCACATGCTATATACGTACCTATTGCCACCCCTATGCACTACTATACACGTACCTATTGCCACCCCGGTGCCCGTACTATATATATATATACCTATCGTCGCCTCAGTGCGCATACCATATTGTACCTATCGCCGCCTCTGTGTGCATACTATATACTTACCTGCAGAGGCAAGGGTGCACATGTTATATATTCACCTATCACCAGCTTAGTTGGCCTACCTAAGAACTCATATTAATGCGCCCCTATCATGTCAAAAACAAATAGTGTTTGCTCATGTTTTGTCACTATCGTAAAAAAATAACTCATATTAATGCGCCCCTGTCGTATCAAAGAACAAAAATCAAGGTCATTTATGTAGTGTAACTATCACAAAAAAGAACTCATATAAATGAGCCCTGTTTTTACTCTCCCCCAACCCTGAAACATATTTTAGCTTCAAAAATAAAACAATTTGGTCCCATCACCCCCCAAAATTTTCCCCGACCCCCAAATGTTTTACCCTCTACCCCCAACCGTCCCCAACTTTTTATTTTCTCTCCCCAACCCTCAGTAATATTTTAAGTCAAAAAAAAAGAAAAAAATTTGGCCTGACACCCTAAAAAGTTTGGCCCTACCCCTAAAATTTTCCCCGAACACCAATCTCTCCACCCCCCATCTTGTTTTACACTCTCCCCCAACCCTGAGAAATATTTTTTGTTACAAAAAAAAAAAAGAAAAAATTTGGCCCGAACCCTTAAAAGTTAGGTCCGACCCCTAAAATATTCCCCTCTACGCTCCCCCATCTCTCTAACCTCACTTTCCGTATTTTTTTTACTCTCTCACTACCCTGAGAAATATTTTAAGTTAACAGAATAAATAAGGAAAAAATTTGGCCCAACCCCTAAAAAGTTCGGCCCGACCCCTAAAAGTTTCCCCGACACCTCAATCTCTCCAGCCCCCGCACAAACTTGTTTTTCACTCTCCCCCAACCCTGAGAAATATTTTAAGTTAAAAAAAAAAATAATAAAACCTTTGGCCCGACCCCTAAAATTTTCCCCGACCCCCTAATCTCTCGAGCCCCCCCCCCAACTTTTCTTTCACTCTCCCACAACCCTGAGAAATATTTTAAGTTAAAAAAAAAAAAAAACTTTAGCCTGACCTCTAAAACATTGTGCTCGACCCCTAAAATTTTCACTGACGCCTTAATCTCTCCAGCCCAACCACCTCAACTTTTTTTTCTACTCCCCTCCCCCAAATTTGGGCTGAGGCGCTCACACCGCCGAATACCGACACTCCCCTCCCCAAATGTGGGCTGAGGCGCTTACACCGGCGAATGCCGACACCCCCCCCCTTCCCCCAAATCTGGCTTGAGGCGCTCACACCAGCGAATGCCGATACTCCCCCTCCCCTAAATTTGGCCTAAGGCGCTCACACCGGTGAATGCCGATACTCCCCCTCGCCCAAAGTTTGCGTGAGGCGCACCACCGGTGTATGCCGACACTCCCCCGCCCCCAAATTTCGCCTGAGGCGCTCACACCAGCGAATTCCGACACTCCCCCTCCCCCAAATTCTGCTTGAGGCGCACCACCGGCGTATGTCGACACTCCCCCTCTTCCAAATGTTGCCTGAGGTGCTCACACCAGCGAATGCTGACACACTCCCTTACCCAAATTTCGCCTGAGGCGCCCCACCGGCGTATGCCGACACTCCCCCTCCCCAAAATTGGCCTGAGGCGCACAACTTGTGTATGACGACACTCCCTCGCTCCCAAATTTGGCCCGAGGCGCTCACACTAGCGAATGCCGACACCCCCGTCCCCCAAATTTCACCTGAGGCGCGCACACCGACGCATGCCGACACTCTCTCCTCTCAACAGATACTACACTATCTCCACACCTCTAAAAAAGGAGGAGGTAATTCCTAGGAAGGTGGTATCATGACAACAGAACGGGCGTAGGGAGGAAGGAATAGTAATTAAGAAAAGAAGGTAGAAAGAGTGCGAGTGAGAGGGAAAGTAGGGTTGTAGTGTGAGGGATTTTCTGCCCTACACTCTTTTCCTCTGACGCCATATCGTGACTTGGCATTATTTTTCAAATTATACATGATAGCATTGTTTTTTTCTAAAATTAGTACAAAATAACGTTGAAAATCTAGGAAAAAGCCACCCCCCATTGGAGAAAAGTGGTCAGTCGACCCCCAAAGAGTCAATTTTTTTCCGGTTCTGAGATATTACACGTGCCTGGGCTGGCCGGTCAGAATGATGTCACCCGTGTGACCGTTTGTTGGGTACCCTCGGAGGAGAAGCTTTACATACAAACATACATACATAGACTAGCAAGGCTACCCGGCTTTGCTCGGGGTCATAAAATATAAAATAGATTAAAAAATCGCGTGTGTAACTTCTTTATATTACAACTTCTATGTCTCTCCCTCTCTCTATAGTCGTCTCTTTATCTTTCTACCTTTCTCTTCCCTGGTCGCCCCATTTCACCGCTACTTACTAATTTTGCCTTTTGCGAAAGCTGTTTCTTCCCCACCATTCCTCTTACGTTCCCCAGAGCAAAAGTATGAAATATTTCTATAAAATTAGCACCTCTGTCTGCGCCTTCTATATAGGTACATATCTCCTCTCCGGTGTGCATACTATATAGGTACATATCTCCGCCCCGGTGCACATACTATATACGTACCTATCGCCACCCGGTGTGAATGCTAAATATGTACCTATCGCCGCCCCAGTGTGCATGCTGTATACGTACGTATCGCCGCCTTGGTGCGCGTGCTATGTACGTACTGATCGACGCGCCGGAGCGCATGGTAAATATATACCTATCACCGCCCTGGTGCGCATTCTATATACGTACTTATTGCCGCCCCTGTGCACATGCTATATACGTACCTATCGCCACCCCTATGCACTTCTATGCACGTACCTCTTGCCACCCCTGTGCCCATACTATATATATACCTATCGCTGCCCTGGTGTGCATACTATATTGTACCTATCGCCGCCCCTGTGTGCATACTATATACTTACCTATATCTGCAAGGGAGCACATACTATATATGTACCTATCTCCAGCCCAGTTAGCATACCTGAGAACTCATATTTATGCGCCCCTGTCATGTCAAAGAAAACAAAATAGTGTTTTGTCACTATTCTAAAAAAATAACTCATATTCATACGCCCCTGTCGTATCAAATAACAAAAATCAAGTTCATTTATGTAGTGTCACTATCATAAAAAAGAACTCATGTTAATAAGCCCTGTTTAAGTTCAAGAAAAAAAAAATTCCCAACATTCCAAAAAATGTTTACCCTTCAGCCCCCCCCCCAAAAAAGAGTTTACTCACTCTCAAACCTAAGAAATATTTTAGGTTCAAAAAAAAAAAATTGGGGCCCATCACCCAAAATATTTTTTCTGACCCCCCCCCCAATTTTTTACCCTCCACCCCCAACCGTCCCAACAATATTTTACTCTCCACAACCCTCAGAAATATTTTAAGTCAAAATAAAAAAGATTTGGACCCCCCACAAATATTTCCCCGCCCCACCCCTAATTTGTCCCCCTTCACCACCACCGCCTACAAAATGGTTTTACTCTCCCCCAACCCCTTAAAAAGTTTAGCCCGACCCCTAAGATTTTCCCCGACCTCCTCATCTCTCCAACCTCACCCCCCACCAATTTTTGTTTACTATCCCCCAACCCTGAGAAATATTTTAAGTTAAAAAAAAAATTTGGTCCAACGCCTAACAAGTTTGGCCCGACCTCTAAAATGTTCCTAAATTTGGCTGGGGATAAAGAGATTCGGGGATCTCTCCATCCCCAGCCAAATTTTGTTTACTCTCCCCCAACCCTGAGAAATATTTTAATTAAAAAAAAAAATTGCTCAGACCTCCTAAAAACTTTGGCCCGACCCCTAAAATGTTCCCCTCCCCCTCTCCACATCTCTCCAAGTCCATCCTCCGATTTTTTTTTTTTACTCTCCCCAACCATGAGAAATATTTTAAGTTTAAAAAAAAAAAATTGGGGCCGACCTCCTAAAAAGTTTCGCCTGACCCCTAAAATTTTCCCCGACGCCCGAATCCAGAGCACCACTGAAATCATTCTTACTGATCTCATCTCCTTTTCATCTGCAAAATAGTCTGAAGAGAAACGTAGATAGCGTTAACATTTTATTGAAACTTATCACTATAGTAGATCTATCTAGGATATTGAACACTTTTCTCCTGGATAACGCCGAGTATTTAGGAAATCAAGAAGAAGCACCACCTGTCCCATACCGCAGAAGCACCGGATGCTATAACACAGAAGACTTGTGGTCCTATACCACAGAAGCATCCCTCGGTCACTATACAGAAGAAGCCTAGTGGTCCTATACCGCATTAGCACTCGTGGTTGCTATACTGCAGAAGCCTCGTGGCCCTATACTGCAGAAGCACTCCCGGTCCAATAATGAAGAAGCACCCTTGGTTGCAATACCGCAGAAGCCTCGTTGTCCTATACCGCAGGAGCCCTCCCCCCGGTTGCTATACCACAGAAACCTTGTAACCCTATACGGCAGAAACATCCCCCTGGTTGCTATACCGCAGAAGGACCCTCGGTTTCTATACCGCAGAAGCCTTGTGGTCCTATACAGCAGAAGTACCCCCCGGTTACTATACCACATAAATTCTCGTGGTTCTATACCGAAACCATGTGATCCAATACCGCAGAAGCACCCCCCCGTTCCTATACCGCAGAAGGCTCATGGTCTTATACCGCAGAAGTCCCCCCTCCTGGTGCCATACCGCAGAAGCCACAGGTTCATATAACGCAGAAGCACCCTGCGGGTGCCATACCGCAGAAGACTCAGGTTCATATACCGTAGAAGCCCCTTAACATGGGTGCCATAAAGCAGAAACCTAAGGTTGGTATTCCGCAGAAGCCTCATTGTTCTATAGTGCAGAAGCACACCCCCCGGGTACCATTACGCAGAGGCACCCCTCCTGGGTACAATAACACAGAAGCCTTAGGTTCCTATACCGCAGAAGAACCACCCTCCCTGGGTGCTACATCTCAGAAGCCTCAGGTGCCATACCACAGAAGCCACAGCTTCCTATACAGCAGAAGAACACTCCCGGGTATTATACTGCCTAAGCACCCACCTCGGGTGATATACCACAGAAGTACCCCCGGGTACCATACCGCAGAAGCCTCAGGTTCCTATACCGCAGAAGCACACCCCTGGTACAATACCACAGAAGCCTCAGGTCCCTATACTGCAGAAGCACCTCCTCCCAGTACCATACCGCAAAAGCCACTTGTTGCTATACCGCAGAAGCACCCCCTGGTTGCTATACCGCAGAAGCCTCATGGTCCTATACAACAGAAGCACTCCATTCGTGCTATACCAGAGAAGCAACCCCTGTTGCTCTACCGCTGAAGCACCCCCAGTTGCTATACCGCAGAAGCCTCGTGGTCCTATACCGCAGAAACACCCTCCCGGTTGCAATACCGAAGAAGAACCCCCAGTCCAATACCGCAGAAGCGCCCCCCCCCCCCCGAATGTTATACCTACAAAGCCTAGTTGCACTATACCTCAGAAGCACCTTCCGGTTGCTATACCGCAGAAGCCTTGTGGTCCTATATAGAAGAAGCCCCCCCGGTCCCTATAGAGCAGAAGCACACCACCGGTTGCTATACTGCAGAAGCACCCCCTGGCTGCTATACAGAAGAAGCCTCATGGTCCTATACCACAGAAGCACTCCATGGGTGCTATAATGCAGAAGTACCCCCGGTTGCTATACCGCAGAAACCTCGTAGTCCTATACCGCAGAAAAACCCTCCCGGTTGGTATACCGCATAAAAACCTGTGGTTGCTATACCACAGAAGCACCCCCGGTTGTTATACTGCAGAAACCTCGTAGTCCTATACCGCAGAAAAACCCTCCCGGTTGGTATACCGCATAAAAACCTGTGGTTGCTATACCACAGAAGCACCCCCGGTTGTTATACTGCAGAAGCCTCGTAGTCCTATACCGCAGAAGCACACCTCCCCCGGTTGCTGTACCGCAGAAGAACTCTCGCTTTATATACCACAGAAGCCTTGTGGGCCTATACCGCAGAATATCCCCCGGTTGCTATAGCCAGAAGCCTCGTAGTCCAATACCGCAGAAGTACAACCACCGTCGGTTCCTATACCGCAGAAGCCTTGTGGTCCTATACAGCAGAAGCACCCTCCCCCCAGTGCTTTAGCGCAGAAGAACACCTGAGTACCATACAACAGAACCCACAGGTTCCTATACCGCAGAAGCAGCCCCCTGATGTCATACTGCAGAAGCCTCAGTTTTCTATCCCGCAGAAGCCTCAGGTCCTTATATTGCAGAAGCACCCCCCGGTTACTACACTGCAGAAGCCTTGTGGTCTTATATTGCAGAAGCACCCCTTCCCCTGTTGCTATACCGCAGAAGCCTTGTGGTCCTATACAGCAGAAGCACCCCTGGTTGCTATACCTCAGAAGCATCCCCGGCCATATACCGCAGAAGCACCTCCCCCAGTTGCTATACCCCAGAAGCACCCCCTGGTTGTTATATCTCAGAAGCCTCATGGTCCTATACCGCAGAAGCCTAGTGGTCCTATACCGCACAAGCCTAGTGGTCCTATACCGCAGAAGCACCCACACCCGGTTCTTATAACGCAGAAGCCTCGTGGTCCTATACTGCAGAAGCCCCCACCCCATTGCCATACTGATAAAGCACCCCATGGGTGCCATACCGCAAAAGGCTCAGGTTCCTATATCGCAGAACACCGCCCCCTGGGGGCCATACTACAGAAGCTTCAGGTTTCTATACCACAGAAGCACCCCCAGTTGCTATACGGCAGAAGAACTCTCAGTTGCTATACGGCAGTAGTATCCCCGGTTGCTATACCGCAGAAGCCTTTTGGTTCTATACGGCATAAGAACCCACCGGTGGCTATACCGCAGAAGCCTCATAGTACTATACCGTAGAAGATCCCCTCCCCACCGCGGTGCCATACCGCAGCAGCACCCAATGGGTGCCATACAGCAGAAGCCTTATGTTGCTATACCGCAGAAGACTCGTTGTCTTATACCGCAGAAGCACCGCTCAGGGGGCTATGCTGCAGAAGAACCCCCAAATATTATCCTGCAGAAGGCTCAGGTTCCTATACGCAGAAGAACCCCTCCCCCCCCCGGTTGCTATACTGCAGAAGCCTCGTTGTATTATATTGCAGAATAACCCTCCGGTTGCTATACCGCAGAAGCACCCCCTGTTGCTATACCGTAGAAGCACCCCACCTTGTCCTATACCGCAGAAGGACCTCATGGTTGCTATACCGCTGAAACACCCCAGTGTTGCTATTTTGAAAAAGCACCCCTGGTTGCTATACCGCAGAAGCCTTGTGGTCCGATACCGCAGAAGAATCCCCAGTTGCTATACAACAGAAACACCCCCAGTTGCAATACCACAGAGGCCTTGTAGTCTCATACCGCAGAAGCCCTCATCCCTGGTTCCTATACCGCAGAAGCACCCCATATGTGCCATACCGCAGAAGCTTCAGGTTCCTATACCGCAGAAGCCTCAGGTGTCTATACTGCAGAAGCATAGTGGTCCTATACCGCAGAAGCCCCCATCCCTGGTTCCCATACCGCAGAAGCACACCATATTTGCCACACCGCAGAAGCTTCAGGTTCCTATACCGCAGAAGCCTCAGGTTTCTATACCGCAAATACATAGTGGCCTATACCACAGAAGCCCCCCTTCCGAGTGCTGTACTGCAGAAGCACCCGCTGGTGCCATACCGCAGACGCCTCAGGTCCCAATACTGCAGAAGCACACACCCCACCTGTACCATACCGCAAAATCCTCAGGTTCCTATACCGCAGACGCACTACATAGGTACTATATTGCAGAATCACCCTCCGGTTACTATACCGCAGAAGCTTTGTGGTCTTATACAGCAGAAGCACCCCCTGGTTTCTATAGTGCAGAAGCCTTGTGGTCCTATACTGCATTAGCACTCCCAGTTGCTATACTGCAGAAGCCTTGTGGCCCTATACTGCAGAAGTACCTGCGGTCCAATACCGCAGAAGAACCCCCCCCCACCCGGTTACTATACCGCAGAAGCCCTAGGTCCTATACAGCAGAAGCCCCTCGCTCGGTTCCTATAGAGCAGACGCCTCGTAATCCTATACCGCAGTAGCCCTCCCCACAGCCTTCCCCCTGTGCCATACCGCAGAAGCACCCCATGGGTGCCATACCGTAGAAGCCTCATGTTTCTATACAACAGAAGCACACCCTCCCCGGGTGACATACCTCAGAAGCCTCAGGTTCTGATACTGCAGAAGTCCCCCTCCCCTCTTGTTGCTATAGCGCAGAAGCCCTGTGGTCCTATACTGCAAAAAAACCCTCCCGGTTGCTATACCGCAGAAGAACCCCAGGTCACATACCGCAGAAGCCCCCCCCCCCACGTTTGTTATACCACAGAAGCCTCGTGCCACTATACCGCAGAAGCACCCTCCGGTTTCTATACTGCAGAAGGCTTGTGGTCATATACCGCATTAGCACTCCCGGTTGCTATACTGCCGAAGCCTCGTGGCCCTATGCTGCAGAAGCACCTCGGGTCCAATACCTCAGAAGCACCCCCCCTACCGGTTTCTATACCGCAGAAGCCTAAGGTCCTATATAGCAGAAGGCCCCCCTCCCGGTTCCTATAGAGCAGAATCACACCCCTTGTTGCTATACCGCAGAAGCACACCCTGGTTGCTATACAGCAGAAGCCTTATAGTCCTATACCACAGAAGCACTCAATGGGTGCTATAACGCAGAAGAACCCCCGGTTGCTATACCGCAGAATCACCCCCCTGGTGCCATACTGCAGAAACCTCATGTCACTCTACTGCAGAAGCACCCCTTGGTTGCTATACTGCAGAAGCCTCTGGTCCTTTATTGCAGAATAACCCTCCGGTTACTATACCACAGAAGCACCACTCCGGTTGCTATACCGCAGAAGCTTTGTGGTCCTATACAGCATAAGCACCCTCAGTTGCTATACCGCAGAAGCATCCCTGGTCCTATACCGCAGAAGCACCCCCTTAATTGCTATACCGCAGAAGCACCCCCTGGTTGCTATACCGCAGAAGCCTCATGGTCTTATAAAAGAGAAGCACTCTATGGGTGCTATACCGCAGAAGCAATCCCAGTTGCTATACCGCAGAAGCACCCCCAGTTTCTATACCGCAGAAACCTCATGGTCCTATACCGCAGAAACACCCTCCCAGTTGCTGTACCACATAAGAACCCGTGGTTGCTATACCGCAGAAGCACTCCCTGTTGCTATACTGCAGAAGCCTCGTAGTCCTATACCGCAGAAGCACTCCTCCGGTTTCTGTACCGCAGAAGCCTTGTGGTTCTATACGGCATAAGCACCCCCCGGTGGCTATACCGCAGAAGCCTCGTAGTCCTATACAGAAGACCCCCTCCCCACCTCAGTTCCATACCGCAGCGGCACCCCACGGGTGCCATACTGCAGAAGTCTCAAGTTGCTATACCGCAGAAGCACCTCCGGGGTTCAATACTGCAGATACCTCATGTTTCTATACCGCAGAAGCCTTGTTGTCTTATACCGCAGAAGCACCCTCAGGGGGCTATGCTGCAGAAGAACCCCCCAAATATTATCCCGCAGAAGCCTCAGGTTCATATACGGCAGAAGAACCCCCGGTTGCTATACTGCAGAAGCCTTGTGGTATTATATTGCAGAATCACCCTCCGGTTTATATACCGCAGAAGCACCCCCCCTGTTGCTATACCGTAGAAGCACCCCCCCTGGTTGCTATACCGCAGAAGCACCTCTGGTTGCTTTACCGCAGAAGCCTCGTGGTCCTATACCGCAGAAGATCCTCATGGTTGCTATACGCCGAAGCACCCCATGGTTGCTATACCGCAGAAGCCTCGTGGTCCGATACCGCAGTAGCCCTCATCCCTGGTTCCTATACCACAGGTGCCATAGCGCAGAAGCTTCAGGTTCCTATACCACAGAACCCTCAGGTTTCTATACCGCAGAAGCATAGTGGTCCTATACCACAGAAGCCCCCCCCCCGAGTGGTGTACCGCAGAAGCACCCCCATGGTGCCATACAACAGAAGCCTCAGGTCCCAATACTGCAGAAGCACAATGCCCCACCTGTACCATATTGCAAAAGCCTCATGTTCCTATACCGCAGAAGCACCCCCCGGTTGCTATACTGCAGAATAACCCCCCTGGTGCCATACCGCAGAAGCCTCAGGTCACTATACCGCAAAAGCACCCCCGGTTGCTTTAGCACAGAAGCCTCCTGGTCCTATACCGCAGAAGCACCTCATGGTTGCTGTACCGCCGAAGCACTTCATTGTTGCTATACCGCAAAAGCACCCCCAATTGCTATACCGCAGAAGCCTCGTGGTCCGATACCGCAGAAGAATCCCCAGTTGCTATACCACAGAAGCACCCCCAGTTGCTATACCGCAGAAGCCTCGTAGTCTTATACCGCAGTAGCCCCCATCCCTGGTTCGTATACCGCAAAAAAAACCCACAGGTTCCATACCACAGAAGTTTCAGGTTCCTATACCGCAGAAGCCTCAGGTTTCTATACCGCAAAAGCATAGTGGTCCTATACAACAGAAGCCCCCCTCCCGAGTGCTATACTGCAGAAGAACCCCCCTGGTGCCATATCTCAGAAGTCTCAGGTCCCAATACAGCAGAAGCACCCCCGGTTGCTATACCGCAGAATCACCCCCCGGTGCCATACCACAGAAGCCTCAAAAGCACCCCCCCGGTTGCTATACTGCAGAAGCCTCGTGGTCCTATATTGCAGAATCACCCTCCGGTTACTATACCGCAGAAGAACCCCCCCCCCCCGGGTGCCATACCTCAGAAGCCTCAGGTGCCTATACTGCAGAAGCCCCCACCCCTCTGGTTGCTATACCGCAGAAGCCTTGTGGTCCTATACCGCAGAAGCACCCCCCTGGTTACTATACCGCCTACGGGCGCTCACACCGGCGAATGCTGACACTCCATCCCCCCCCCCAATTTAGCCTGAGGCGGTCACATCGCCGAATGCCGACACTCTCTCGGCAATTGTTTTCGTCAGACAATGCTGGAATTTTAGTCGTAATTATAATGAACAGAAGGGACACCTTAAAAGCGCCCAGTGCTTAGCCTTGTTTCCTGACTAGTATAATGCACCCTGTCTCTCTTGCTCTCTATCTGGGTGACTTGAGGACAGTTTTTTGTCACTACCTCTCACATGACTAGTCTGGATCGCTCTTCTTCCGACAGGTTGAGGGTACAGGTTATACAGCTTGTCTGGCTGCTGTTTCCGACTAGTAGTGCAGGAGTCCTTACTCTTAAGTAGCGCTGATAGCGGCTGCTTCATCAACAGCTGCATAATATCGCATAGTAAATGGCTCTACAGTTATCTCCAGTTAGCTTTTAGTAGGCCACCACCGTCATGTATGATGTCTCGACTCAGGGTCATGTGATGTGAGCTTATTGGCACAAAACAAGCACTTAACTTACCCTCCCCACTCTATCTAAACCAAAATGGCAATAAAAAGAAAAATAACTAAACTAAACAAGACACCCACAAAAAATATTTTCAACTCCGCTCTTGAGGCTAGCATTCACAAAAATCCGGATGCTTAGTACCAATATCAATGACGTAGAAACATTTCTCCTAGTAAACTACACGGATATCTTAGCACTAAGTTAAACAAACATACAATCCTCCATCTCCTTACACAATTTTGACATGATTTATTACCTCCCACTCTACCGTAAAGACTCTGACAAACATATGCACGTTGTTCTTTGCCTGAAGATTTCACCCTGCTTTACTCTATCTCTGACAGCATAGATACAGCACTCTCACTTGACTCGAGTGGCCAAATTCATGTATTTGGGTATTTTAATGTACATTAGAGTGGCTGACTAGGATTCAATTCACCAGCAATACAGACACAGCTGGTAACTCAACGTATAGTTTGTCCATAACGCACTCCTTTACACTGACTGGCATCTTCCTGACTCGACTCCTTGAGAATGTGGGCCAACAAGCTTCACTTCTCGACGTGTTCTTGACCTCCCTGTCCGAGGCTTGTGCGACGAACGCTTTTATCTCGCTCGGTGACGCTGATCCCTTAGTGGTAATGATTGATATCACCCTAAAATCTCGTCACAAACTGATTATCCATTGCTAAAAACGACGGGATACTACAAGCGGGCTAATCGTGGATCTATCAGAGATCACCTCAGAAACGCCTTATGGAGTGAAACCTTTTTTCTCTCTGCTGATCAGTGCGCAAATGAGTTAACCGAATAGGTCAAAGCAGGAATTAGATCACATATCCTCGTGCGTAGATTCTACAGCAGGCCACACTCTCCACAATGGTTCACCTCGAAATGTACAGTTCCTATGCTCAGAAGAAGCAAGCACTCCGACAATTTAACCGGCATAAGTCAACTACAAATAAACATAACATTTTAGTGTCAAGAAATCACTGTAAGACTGTAATAAATGAAGAAAAGAGAAGGTACACAGATATGACCAGAAAACGTATTCAGTCACATAAACTAGGTACTCGTGATTTCTGAATAATCTAGAAAACTGTAGTTAACAATGAGAAATCAACAATTCACCCGCTACCTAACCACAATGATGTCGTTGGCACGGCAACTTATAAGGCTTAACTTCTTGTCCAGCCTTTCGCCTTAAACTCGATGTTGGACTCCGCAAACCACTCTCTCACAAATGTCCTATTGCGGACTAAAGCCACACTTGATTATTTAGCCATCACCCTATCTCATGCTCAAGACATCCTAAAAAACTTTGATCCCTCCAAAGCATATGAACTTGATCCTATACCAGTAATAGTAATGAACAAATGATCTGCTTTACTGTCCCAATTTTCTCCAAAGTGCTTACTTAATAGCTGGAGAACTATTTCTTTGATACCAGTCTTTAATAATTGTGGAGATCAAACTGACCCTCAGAATTATCGCACAGTCAGTCTACTCTCGTTTTCGCTAAGCTATTTGAATTTTTTCATCAATCTAGGGATAGTGCGTCAGCTTGTTTATGACAAACTTCTTTCTGACTATCAGTATGTATAGATGAAAACACGGTCGACTGCTGATATCCTAACAGCCATCTATGAACACATATATTTACACCGGACAAGGCAGATGAAGCTAGGATGGAAGCTAGGGCGGAAGCGTTTGATATACCCAAAACTTTTGAAAAGGTATGCCATAAAGTTATTCTCATAAAAAGTAATTCATATGATATTATTGGACGAATATTTAATATAATTATATCTTCTGTATACAAAAATCGAGGTTGTCCTCGATAGCCGTTCATCCAAACAACATGACAAAAATGCTGGTGTACTCAAGGGATCAATCCTTGGACTTTTATTTTTCCTGATTTTCATAAACAACCTCTCTGATTACATTGTGTCTGAGATGGGTATATTTGCTGACAACAACACCCTCTATTTTCGTCAGTGAGTAAGACGGACGGGCACATATTCCAGGCAATGGCTAAATCCTTAGAAAGTTATCTGCAGTTTTTAGTGGAATGAGGTCATAAATAGATGGTATCATTTATTGCTGCTAAGACAAAGCTGCGTTTGATTCCAACTACAGCTAACATCTTCAACGCCGATTGTCATGGCCAAATGCACCCTGTTTGAAAGTCCTACGTCTAAACTCATCTGCCTAGAATTTACAAGTAACATGAATTGGAGCAAATGCATAGAAGACATTTCCAAGGCTGCTGCAGAGAAAGTTGGCTCCCTATTAAAAGGTAGTAAACTTCTCACCCCTGACAGTATCCTATATCTCTACAAAGCCACCATCCACCTATGCATGGATTATTGTTGTCCAATATGGGATGGTGCATTATCCCTGTCCCATCGCCACAATGTTGCAACCATTATACTTGTTTTACAAGTACTTCAATGGATTGTGCTCCGATGAAGTTTCTACTGTGTTTCCCCCTCGACGTAAAGAAACTCGACCAGCCCAACAGTCAGCAAAATCCCATCTATTCACTGTGGAGACCCCCAGATGCCGGAGAGCCTTCTACTCCAATAGCTTCTATCCTGTCGGTCTTTAGGACCACCTCCCCGCTCCTTGTTTCCCCGACTGTACGGACATGCCGAAATTTAAAACTAATGTGAACAATCATCTCGCTACACAGATCCCAGCTTAGGATGATCTCCAAAACTTTCACTCTAATTCTCAGCAGCCCCTTATGTCTACAGTGGAAACTTGTCTCGTTTGGGGTGAACTAGATTTAAAGAAAAAAGTAGTATACACTTTAATGGTGACACATCATTATCTGTTTTTTATTACTGTTGTTTGTTTTTTTAATTTCTTTTAGCTGTAGTTTGAACCTTCTGTTAAGAGAACATGGGTAGTCCTAATTGAACAAGTAAACCTAATAATGTAACTGTAAATGATTAAGTAATTTATGTGCAACTATAATTAAAATCGCTAGCTAAATATATATTTTTTATTATTCATTTAAATTTGATTTATATTATTTTTTCTAATTACATTTAATATTCGGGGGTGCGCGCATATTTTTTTAAATTATTTTCTATATTGGTGTAATTAATATATTTTGGTAGATGTTTTAATATAATATGATCGTTCACAGCATTATTCGTTACTTATACTAGTTAAGGTTTTGTATGTATTAACTATTTTTATGTTTTTTTTAAATACGCATAGTACATTTTACAATGCACGCAAAGTTTTTAGCAACCTACAACGCCTTTGTTTTACCAAGCGACTAATTTGAAGTTGCATATTACTTAGGTTATAACATACTTTTGTAATAAAAAATATTTCGATACTTCTCTAAGTACAATGGTTTATACTGAACGATTCCCGGAATGATGCATCTCGTGTAATTTACAATCTGATATCGAAAGTAAATAGTGTATTTGTTTGGTTAACCACGGGTGTAGGAAATATCTGGAGATTATATTTAAATAAAATTACTGCCAGAATTTCGGCTAGGCTACGCGAGGTGTAAATTATGACTCAAGGATATGATAGAACCTTTTCCCACTAAATAATGGGTAATGAGCAACTCACATTTAAAGGAGTTGTATTCTATAGTGTTATAAAATCTACTATTAAATAAAGAGCGTTTTTGATTCATCAAGAATAAACTAACTTCTCGGAAAAATAACAAATATTATATATTCGTTTCAAGAAAATACATAATATTTAAACAGTCAACATCATTTATTTTTAGCTTATATATTTAAAGAATACATACAAATTCCATGGTTTTATCGCAAATAATTAAGATATATTGAAGATATGTATTGCATTTTGGTGTAGAATGAAATACCGAAACAATATAAAGTAAGAAAGCGTATAATTGAGATAAAATGTTCACGTTGATTAGTCAACCGCATATATGATAAACTCAGATAACTATTTGTGAATAACCATGTCATGAGGAGTGTTTCTATATTTAAATGATGTTCATGTGTTGTTGAGATATTTCCAATGTTGTTGTTATAACAACCACGATAAGGATAGTAATCCGAAATACTCAAATAACTAGTGGCAGAAATGGCGCTGACAGAAATGTTACACGGTTGACAAAATTGATTTCCCGGATAATTATTTACTGACATTAATTTTAGGGTATGATGTACTGTCCACTATATACCTTGAACTCGTACTATTCAGATTATGAGACTTTTTCAAATACATTCCGCTTGTACCATTTCACAAGAACGGATAAAAAGACGAATAAACACACATGCATCTCGTAATAATAATCTAGTTATGACAATAGGTAATTCATGTTCTAACAATACGTAATGTAAAGAATTGATTGTTCAAATCAACCAGTCAGGCATATTGCTAGTATTAACGCACGATCATACGAGTGGTTAGGGTTAACATTCACCGTTTCTACAACAATGAATGCACCAACGAATAGTTTTAATAGAAATTGTGTTTAAGAATTAACGAAAATGTAAAGACTATATCTCTATAATAAGGACTAACGTTTAATGATTGGAATATGTATAACCATATACCAGTTAAGTTAGCGAGTAAGAAACTACCGGACGAAAGCATTTCAAGTGTTTAGGGGAACGCAGAAAGCAAATAGCAAGTCTGCCAACTTCAAACCGCAGTCTTAAATGACATCAGACTAAAATATTTACAATCTATTTCCATAATGAGCCGTTTGTTTTCGTCATTCATTTTCTGTAGCGATTAATGCACTTTTTTCTTTCTATTTCGAGATTTCCGCTTTGACAATTTTTTTTGTTCCTTTCTCATTATTTTCGCTTCACAGATTGATAGGTTAGTTTATATGAATATTAATATTAGTGCGAACATAAGCGAAGCATGATGATTTTCCTTAATTTTTGACGGAGGATTAGACTCGTATACAGTCAAAAATACACAAATAATGGTATTTCCTTGTTCAATGTTTGCTGTTCAGAAAATAAACTTTGAAAAGAGTTCTACTTTAGCTATTCTCACAGTATTTAATACGAGGATATTATTTAGCAAATAGATAACCTCGACAGCTGTGGAATTAGATATATTTATTCGGAATCATATTAGAGCTATCATTGTTATTACGCACTAATAATCTTTATAAGAAATTACTCGTATACTATGTGTAGGCAGTCTAGTCTCACATTTAATAACACCCACACAAGAAGATATGAGGTAAGAGAGACACATCAGACTACACCTTCCAAGCAACGTCTAAGCTTTATTTCATAAAGAAATAAAGAATAAATTATATTTGAATAGTGCACCACCGCTGTCAACTTTAATGCCTTCCTTATATAAATCTTAAAAGACAAACACGAGGAGTGATTCTAAAGTTTTGATGAATAAATGAATGACAAATTTCGCTACATTTGAAGCGAGACAAAATATCGAAAAGTTCTGTAATCGGCCAGACATCACGGACCATTACGTTTACAAATCAAATGATGTGAGCTGAAGCTTGAAAGTTATTCCAAGACAGAATCTAAGAATCGAACCTTATAGGACACTTATGAATCAAAAGCGATATGACTAACAGTGATCTCAGAAATCCTGAAGGTGACAGCTACACATCCGGAATTCAGACTTCATTAATAACAATGGTTTACAAGAAAAAATTGGTCTGAGGCAAAAATGATGATCTGGGTTTGCTGAATTCAAATTTATAAATAGTGTTGCTCTATCACCTCTAGTTTTCTGGCTTTTAAATAGTCTCATTTTAGTATAAACAGAGAATAAATGTGCATATTTCAAGAGTTGCAGCAGCTTATAACAGATAAAACAAGATTGATAAAGAACACTGATTGAATAAATATACTTGGATGACACAATTGCACAATTCATAGTAACACAGACAGTCAAAAGTTTGTTTTTTAAGAAGATCCGGTGTATTTAGCCTCCGGGATGTCACGCAAGGGCATCCAACAGAAGTCTCCCATTATGTCAGGGTTCCATTTGCCTTGATAGTTGATTTCCATCTTCGTAATGTCTTAGTGGAATCATTATCCATGCTCATCACTCACTGATCCAAGGTTTGGCGGGAAGAAATTGAGGTGGGAATGGAGAAAATGAATCTTGAGTGACATTCGGCACCCCATATCATCGTAAGACTTTAGCAATTATATATATAATGTAATGCTATCAATTACATTTAGTGCATAATAACTAAAATAAAAAGCAATAAGTCTCAAAATATAAGAATTAGCCCTGAATAAATATACGCTTGTATGTATTGTATATGCACAAAATGCACACTATGCATATCTTAAAAAAACTAGAGACATGAGTAAAAACGGATTTCAAATTTGAATTCACCACCCTCAATTTCTTTGTAAATCAGTGTAATTTACAATGTTTGAACGGTCCTCGTCTCTAACTTGTAGATCTTAATCTCAACTCGATTAAAGTATGCCGGTTGCTTGCATGATCCCGGATTTGTAAATAAAAGTTCCAACAATGGTTATGCATACGATCGTTTCTAAGACGATTAGGAATGTTTTTATTCTCATAAGGTTTTCCCCTTTAATTTTGATATGTACTTTACTCAAGGCATTTTACAATATATATATATATATATATATATATATATATATATATATATATATATATATATATATATATATATATGAACAAATAAATTAAAAATATTCCCGCTAAATAGGAAGTATCCTTATTTTTATCAACTGTGTTTCAAGATATAAGTATAAGGCAAGGCCAGCCGGATATCGTAAATCTCGTTATGACACGTATGCCTGTTTACGTGATATCATATTATTTTTTATTTATTTTCTTGTGCTCAAGACTATTAGGTTAATGTATGTAACATAGCTTGCACTATTCTTAAAGTGGTAACACTGGCTTTATATGATGAGTTGATATTATTTTAGAGTGCCTTATTAAAAAAAGGGCTGTGTTATATGGTTTTCGTTAACCTTTTATATTTAAAACTACTTGACTCGACCCGACCCAGATTTGCTCAAGTGTATATGATGTTGTATATATTTCCAACAACATATTATACTTAGTAGATATACCAGATGTCTTTGCCAAATTACCTTGGAACCTGCTATTTTAACTATAAATTAATAAATATAAAATACACTGGTTTTAATTAAAGTTCAGGCATCTTTCTCTAAATTATTTTCGAAGCTTTTGTTTTTACTGAAGAAATCAAGAGAGGCGCGATAGCGCTCTATCCCTTAATAGACCTCAAGAATGGCCTATGCTGGAAATCTCATTTCTTTGATCAATCATAACTCAAAAAACAATAAACCAAATTAGTTACAACTTTGCACAAAATGTGTATTTGATAGGTTCTATAAGTGTGTAGAATTTCAGCATCATTAGTCAAGGCAACCCAGAGATCCAGAAAGTTCAATCATGAAATCATGTTATCTGTGTGTACGTACGTACGTATGTGCCACCCTGTATCTCATCAACTATTTGATGGATTCAGCTGATGTTGGGCAGAGATAGAGGTTCTTGAGTCTAGTTGATGGCATTTTAATTTCAGTTTACCATATACCTTAGTTTTCCAGAAAATTCACCAGAAACTTAAAAATGACCATTGTATTGAGGCATAGTCTTTACAAAAGTTTTGACATTCCATGATAAATGCCAGTATACTGAAATCACATGCCCATAATAGGGTTAAGATGAAAATTCATATACACTAAATGTACAAAAGCAAGGAAATTCCCAAATGTTTACACTTTTATTGTCATTAAGGGTATGCAAGTACAGCAGGGCTATGTATTTTACTAGTAAGAATTTATCTTCAGCGCACCTCACACACTTCATCTACTCATGCATAGAGATTTATACTGTAGTGATGTGATAATGAAATGGTTTGGTTGATATGTAGTCATACCCTTAATGACAACAAAAGTGTAAAAATTTGGGAATTTCCTTGCTTTTGTACATTTAGTGTATATGAATGTTCATCTTAACCCTATTAAGGGAATATGATTTCTGTATACTGGCATTTTTCATGGAATCTAAATAGACCTTCAAAATGCGAACAAAGGAAAAATGAAACGAAAACAATTTCAGGAATAGGGAGCATAATATTTTTTTGTTTGCGTTGCCAAAGTTATGTTCTTACTCCATCTTTGTCTTTCATTCTAACGTCTAGGCTTCAATGTTGCGTATTGTTAACAGACGGAAACACACGGAAGTTACGGGTGTATATCTGGGGGGCATGTATAGTATGAAATCAGAAAACCTACTTGTATTTATTTTTCCAATAGTAAAAATACAGAGGAAGGTACATTTGTAAGTTTAGAAGTTTAACATTTCTAAAGGAAGTCGGTAGTAAACGACTATCAAATACATAAACGTATATCGAAGAAAGAGTAATTCTATTTTTAAGATAAAAAAATAAGGAAACAATGTTGGAAGTCATTTTGAATTGTGCGTATTCAAAAAAAAAACGGATGTTACCGGTGTATGTCTAAATCTGTATTGGTTCTTACGAAAATATCGTGCAAGACGTAGTATGCAGTCAATTAACACGATTGAAATGTAAATTGCTATTAGGAAACAACAGAGACCGATAAATGATAACATTGACCACATAGTCAGAATCACATCGTGTTTTTTTTTAGATTATTAAGGCCTAACATGGTCAATTAGACAGGACAACTGTTAGAAGATTTTCTTGCCAGACTGAGCTACACACCGAAAATATTTTTCTTTTATTTTAATTAATAAATATTATTTTCCTTATATTTACAAAAGTAGATTTGAATAAATATCCTACTATCTACGTGGTAATGTTTTTTTTTAAAATAAATTAGTATTTATTTAACAAATAAGGCATAAAACTATCAAAGTGTGGGGAAAATGAGGATCGTTGGTTATCTTTGGTCTAATGTAACGAAATTGATTTTCCTACACTTCACTAGACTCATTTCAGTCACCACAATACCACATTTACTCTAGGTGGCATCATACTTAAAAATGCTCCCATAATGTTTTAGAAAATTTTGATTTCATTAATAAATATAACTTTTTACAAATTCATTGTCAGTGGGGAGTTAGACAAAAAAGAACATGAAACCGGTTAATTTATATGTTTTACGTCTCCTTGTTCTCAAAAGAAATGTGTCCCTACTGGATTAAATTTAAAAAGACTATGTCGGTGTTTCCGAATCGAAACCACAACGTTTTGAACGACTTTAACAGAATGTTATTTTTGTTACCACGTTTTGATCACGACTATTGAAATTACTCATTAAAAATATGCATTTTCATGGAATGAGTGAGGGTACACTTTGATCTTCAACTTCATTATATAGTGTTCATATGCTGTTACTTTTTGTATTCCACGTTTCAGTATCCGAACTTATCAGATAAAACCTCACAAAATAATAGAAAGAAGATTCATTAAAATAAATGTGAAATCTATTATTGATTATGAAAAATTTTATATAAACATGTATTTTTTATATTTTATACTTTTTGTCAAAATTAAAAATATTTTATGGTTGGCATATTTTCATTTAATACATTCAGTTCAATGTGCAAGTGAATGAATATAGAAAACTGATTAAGTCAATCAATATCATGTTTTGACAAGTTAGCAAATAGTAAGGCAAATATAAATATAGCTATATACTATATATAAAACTAGCGGAACCCGTCGCCCGGCGTTGCACGGGAGAAAGTAATATCTATTGCATGACGTCCAATAAAAAAGAAACAGCCTATTGTTTTTTTCTGCCCCGTCTATCGTCTTATCGAATATTTTATATTAAAAAAAAGAAAAAAATGGTAGAGTAGAATGGGATCGAACGCTAAAACTGGCGATCATGAAACCTGCTTTCTTACCTACTGCGCCACGCTCCCGGGTTAAAAATGCAAGGGAAAATAGGCCAATTAACCTAAGCTTCATTATTGGCACCTGTGTTTTGTGAAAATTAAACTGTGTTTATTAGTTCCCGGTGTCGATGAGTGTAGTCACAGTACATAATTGTTAGGGAGAAAAGTTTTTGCTACCACCTATATGGAGTTGGTTTGTTCGAGAGCCGTAGATGCTGGGCCAAATGTAATATTTAGTGTTAGCTGGAAAAAAATAATAACAATTTTAGTAAAACACGCTCGAGTGAACAAGTGTAGTATAGTGGTGAGTTTAGTAGCCTGTGATGCATGTGGTTATTTTCCTATACTCCGAGAAGGTACAGGGGAAAAATCGTCTCTACTTTATATATTAGATAATTAGACAAGCGTTTACATTTTTAATTGATCAATATTCTTAATTCTAAATGCTTAAAAGAAGCTTCACAAACACGACAACAAACATATAATGAACCACACACGTAACGCACTCATATTTCACATAAAAAAAGCACGAAATATATCTAACACATTTTATGATCATAAACACGTGTAAGCGCTTTTCGGCAAATCCATAAATAGACAAACGAGTATCATGGGTACTCCTTAACTAAAAGAAAATATTCTTCTTTCGTGTGAATCAGATGAGTCTAGTGTTGACATTAGTTTCTCCGATGTTTTTCTAGTTAGACATATTTATAGAAAGACATCGGGTACATACGGGAAGAACCAAGAGAAGATTGCCAACATCCCTAAGTGAAAGTTGTACTGTGGAACCGACTGGGTTCGAACTTGGAACACCCAGGTCTTCAGTCCCTGTCGATATCCACTTAACCACCGTCACCTCCCAAAAGAAACTATAACAGCTGTGAACTTCCATGATGAAACTTCTTAGTCTTTTGGCTAAGATCAAAGTATAATATCTGTTCCGATGGATACTACATCCCATAGACTGGTATTGTCTTGGCCTTCGTGGCTTGATTTACGCCGGTCTGTGGGTTTGTCTTGTGCAGTTCTAGGAGGTGCACCCCCCCCCCCTCTTTGGGGAGGAGTATGTTTATTGCTTACTGCTGGAGGCGCCCCCACCGGGGAATGCCGACGGGGCTGCCCAGGAATTTTTCGTAGGCAAGAGTGCTCACCTTCTCGAGCGCTGGCTTTTCAAATCACACTTTCCTGACCTTGTGTCACATCTCACCTTGTAAGCGTAGATGAATCTCTTCCAGTATGACATAGCAAATATACTTGGTTATAGTTCTAGTGTATACAAAGACACCCCTACAATAGGAGCCATAATTATAGTATCATTATAATACATATTTAATCTTGATTATCTAGATGATAAAGAATGAATAGCAGTTATCTTTTACGTATCTGCGACACACTAACAAAATATAAACAGATAAAAACTCAAATGATACACAAATATTTTTTGGTGATTTAATGCGCATTAAAACAAATTAATATTAGATATATATTCAAATTTGAATTCTGAAAATGTTTCTACATTTTCAGATCTTATGATTCTTTAGAATATTTGTAAACAAACATCATTTCGTTATCTACTACATTTGCCAGTTCATATTCAAATGATTTCAAATTCACACAACGATTGCTTACACAGATCTAACTGTTATGTGTATTGGCTGATATGTTTATCGGTAGAAGTATAAAAATGACTTTTATTTTCGTGTGGTGGTATTGCGCCGGCTCGAAGACATTCCTACAAGACTTTCTGGTATACAATTGAGAGGTGTTTTTTTAAACTTCACCGACGGTATCGTAGACTTAGACGTGAAACAAAATTTCAAATATAAAAGTTTGTGGAAGAGGAGATGCACTGGTAACCAAAAACATCGCCAGAGATCTTCGTGTCCCAAGAGATTCGCATATTTAATATTTAAACAATTTCCCATAGTATTAACAGTTAATTAGTTTTCTCATTCAAATTTGTTAATATAAATATACTTTATTCGACATTAATAATGTTTAGTTTCATTAACTTTGACGAGAAAATTCTGGTGATTTCAAATAATATTCATTTTTGGACAACCCTTGTATATTTGAAGAAAAAGTTACAATAATGCGCAGATCTCGTATACTTAATTTACTCTCTGATTTGCGAATAAATATTACTCAGGAATGTAAAAAAAGCATACATTAAGGGAGAAGTTTCATGGCTGAATCCATTTTTATATTCAGTCCTAAAATTTAACAGGTAAGCATACTCATTATTGTTAGAATCGCTTATCTGAAACTATTAAAATGTTAGTATCAGACTTGTACTAATATTAAAATACATTTGTAATAATGCATGAGATTTTTCTTTAAATTTTAATGTCAATTCGGCTGAAGTATAACCGCTAGACATCTTCAATTGAGGACGTGATTTGTACTTAATAGATACACATTTGGTGAAATAATTATGTTGAAAATTGAATACAAATGACCTCATTTTCATATCCTAGAAATAAATATTATTTCATTAACAGTATATTATTTAGGTACTAAAAAGGTTTCAACAAAATAAGTATACTGCCCAGAAATTGTTTGATTTTAAATTACAAAAAAATTAATTACGACAATATACTTTAGTGCAGATAATAAAATGTATTTTCATTTGAAAATATATGTTGTATATTAATTAACTATGTATGATGTATGTTTACAAATATCGTTATTTGGCTATATTAATTGGAATTGGTTTGTGATTTTCATCAATCATATATATATATTCATATATATATATATATATATATATATATATATATATATATATATACTAGCAAATATATGCTCCCTCTGGTCGCATTTTGCTATGCTGGGAAGATATCATGATGAACAAACGACATACACTAACCCCAAAGGAATAGGTAATGCCTGGTATGATGGTATCGTGACAACAGAACAGGTACTACACTATTACCTCTAAACTTGAGGAGGTAATACTTGGGAAGATATTCCATAAAAGCAGAATGTAATGCCTGTGAGTATGGTATCATGGTAACATAACATATATTACACTACCCCCACTCCCCCCCCCCCAAAAAAAAACAGAATGTAACATCTGGGAAGATAGTCTCATGACAAAAGAACATATACTACATTAATCCTGCTTCACAGGAGGATGTCATACCTAGGAGTATTGCCCCCTTAAAAAGGATTGGGGTAATTCCTGGGAGGATAGTCTTATGACGAAAAAACCAATGTTACACTACTCCGTCCCTATTTAAAGTTACTACAATAATATATTGAATCAGTTTTGATGATGGGGGGGGGGCTATTTTTTAAAATAAAATACCACTCCCATTTTTATTCAATAAATTTCTGTAAATATGATTATGCCTAAAAAAATAGCTTTTTCAACAATTTGGGGATATTTTACAGCGAGTAAACGTAGTATTGTGGTGACTGAGACGATTCTAGTAAAGAGTAAGATATACATTTTCATCACGTTTGATCAGGAATCACCAACAACCTCCATTTTCCCCACACTGTTGATGGCTTTGTGCCTAATTTTTTTCCGAATGTAAATTCTTATATTTTGTGTAAATAAATAATTCAAAGTGTAGTATCTGCTATCAGCATTACATTTGCTAAAACTATGGCTTCAAACAATCGTTTAATTTAAAAACAATAATAAAATAATTCACCGTCGTTAACGGGAGAGAAAGTGAAAGGGGGGCGAAAACGGGCATTCAGAGAGAGAAGGAGAAAGAGAATTATAGATAGATCGAAAGAGAGAAGGGTAGTTTTTTAAAGTAAAACTTTTCTCTCGTATTTTGGGTATTTTTGTTTGTTTTTAAAAACATGATGGGGTGTTTTTTTTCGTAATTTTCACTTCGATTAGTTCTTTCGGTGTTTACACTAAGATTTATCTCTCGTGTGAGTAGGAAATCAATTGTTCTTGATAAAAATAAAGTACTATTCCCGGGCAATACCAAGTAGCCCCGCTAGTTCAAAATAATAAACTTTTAAAACACGAAACATTAACATTTTTGTACTTCCGGAACAGATTTATTTATCTGCTAAATGTGACCTAAAGAAATAGAAAAAAAGAAGAAAGAAATTTGCCTTCGTTCGCTAAAGAAAAGAACGTTAGGACACAAATGCTACACATTTGTCCAGAAAATAAAACAATATTGCAAAACAGAATGATATGTTGTATTAAAATTTAAAAAAATCATTAAACTAATATACAATAACACACAATAGTTAATTTTAAAAAAATAACCTTTTCAAAACTAACATGCAAATTAGGTAACTTTGCGAATCTGATATTGCACCTACATCAACAGTATATAAAAAAAATGGTGTGTTTATAGAATAAGTTGAATTTATTGGCGATAGATCGTTTTAGCTTGACAGTTCGTGCCAGATATGAGCCGAACGTTCTGCATTGAATCATATACACACACACACACACACACACATATATATATATATAATGTTTGAAAAAAAGAGAAACGGAAATCAGGTTAGAATGCAGGAAAAAACAAGAGATTTGACCGTATTAATACGAACGAAACCGATCAAATCTCTTGTTTTTTGTTTTGCTCCTGCATTCTAACCTGTGTTCCGTTTGTCTTTTAAAAAATATTTTGTCTACCACGGCATTTCATTTTAATGACTTATCGTGTACCTTACCCCATATATAGATATAATGTTTGGAATGGGACTGTTATTTTCATCAATCTGATGTGTTTATCTATATAATAAGGAGAATATTTTGAAAAAAATATTTTGAAAAACCTGGACAACGCAGTTTTTTTAATGTTTTTTAAGATAAATTATTTATTTATCTTACAAAGTTGAGCACTTTCGGGCATATAAACACTTGTCAGAAGTATAAGCATATTTATTTTTCTCTTCTTTTTTCGTTTAATCCTTCTTGATTGAGACATAGTTATCGCAGTCAAGTTAAAATCCGTCGGCGATTGATGTTGATATGGCAGTGTGTGTAGCACACGGTTACGTGAATAGAGTAGAATGAAAAGTTAACACATAGAAGCGTTAATAAAATAGCGTTAATAACATAGCGATAATATTGAGAATATTTTGAAAAAATATTTTGAAAAACTTGAACTAGCTATGATGTCACAATGACAATCAACAGTGTATTCGCTATAATGGTACAAATGTAAAGGAGTATTACGCGTGGGTTTCTTTTACTAATAAAATACAGTATGTTGTGTCACTTTGTATCTATTTTATATTACTCTAATACTAATATGGTAATCACTTAGTTTATTTAGTGGCAGGTGTTCAGCAGTTTTACCCAACTAAATCGCGTAATCATTTTAAATAAAGCGACTTTAAGTCTAGACACGTTATCACCATTACACGATTCTTATGAAGAAAGTAATTCAATTTTTTATCAATTGAATAGTCTCTTCAACATCTGCTCTTTCTATTTTCTTAATTGATGCTGTGTCGATAGTTAACACTTTCGACGGTTAACTAAACTTCAGACCTGCAAAGCCATTTAGTACTAAAGGACTCATGAAAGTAGCTTGATCAGAAAACAATGTAACTGGGTAGCGGTCAATCAAAAGTGTCCATCATATGATGCTACGGGTTTTATTCGTCGACATTTCCACAGTCAACGCATATGATTGTTCGGAATTCACGATGGTGTTAGTCATAAAATTACTTCAAATGTAATATTAAAACAAAAATATAACAGAGTATATGTCTCTGTGTATCATGAGTGAGTGAAAAAATATAAAAATAAAATCAGCGCTGAAATTATCGGATTAAACTCCGCATGTTCATTAAACATGTAAGAAATGCAATATTTTTGATGAGCTAACAAAATTGGACTTACAAAGTACTTTGACAGGATGACATATATCAATGATGGCAAAGGTCAAGAAAGTTGTTATTAACCTTAACAAGCCATGGCTGTTTAATGCGTTCCACATCTAATGACCTTCCCTTACCAAGGTGCTGATGTCGCCTATAATACAAATATTACCCGCTTCTGGGGTGTTGGATGGAATTATTCTGGGATCCTGCTATACATACTGAATAGTCTACTAATACCTTCTAATAGTTGGAGCGCTAACCGTAAGCAGTCATTAATCTATTGCACTGGAATAGGACTCGGAGGTTCATAAACATGTCATTAAAGACGTGTGGTCATTTGACTAGCTCTGTACAAAATGCAAAGACAACTCCGCTTACTGGACTTTAATCCTCCACGCTTTTCTACCAGAAACCATATACCAAGTCCCACATTGGTCAATTGATCCCGATTGCTGAAACGAACCCGCAATTTCGACGATGTTTATCCTTTACCGAATCAGTTAATTGGATACGGTATCAGTTCACCGCTTAGGATTTTATAGCTTCCTATAGTCAAGGACGTTTCGTATATTTAATCTGGTCGTAATAAGCGTGTTCTTTTTTCTTTTGTGAGAGAGCGTGAACGGCCGGGAATCGCAAGTGTTTTGCCATATAAGTAGTTGAAAATGCATTTGCTGAAGTTAACTTCTCTAGGGGTGTTCACGATTTCTGAGGAAGCAGCTTAGTCACTCGTAACCTGCTTAAACACGCCGCTGTTCGATCAGTAATGCAGCGACGTTAGATTGAATCTCGATCCGCATCATAAGAAAAATAATGGCCGTGTGCTGCACGCGTCGTTATTTCCGCATCGACATCGGCCGTGTAGCTCGACAGTCATTTTCTGTACTTGTTGACATGCACAACACGCCTTTCCACTCCGCAGGATTACAAAACACTTGGTTGAACGTAAATTTCATACCAAAGTTCCCCTACAATCTGGATCATTTAACACAATTTACAACTCTATCTTATCGTAACCTTGCGCCGACAGAGCAATACATTAGGTATTTTTACAAGTTCAAAAAAGACGACTAACACCAGTTCATTTATTAAATCACTACCATAAAAATTGGAAGACGCTTTCTGTGCCTGTTTACTTTACGTTTGAATTTAAAAGAAACTTTAATAAACTAAGCAAATACTATACATTGAACAGCCACATGCGTATTGTATCTATTCACTTTAAAACTAAAGAATTTAAAAGATGTGAAAACTAAATTAATATAGAGTATTTACAATTTAAAATAATTTTTTAAAAAGAAAAGAATCGAATATATATATACAAATGAAGTTTAAAATAATTGTATAATTTCCCGCTATAATTGCTAAGAAATGTATGACGAAAGTATATATATATATAACAGACTGCCAACTAGAAATAGGTGAGGCCTGACAGAGTAAATTACTTTACAACAGAACATAACTACACTATTTCCCTCACAAAGGAGATAATTCCTGCGATCAGAGTATCATAATAACATAACATATACTCTCTTTTCAAAATAGAAAGGATAATGACTGGGATAGTGGTACAATAATAACAGAAAATATACTACACTACCCACACACAAAAACAGGGACATAATGCCCGGAAAGATAAACACAACATCCCCTGTGAAAAAGAGAAGAGGTTATATTAGGGAGGATTATATCCTTGCAATAGAAGATATAGTACGCTACAGCAATGCATCAAGCATTGAAAGATAATACATTAGTCTGAAATAGAATAGTAAACTGAACAAGGGATTACAAATTGTAATAGCATAGTTTTCGCTTCAAAAGACGCATATCTACCCCTATTATTAATAAAAGTAATAGTATAGTTATAAATTGAGGCAAACAAATACCAAATCGATACTAGTAATCGATTGCATATTTTGTAAACATTTGATTCTGTAATTTATTTATTAATTGAAGCTACTAAATGTTATTAAAATTAATTTGTTGATCTTTTTAAATATTTTCATTACTAAAATTCAAATACACCAACAGGGAGATAAGAACGATTGTCTTATTGTCATCAGTAATGAAGTAAATTATATATATAGGGTGACCCCCAAAAACGGTCCCCAAATCTAATTAGGCCTCGTTTCTTAATGTTTCGTCCGAATGAAATACATTTTGGGGCATCACTAGTTTATTATATTCAAAACATCACATCAAAACACTAGGGTCTTTGGGCTTTTTTTTCTCCGTTCTACAGCATGTGTTCTAGATGGACTCCTTTTAGCTCCGTGCATTTCTTGAGGCGCAGAGCGAAGTTGTCCATGACGTTCTTACAGACTGAATTAGGAAATGCCTCTCATCTCCTCCCTGATGGCTTCCTTGAGTTCCGTGATGTTCTGGGTTTCCCTGCGTACATTCTGTCCTTAAGATAGCCCAAAGGAAATAATCTGGGGGTATAGGTCTGGGCTATGGGGTTGCCACTCAAAATAAGTCTTGAGACTGATCGCTCGGCCTCCGAAGTTCTCTTTCAGCCAATCTCGGGACAGGTTTTAGGTGTGAGAACTTGCTCCATCTTGCTGGAACCAGAACTTGCTCATGAGCGACGGTAGAGGGTCTGGAGCTCACTCTTGAAGGTTTTGAGGACCTCCACATATCGCTCCTTGGTGACTGTCACTGCTGCGCCAGACTCTTCGATGAAGATTGGTCCGCTGATGCCTCTGACCGAGATTGCAGCCCACACCGTGCAATTAGGAGAGTGCAGGGACTTGGTGGCTACTTCATTGGGTCTGGAGGACCCCCATAATACATTTGTCTTGGAGTTCGCCTTTCCGTCAAGATGGAAGTGGGCTTCATCTTAGGTCTAGAGGAGGTTACGGAAACCTGGTGTCTCCTCGATCTTATCGAGCATCTTGACTGGCATAGCGCTCCTCTGCTTCTTGTCTGAGGCTGTACGGGTCTGCAGCGTCTGTATTCTGTATGGGTAAGCCCTGATATTGTTCACCAGCACTCTTCTGCAAGTCTCACGGGAGATACTGAGGGACTGACTTCGCTTACGCACAGAGCGTTTCGGAGTCTCCTGGAGAGACTCTCTCACACTTTCGACCAGCTCGGCTGTCCGCTTCTTAGGACGTGCTGAGTGGCTTGGACGGTTCTCACTGGCAGCGTTGAAGTTCTCCACGGTCCCATACTTCTCGAAGTGGTCCACCCAGTTCTGAATTCTGCTTTTGGGTGGAGCCTTTTCATCTCCGAACTGATGCATGAAACTGTCCTGGGTTTTCTTAAACGAGCCTGTCTTGTAGTAAAATTTAACACAGTGTATTCTTTGCCCCAGCTCCCACGGAGGGCCTGGTGTACTCACGGTCGTTGATTCTGCCATGTCCTGTAAAATAAGGGCAATCGGTGAATAAATAAAGGAGATATCACATAAAGTGTACACGGGGCCTGTTTTTATTTAGTCACCCTGTATATATATATATATATATATATATATATATATATATATATATATATAAGTTCTTTGTAATATAGCAGGAAAAATCCCAGCAGAGTGCTCGATTAATTAAGAATTAAAGTTAAAAAATTAAAAATTAAGAGCGTACTATTTATTTATTTTGGTACATGAAAATTAGTACAACATCCGTACTTTCGGTTTCAAACAGGGAAGGGCTTAGCCAACCGGCTCTCTTCAGCTTCTGTTGTCATCTGTTTCTAAAACAGAAGCTGAAGAGAGCCGGTTGGCTAAGTCCTTTTGTGTTTCAAACCGACGGTACGAATGTTGTACTAATTTTTCTGTACGAGAATAAACATATATATATATATATATATATATATATATATATATATATATATATATATATATATTCAGTTGAAAATAAACGGCAAAGAATAGTGAGTCCTAAATCTTTGTATTAACATTGATTGAATTACTGTGAGCTAGAATTGGCTTACTTGTTTCTGGCTTGAAATTCTTATGAAGGTTTTTTTATCTGTTTATTTGGATTCGTTTAGAAGAATAAAACGTTTTTCTCTCTGTGGTATATATTTAGAGCCACAAAATTTGTTGCACAATAGTCTTGTCTTGTGGCATCTAATTTTGAAAATAAACGACTAAAATGGAAAGTGACTGTCATGGAGGCCAGACAGGTCAAACATGATAGGTGAGAACGTGAATAATATATGGGAATGTCCCTGTTCATGAATCCGTAGGAGGTTGTGGGATATATAAGATATTCAGTTGATAGAAACAGATACTGATAATGTAGGCGACACCGGCAAACGCGAAAGAATGTAATTGTCTCAAGTTTAGTTGCGCGGATGCGCCCGATAGCAATTAGTGTTTTTTCTTCTCTGCATTTCTTTTTCTCTTTCTCTCTCGCTCTTTTTCTCTCTTTCTCTTTCTCGTTCTCTCTCTTTTTCTCTCTCGCTCTTTTTCTCTCTTTCTCTCTCTCGCGCGCTATATATATATATATATATATATATATATATATATATATATATATATATATGCATAATCAAGAGGCTGAATACAGAACGCGACAAATCCAATTTGCTTAAATTAAGAATGTAAACCATAAGACGACGAATATATTAAATCAAGATTTCAAGTAAAAGTAGTATAGGAATAAAGAAAGACGGACTGAAAAAAGAGAACACAGACGCGGGAAAAAGGAAAACACTATCCACTTTTTCTATTATTCACCATCGAATATATCTACCTACAAATTAAGCAACAAACGCATTTACGATTAATTGAAAAAACAATAAATATTTATCAGATAAACAACATCCTGAACTAAAAATTAATGTCACGAATAAACGTAATCACTGCTGGTATATATGCATGTAACTTTCAAATATTTTTTACGGAGATTTGATTAGTTCATATTATTTAGTGATATATATATATATTTCTTAACATAGTTCACCCCAAACAAGGCAGGCCGCCACTGTAGATGTAAGAGGCTATTGAGAAAAAAGAAAAGAGGAGAAGGTTGGAGGGGGGATCAACCTAAGTCTTTGTTGTTCTCTTGAGTTTCACTTAATCGAATAGAATTAGTATTCTCAATTGTGTTTCATTTAATCTGATATGTCAATATTAAACTGGGCTGTGGTATTTAAATATAATTGTGGTCGGCTATTGTCACTTGGTTATTTTGATTGTTTCCCATATTTTAGAATCTTTATTTAACATGCCAGTTGTTTAAGTAGTGCCTTGGTGTTTGATGGTGTTGATCCCGCCTCTATTCCAATCTCATTTGAAGTTTGTTTTTCTTTTCTTTTTCTAAATTGTTTCTACTGCTACCACAATTATAATTATGCTATTATTTTTTTAAGTCTAGGTTGTCGTTAGTATATAATCTACGTCACGATTCATTCTGTAATCAGCTTGAGCGGCGAAGTCCACTATTTGGAAAGCGTTTCTCTTACTCATAGTATATTAGCGTCTCTTATCTTCTAGCTTAAAAGAGTATACATGGTGTGTGTCAATGATTTATCGAGATATGGTTATGCCTTTCATGTTCCAATACTTTTTCCCGTTCTGTGTTTATACTATTTCGTTATCTGTTCAATATGGGATACGGCTTGCTTAAGTGTTAACATAGTTCGCCAAAACAAGGCAAGCTACCACTGTACACGTAGGGGGCGTGAAAGTATTTTGGGGTAATCCTTAATTGTAAGCTGTGCAGCGATATGCCTTTTTACATTACATCTAAATTCATGCATGTCGGTACAGTCGAAGAAACAGGGAACAGGGAGGGGATTCAAACGGATGGCAGCACTAAGAAAGAAGCTTTTAGAGTAGAAGGCTCTCCAGCATCTGGGGATGTCCACAGTGAATGGATGTGAGTTAGCTGGTTGTCGTGGTAGTCAAGTCTATTTACGTCGAGAGGCCACTTGAGTAGAAAGTTCATCGGAGCACACTCTATTCAAGTATTTGTAAAACAAGCACAAGGATGCAACACCGTGGCGATGGGATAAATGCTGGAACTTAATGGATAGTGAGGGACCTATTAAATTAGTGACTTTTTGGGTGCCTTGTCACAGGCAAATACTAGTGGATAGTGTATCATCCAAGAGTTGGCAACAATACAAAATGCATGAGTGGATTGTGGTTTTGTAGAAATTAAGAATACTGTCAGGCGTGAGAAAGTTTCTACCACGGTAGAGGGATTCGAATTTCTTTGAAGAAGTCTTGGCAATTTCATCCATGTATTTGTTTAAATGAATGCTACCTGTGAATGTTAGGCCGAGGAGCTTGAACGTTAGACCCTCACGTAAGGCGTTATTTTCCATGGAAATCGCTGCTTAAATCGTTTCTTGTAGTTTTTTTTTTAAACAAAAGGAGATTTGTCTTAGCAGCACTGAATGTTTCCATCCATTTATCAGCCCATTCCACTACAGACTGGATGCCACATTTTAAGGATCCATCCATTGCATCGGATATGTACTCGTCTGTTTTGCTCACATCAGGAGAGTGTGTCAGCAAATATATCTATCTAAGACACAAGTTCATCAGAAAAGTCGTTTATGAAAACTAGGAACAATAAAGGTGCAATGATCAATTCCGGGGGTACACCTGCATTTATGTCATGTTGTTTTGATGAACGGGCATCGAGGACAATGGTGTATGGTTTTGTTTTACTGTGAACACATATACATTTACTCTTTTTACGAGTTGTGTGTATCTGTACTGTTTGGTAATTTTATCAATTTTGCGATTCTATCTAACTATTATAATGATGTGTAGTAATACTAATTAACACAATGGTGAGATGAGTGCATTTATTGGTTCTTTAGTTTGCCAATTGTCTAATCAATACTTTTTGTTGTTTTATATATGATTATGATCGGCGAATAAGAATAGAAGATGTGAGTAGAGGGAGTGTATGAAACAGACTATTCTTCTAATATCGAGTGTCTGACGTTGAAAGAGAGAATAGGGGAAAATGAACCCATTTTCATGTTCGCTTCAATCGCATTAAAATTAAATGTAACTAATAATGCCTAATGAAAACAGTTAATAAAGATATTTTATTCACATGTGAATACAGTTATGTTATATAAAATGTTTACTTTTTAAATGTTTTCCGAGAAATGTAATATATATATATATATATATATATATATATATATATATATATATATATATAATTATATAATATCAAAAGGTGATATGATATATGGTGTACAGATGTGCAGTATGTACTCAAAAGGGCCGAATACGCAAGTTGATATCAATTAGTGTTAATAGTACGAAAATATAGTTATGCCAATTAAGCTACAAAGAGAGGTCTGCGTTTCATAGTCACAGGAAATGAAAAACGGAGATCTCTGTGTAGCTTAATTGCCATATATATATATGATAATTTCATAATTATGTTTTTTAATCATTATCCATATATCTATACGTGTAATTCTTGCCGGATCATCACTGTTAAGCCTATCTTACAATTCGAACTCCAGACACGAGTCATATTCGAACTCAAATCTGAATATATTAACAAATCTTCAACAAGTTTGGTTAATATATTAAGATTTCAGTTAAAACGTGACTAATCAACAACTATAAGGAGGGGACAGCGATTAAATGGATAACGACACGGACCAACGAATCCGGTGTGCCAAAGGTTCTGAACTTGTTATGTGATGCTTTATATATATATATATATATATATATATATATATATATATATAATATTTGTTATTGTTTATTATCTATGTACGTATACCTTTCGTCCCTTTCCAATCAGGACTCATCAGCATAGAGATATGACCATTCACTACCGGTCGTACGATTCGAAACCCTGGATTACAAGTATTTCCCAACTCAAATCCAACGTCGTTAACCGCGCGGCCAATATTTGAATAGCCGATAAACAATTATAATTTTAACACATTTAAAAGCGGCACGATATCCAGGAATTATGTGTGTGTGTGTGTGTGTGTGTGTGTGTGTGTGCGTGTGTATGTGTGATGTATGAGACATGAGGGAGTAATCGGATATGAATGTTCTACTTACATTATCTTAATCAAATCAAAACATGTCGTATACATAATAAGACAACCAGAACACATATCTGATCGGTTAAAATCGTGAATGGGAAATTATTTATTCGTGAAATATAATGTATCAATCAATGCTACGAGTCCTTAAAATACATACATGAATTGAATGCAACCTCTATCGCATAACAAATGTATCCCAGTCACGATTTATACTACAATCGAACTATAGTTTTCACGCCATGAAAATAATGAAACACTTGTGCTGATACTAGTTGTGTCAGTAAGTTTATTCTCGGAAGTTTTCTTGAAACGCACTTATTTTACGAATGAGATAAAACTACTAACATATGTATCGAGATACACAAACACTAAAATAAATAATCGCGAACTTTTGTTGGTATTACTGGAAAGTGAAAAACGAAAGTGGCCACGTGCTTTTGTAAGATGGCGTTATCTAAAGACGGCTTTAAAATTATTATTTTTTTGCGTTCTATTTATATTCAGAGGATTAATAAAGACATCTGCAACGAAGTAATTGGTCTGTCGTAAATGATGTGATCAATACCATATATCATTATTTATATCTATATTGATTAAGTACAGCCAATATAGCATACTATTTAAAACAGGTGATGTTTTAATATACGAGTTCCAAACATATCAGCCAACTAAGTCGATACTTTCTAAAATGGCAATTCCACCTCACTAAACTTCTTAGATGATATAGCATGTATTTTCATGGTGTAAAAATTCGGAATCAGCACTGTTCGCATGATTACTATTTTCAACTTTAGTCTTCATATATGTTCCTCAAATGTTTAACATAAAACGTCTCAAGATTAATTTCGAACATATGAACATAGAAATGTTGATTATAAAACTAAAATAAGAATTGTATTCCTAATAGTTCGAATAATACAATCATCAATCAGTATTGTAAAGATTCACTAACATTCAGTCTGTTATCTTCTTTTTCTCAAGAATGAAGAACTTTATATTGAAACTCATATAATCTTTGAATGATATAATTTAATATATGAAGTGAGATTAGATGATCCCATATTTGATTGCTAGGCGCATAAGCTTTATAATCACAATCAACGTACTACAAATCACATTTGACTAAAAAGGATGTGTGTCAGGAAAACATAATTTAGTGTTCGCTCTATTTCTTATTTTGATCACTGATGCTACGAAGGGAAGCTGAGAAGAAATATTCCTCGCGTTAACAATTAGTTTCAACGCATCCGACGAAACGTTAACGAATTACGCAAGCTATATATTTAACAATATCGCTTTCGTATTCCACCGTTCGTTTGTTAAATATAGATATATCATTACACCGACATAGAAATAACGATATAATTAAAAGTATATATAATAGAATATGAGTTTCTAATTAGTGATGATAAAAAACAACTATATTCCATCCGAAACACTCACGTACTAACTCACTTCTCTTAATGTTTATGTAATATTAAAATATATTACGTTATCTTATCGTGTAACCTGATACGTTTGCTACGTGTGTTCAGTTAAAATATGATGTACGCTTTCCCTTTTTATTTTCTAGGAAAAAAAAGTATTTACTGTTTGATTAACACCAACTTAATTCTATAAATCCGGATTTATAACAATATTTTAGCCATGTAACCTTCCTTACTTACCTTTGGGGAAGTGTTTCGAGCGACATAGTATGGTAGGTTTGTCGCTTATTTGCTGTACTTCTAATAAACAGAAATAATACAACATGTACGACTACCGTAAACTGCACCATTTAAATACGTCCCGTATGTTTGTTTAGATAGTTGTTTATTCTTGTTTATGAAAATAACATACATTATTACGCATTTTCCTAAATCATAAACATCGTTTTATTCTGCAAAATACACATTTAAGCTGACGTCGACCACACAACAATACTGCAACTCATTCTGCTCGCAACTACTACACCGATCTTTCTCGATTAATATTTGTACTGCTTTTCAAGCTCCTCACGATAACAACAAAAAATCGTATCATTCTTCTTGTCACTACTACAACGTACTTTCTCTATAACAACAATCGCCAGAAACAACAATCACCGACTGCTTTTGATTACACCACCGTTATTTCTGAGTGTTCTAATAAAGAATATAATTCTCTAATTTTACATGATAATACATATTATTACGTATTAAACTTACTCAGAAACTGAAATATACACCATCAACAAGTAGTTACACCGTGTTTTGCTATACAATATAAGGCATTTTTTTCGTTGAAATTATTAGTTTACATAACCTATTCTAGCATATGGTCAATAATATATATCCTAACTGCTTTCAGAACACACAATTCAAAGCCGATGATAAATACCACGACAGACGATTACGCTATCATTTCGGATGTGTCACATACAAATATTAATACATAACGCTCCCATACTTTTTTATTTAAATCTTGCTTTTTCATAAATATACCTACACTATATTGTTGTTCAAACAATAAAAAGCATAAGTATGATATAACTTTCCTGACAGTTTAAACTATACTTAATTTGTGTTAGAGTATAACAGTAAAAATGTGAAAATAATTTTCGTGTAAAAAAGATACATTATATTTCCTAGTGACTGCATTTACTGTCACTTATAAACACGTTTAAAAGTGAATTAGATGTTTGTCTCTAAACACCAACGCTTAATTACTAAAACGTACCATTGCTAAATTAAGCCTATATTTTTTCTAAAAAATACTATGAAATAATATGTGGAATGCTAATATTATACTATAACACTACTAAAACTATAAGAAAATATAAATATGGATAGTGAATTCTGGGCAAAACCGGATAGGTATAGCTAGTAGAATATAACATTAACATATGTTATTTTCTCATTTAAGAATAGTAAAGTATGTATTCTATAATAATGTGTCCGATCCAAATGTCGGATAGTGTAAGGGATTTGAACAAGTTGCCATCTGTGATCTGAAAATGAAATTTTACCACCAGAATTTATCACGAGAAATAGTAGAGATTACTTACAATGTTAGAATATGATGAATTAAGAGACGCTGTAGAATAGCATTAAATAGTATATATATATATATATATATATATATATATATATATATATATATATATGAACGCACAATTTATTTAATGATGACAGTTATCTGATGGTTCACTCGTTACGAGGTGAAAGATTAGCTCACATTTTATGAATAAAGTGTTTTCTATAAAACGTGTGTACATATGAAATTAAATAAACATACTTTAGATATTGAACACTTAAAATAATCAACCGACGTGAATGACGATGATATCTCGCAGGAATAAATTCAAGAAAGGAAAGCAAAAATATCTGATGGCATTACATCAACACATAAAAACACAGGAAACTCATAAAAGAATGCCTCATATGTTGTACTATTCCATACGTGTGTTTAACTAAATTACAGATGTTAAATTAGCTTAGTAAACTGTTCATCGACTATAGTTATTTCGGATGAAAATAAATTTGTAATAATCGCACTGAATGATATCCATAAGCGATGGATTAACATATTTTATTAAGTAGTTTGAAAATCATTATAAAAAAACGAACCAATCTAATTATGATGTCATTCAATTGAATTAAGAAGAACATTTAAGAAAGTAACCCGTAAACATGTTATTTAATATATTGGTTTGACGTCGAATATACTGACTACCTATTTAGCGGGTATGATGATGCAACATCATACTAATAGCTATTCACACTTTCTAACAGGCTCGTTGCAGATGTGAAACAAGTTTAAGTTTGCCATATTTTCGTTAAATATTATATTAAATAGGCATTTTGTGAATGTGTCATATTTAAAAACTAAAAAAAAATCATGGTGAACTTAGATGTATGTTTGTTATTAGCACAAATCTATTTATCATGATTTAATATGTTAATAAAACAAAAAACGTTGTGCTTTTTTATTCTTTGTATACTTAGGTAATCTTAAGGACTTTATTTTGGGGCGCAAAAAATGATTTTAGAAGAACAAGAATCATACACTTATTTTCACAAAGTATTACAGATGGCCGTTAATAATGAATGCAGCGAAGATTATTATTATTCAAGGAGCATAATTCATTGGTTTAACTTTTTAACAGGATTAAGAATCCGGAGAAGTATATCAATTGTTTTTAAAAAAAATTAAATAACAAAGAAATATTTCTTAAATATATTGGAAAAAGTCTGTATTTTTCATTAAATATTTTCAGTAGTATCCTCATTGGTTCACCTCAATATGTGCAGCTACTATTGCAGAAAGGCAGAAGGCATTCCGAAAATCCGGCCGCCATAAGTCAACTGCGAGCAGACACAAATTTGTAGAGGCAAGAAATGATTACAAAGTTGTGATAGATGAAGCAAAGATAAGGTATACAGAGATAACCAAAAAAACGTATTCAGTAACAGAAACTAGGTACTCGTGATTTCTGGAAAATACACAATAGCGTGATGAACAATGGAAAATGGACAATTCCCCCGCCATCAAATCACAACCATGTTTTTTCCTCAGTAGTATGCTCATTTAATAACATCGATACCAATTAAATTCAGACCTCAAATTATTTTCTATCTCGCTGTACATTTAGCCACAGCCAATTATTAAATGACTGTGTACTAATCTCAAGTAAATAATATTCTTGGTTACCTAAATATCTTTTTTAATCAAAGAAATAATATCCATGGAGACACAAACTTTATTTTTTTCAATTAAAGAAATCACAGATATTCAACTCGGGAATATATGTTCTAGTTGTTGGCATTTCCCGACACAAAACTAATTTAGTGTAGAATATTTGTCGTCAAATGTTTAAGTGTGCTTAGTAATTCGTTCATTTTACAAAATCGGCAGGATCATGAATATTATTGTATGCATAATTTAGAGGTATTTATTTTTTTAAATTGGTAATTTACTTAATACTAACATTCACACAATTGATTCAATATTCAACACTATGCTATTATATCGCATACAAATATTTCAACTCTACAATTTAGGTTAGTAAGCACGACTGTCACGCTGCTAAACTATTGAACACAATAATAGAATGTACATAGTCAAACCACCCTTATAATTTACCGAGTTAATTTAATTAAAATAAAGACTTTCGTGAAACATATATTAACCAGAATTTGCAATAGAAAATGCGTAAAGATAACAAGAGGACGCATTCAATACATTTAGGTCTTAATAAATAAAATACTTTTATTAATGTTACAAATAAATGCAAGTAAAATAAAGTTACCCATGAATCATGAGTAAAATTGTTCTTATAAAATAAAAGAGAACTAACTTATAAAATGTTTACATTTCGACACAGCAGCAAATGTGCTTTCGATGGACAAAAGAATTAGCTTGTTCTCACGGGCTTTCGTTAAAATAAAATTACTATTATCAAAGTTATCGGATAACCTCGTATGTATTCATTAGATTATTATTATATCAATAAAGAACTACTATTATTATAAGCCAATGGGAAACTGTTGACAATTTTAAATCGATGAATTGGATGTAAGTAAATAGAATACTTCATCAGTTTTGTAAACGTGCATGTCGTTCGCTATTGAATGAGATACAATTTTGAATAAACAGATATTTGTAAGCGCCATTGTCTAGACAATATAGATGATATTACAGTTTCATTTTACATTTTCTGTGAGCTATTCTTTTATAAATATCATTCGATATTTGCTTCGTGCTGAACCTAGAAACCCCGTTTCACGATGGCGGATATTTGTTTTCGTGATGTCTGTCACTCGAGAGTGACAGTGGAGAAACGAAGAAGCGGCATTAGATTAGTTTAAACTTTCTATATTTTCCTTTATCTCTCTCTATTTATCTCTCTCTCTCTCTCTCTTGCTCTCGCTTTCTCGCTATGGCTCCTTCTACCGATATTTAATTTCCCGATCTGAATTAACAAGACCTTTATATCGTTTAGTCATAAGGTTAAAAAGGCCTTATTTTGGGGCAAACAACCTTTTAATTTAATATTGAATTTAACGTATAGTTCGATTATTTGTTGCTTCATTCTTCCCTTGTGCATTTCTCTTCTTCTAACGTGTCTTTATTTTTTTTTCATTGCCATCGTTTATTTAGTCTTTAATTACTTCCTGCAAGTATCTTCTTCCCTAAATTTACTTTTCCGGTTGTTCGTTCCGTATTCGTTCTTTATTTTTTTACTTTTTTTCAGAATGTCTTCATTTCTTTTCATGAACTTTACGTATTTTATATTTGTTTCTGTCTTTGATCCCTATTTTTATGTACTATTTTTTATCAGGTATTTCTATCGCTCGCCGTTTTTAAAGCATTCTTTTTTTTGATTTGCTACTGTTTCTATCATTAATATCTTCTTAACACCCTTCATTTCTTTCAAAATTACTTAAATTCTTAAACCTCTTGCTTCTCTTACCTTTCCTATATCCACTTCTCTATTATTGCTACCCCAAAATGGAATTTAGGCAAATTAGGCAACGGAAAATAAGGCAATTTTGACAAGGTAAGAAAATTAAGCAACTATGGAATAAATATTGACTGAAAACAGATTTTAGGACTGCTCCGCCCACACACAAAAATATGCATTATGATTTAATCTCATGATAGGATTTTAATTTACTACATTTTAATTAATATAATAATTGGAAAAATAATACAAGAACCGTGTTCTTAAAGCGAACACTTAGAGAATCGATTCTATTTGCTTTATAATAACAGTTAATATTTTAAAATATATATTTTTTAAAATATTTTCTTAGGTGGGTGGGGCTTAGCTCCTTTTTAAAACTATATCCCCTTCAAGAATGGTCATACAATCTATTTTAAATCGATATTTATTCCATAGTTGCCTAATTTTCCTACCATGGCCAAATTGCCTAATTTTCTGTGCACCAATAGATGATTCTATTTGTTTTCGTGAACACCGTGTAAAAAACCTACAATTATTTCAAAATTGGAAGTGGGTGATCAATATCACACATAAATTTAACGTAATTTTTTTTGTATTTTATCGGTTCTGTATTATCTTTATTTCGTACTGATGTTATATCATATAACTTTCATGGTGTGTTTTATCTTCATGCAAACATGTAAAGAGATCAGAGCTTTTTCTTTTTTCGTTACATGTTTGCTTTTCCATCGTTTCATTCCTGTTTTTTCCTTCTTTTGCCTTTTGTGTATTGGAGTTATTATTTTTTTAGTTTTACTTTATTTTCTATATTTCCGTCTTCTGGTTTTCATTCTTTCGTTCTGATTTCTACATATCTTTCTTATCTTTCATTAATTTATTTTTGTAATGTTTTACTTAGTTTCTTACGTTCCTTCTTTTATTTATTTATTCATGTATTAAAAGTGTTGATGCTTTCAGTCGGTTTCTCATTCTTTGATCTTTCTTCGACCGTTATTTTCTACACTTTCTTGTTTATTTATAAAATTCTAACTAACTTTTTTTCGTAATTACATTATTTATTTCTATTAGATATATAGTTATTACTTAATATCTCTCTTCGCTATATATATATTTATATATATATATATATACATATATATATACACATATATATGTATTTTTTATTCATATTTATAATTTAGTATATATATATATATATATATATATATATATATATATATATATATATATATATATATATTAAAATATAAATTTTATAAAATAAAGTAATTATAATAGCTCACTAATGTAAGGCTAGAGGTATACTATATCTGGTATGAATATGACGTTTATCTGCCCTTTATAATATTTGAAGTGTATACAATAACATGCACATATTGAATATATATATATATATATATATATATATATATATATATATATATATATATATACATAATTTTTATCATACTTATTCTTTGATTTTTTTTCTTTTTATAATTGTTTTCTTTCCTTTTTCCATTTTGTATATTTTTTATATATCTAAAGTTCGTGTCTTTTTATTTTTCTCTGTTACCATAGTGTATTTCATAACAAAATCTTGAGACCAATTCTGTGTAAAACCATGTTTTAAAACTGTTTACTAGAATTGTCAAACATTTTAATTCATTTTTTAAATGTTGCAACAAATCAGATTTTCTTTTTCCAGTATGTATTTTCCAATTTTACTCTGATAACTTTATAAGCTCCCTGGAGTAGTTTAAAGAAACTATGCCTATTGAACTATACAGCGTACACTCACCTAGTCACACACATTCTGCAACAATCTCACGCATACTTAAGTACTAGCATGTATACACACTCCTTATTCTTTGACACATAAATATTTTACATAATATGTTTAAAAAGCAAACACCAAACGAACAACAGGTTCGTATTATTTTATAATCATAAAAGAACTATTCGAACCAAAGACTTTGTTTCTAGCTCTGCACTCGTGTAAATGGAAGTAAATGGAACCAAAGCGATAACATTACTTGTGTATGACATCAGTAGGTTGAAGAGAACGATCAACATAAGTATCGTATTGTCCTACAAATTTGTGATAGAAAATTGAGTCATATTTATTTCTTTCAGAGCTGACGTTGGATGACCTAAACAAAGTTTAATTAACAGGTTGCCTAAAGAGAGAAGAAAGTCTTATATACAGATATGATTTTGTACATTAAAAATTGAATTCGTATCTCATACCAAGACGCTTCTTTATATAAATTATATTTAACACTTAACGTACCCACATAAATGATTTTTCAAAATAAGGAGTGACAGCCAAACAACACTAATATTTAAACACTAATCTTTACAGAAAAGAACTAATGCTATTTCTAGTGTAAGCGTGTAATACAAACTAATATTTCATTTCAAATATATGCTTGAGAAAATAATGGACATGTTGTTTCGATTAAAATTTAGACAGACCAAGAATGTTACTTCTTAAACTTAACGTATCAAGTCGACAAATATGCTATTTAAAACTAAAATATAACAAACTAATACAAGGACATTTCTAAGTTAACGAAGCCGACAAAAATACCAATGTAAATCTAAATGTTACATTCTGACGCTAAAATATATGATGCCTATAATTTTTTCCAGGATTAAACGGGGCAGAGCAGTGACTTATGCTAATGGTATTTCAAACTTGCGCATTCTATAATGGCCGATAAAGAAAACTTATAAAATACATTCTAGAACAAATGCTATCTGAAAACAAGCATGAATAATTCAAAGGATAAAGATAAAAATGAATACAAATTCATAATTACCGGCTGAAAGGCAAGGAGTTCACACGAAACCAATAATTCATGACATCTGAGAACAGAGGCGACTCTGTTAATCCATTGTTCTTTATGAAGGGTCCCATTATGTTTCCGTTTGCGGTTTTAATCAACATTCCGATTATTATTACTTTTAGAGATGTCCAGCTTTATTGGAAACTTTCAAGCGATGGCAGGACAATTTAGGATCTTTAATTAAAAGTGTATCACTCTCAATGGTATAAATCAATATATTTTATTACTTTATTTAAGATTTCATATAAAATAGAGTACACTGCCACGATTTTATTTGAAACAATTGTTTTATAAAATATATAACAGGGTTAAATTCTTGTGAACCATGTTCTATTTACTTTACTAAAAATACGGCTTATATTTAATAATATATATATATATATATATATATATATATATATATATATATGCTGAGGCAAACATTAAATAACACGGAGAGTTTTCGCCTCATAGGACGTTTTCTATTTTTTTAAATTTTTCGAATAGTCAATTTCGTGTATCCGGTTTAGTGTATGTAAGTTTCGTGGGTTTCTTGTTTCATTTTCTTTTTTTAATTCGCGAGAAGTTTCGATTTTATTTGTCAAATCATCTCCAGGCGGTGTTAGTATTTGGGTCTTTAAAAATATCTCTTTACTGTTCAGTAGTCTTTGTTCATTATTATACCGGCTAGTAGTTAAAAAATCAAATGAAAAAACAGCGTCTATCATATTGAGATGTTACATGAGGGTGTGATTATGTTCTAAAAGCGTGCAAGATTTAAAGGTTTCATTGCTTAACCGGTAAGAATGTGAATCCGTTATCAGTGTGTTCAAGATTCAAACGTATACTTGCTTAATGGCTAATAATTTGGTAACGTTAATTACTATGCTATATTTATTAAAATGTTGTGACTTGGTTCGTAATTTACGTTATTGATTGTGTGATTTTCATTTTTCATGAAGAAGGCTTCAAGAGTTTTTAATCTTTTGATATTGGTATCATAGTGTATTTTTTTAGTATCGTTAACAAGTACGTGTCTATATTGAGAAGATGGACTGTCATGTTTTTTTAGGTGTTGGCAAATAGAGCTAATGTCGGATGGATGTAAGGTCAGTCTCCAAGAATATAGTGTGGTAGTGAAACCGATGTGAAAATGAGTGTTATATATTGTCGGATATACATTCTTCTGTGTGGTGTTGAAACTGATATATTACATTGGTTCTTCATAATGTAACCCAACAGAAACCGTTGTTTCAACGTGATTATTCCGTATAAATGCGAAAATAGAACTTGCATATACTCTCTAGACGCACATTACTGGCATCGGACTTAGCATATACCAAAATAACTTTATTATAGAACCCCCCTTACCTCCCCCTACTCCCTTTTCCATCAGCAGTCATGGCTTCTTCATCTAACCCTCCTACCATTTGCCCCACCTTCCTCTTTCCTTCCCACTTCCTAATTTGACCTTGATTTTAACTTAGAGCTTCTTTTCTCAGAACTACTTCAATTTTCCACCGCTAATGCCATTCGCTTTCGACTCCTTTCTTGGCCGAGGAAGCATTGTTTTTAAATGGCCAGATTTCTTCATTTTAATTCCGTTTAAGTGCGCTCCATCTACGACTTGAACTCAATTTTCACCATTGGATTTACTTCATTTTGAACGCTTTTCTGTGATGCCTCAAGGAAACTTTTTCTTCTCCATCTAAACTTCCTTCCATTGGACACCTTATCGACGGATAATTACCACCTGGACAAACCCAATATCTATTTACACGAACTTTTTGCACCCATCATTATTCTTAATATTTTTTTAAATGGTGAATTTTGGCTTTTATATTGCCAACTTATCTATCTGTATAATTCCTCTGATGATAAGATTCAATCTTGGAAAGCCTTGACTTAAGGAAAGAATAATAAACATAATTTTATTACAGAATATATCTTGCATTGAACAATCGAAGTTTGAAATAAATTTGGACATTCGTGCATGTTTATCACTCTTATTTCACCTATCTATAGATATATATATCTAAGCAAGCATTGTTGAACATCAGGGAACTTTCGCGTTTGTATATTTTCCTCGTGAGGTTCTCAAACCGTCGAGCCATCTTTCTGGTTTCATGTGGCAATCCGTATAGTACTTCACCGATAGTTTTTAATTCGGCCATTTTCTCGAGCGCTTTAAGGAATGTCTCCCTACAACCCAAACAGAACAAAGACATAACACCTATATTGGCCACACTACAACAACTCGCTCTCTACGCCTAACTTACCATTTATTCGATACCAGCGCCATCCAACGTCACATTACTACACATAACAAAAGACTACAGTCGGCCGATATACGGAAAACATTTACATCTAACACCAAAATAATACACAAAAATAACTGCACAAACAGACTTAAAATACTAGAAGCAATATTCATTAAAACTAAACAGCCTAACATTAACAAAATAGCTTTCAACACAGGTACCAACATATTAAAAGTATTCCATAATTAAATGGAAATTAAGTAAAAACAAAATAAATAAATAAATAAATTGATAAATAAATAAATAAATAATAGTAATAATAGTAATAGGAATAAATAATAATACATAAATAAATAATAGCAAAAATAAGAACTAATAAAATAAATAAGTAAACAATAAAACCAAACACACAAACGATAGAATAAAATGAACTCAACCACACACCCTCTTCTCCCTTTCATTCGCCCGTAACGATAACTATAAAACACTAACTCCAGTCTTCTTATTTAAATTTAAAAAAACAAACAAACCCCTAATCCTGAAGGCGACTACGAAAGTCGAAAGCGCTCGAGAAAATGGCCGAATTAAAAACTATCGGTGAAGTACTATACGGATTGCCACCTGAAACCAAAAAGATGGCTCGACGGTTTGAGAACCTCACGAGGAAAATATACAAGCGCGAAAGTTCCGTGATGTTCAACAATGCTTGCTTAGATAATGACTTGCTGCCTAAATATATATATATATATATATATATATATATATATATATATATATAGGCAAACATTATTAAATAACACGGAGTGGCTTTGTTTGATGCGACTTTTTATTATTTATTAATTTTTAAATTTTAAATCTCTCATATGTGTAGAACGCCATCACGCTCCAATGTACATTTACACTTTACATACGCTTTTTCAAGTTATAAACTACTTGCCGTTATAATTCAAAAATGAGCACAACAGTAAAGTCATAATTTGTAAAGACACTAAAACTAATACCGCCTGAAGATGATTTGACGATTCAAATCGAAAGTACTTGCAAAAAGAAAAAAGAATGGAACAAGAAACCCATGGATCATATTTACATCAGTTGACCGAAACATTAGATGGACAATTCGGAAAATTGAAAAAATTAAAAAAAGTCGCATCAAACAAAACCACTCCGTGTTATTTAATAATGTTTGCCTAAATGAAAATATTCTGCCAAAATACCCACAATATATATATATATATATATATATATATATATATATATATATATATATATATATACAGGGTGGGCCAAAATAAGGGTCCTATCTTTAAATTTGAATAACTTGAATTTGAATAACTTCCACAAAATAAAAGTTAAACTCACCAAACTTTACGTGTGTGTAGACTGACCCTTCCGAGATTTTTTGAAATAAACAAAACAAATTTTAGCCGAAAAACACTTCTTAAAACTTACAAAAACTAAAGTATTGTTTTTTACACTGTTTTGAGTTTTTTAAGCAAAAATAATGTTTTCTAAATGAGGGTACGTTCCTTAGGGCTAATACGGCTCATGCTTGCTTCGGAAAGGGGTCCTTTACTTATTCTAAAAAAAAAAAAAAAATCAATAAATAAAAAAGTTATGAATTTTTAAAAATAGGACCCTTATTTTTGCCCACCCTATATATATATATATATATATATATATATATATATATATATATATATATATATATATATATATATATATATATATATATAATGTGCGTCTATAGAGCATATGCACGTTATATTTTTACATTTATTTAAAATTAATTATACTGGTGTAAACAAGATTACGCTTAAATTTGAATTTCAGACAGACATTTAATAACTCTTTGTAATTATTGCGTTTTCCAGTGTGTATCGATTGTTTACAAGCACTAGAACTAAAGCGTAAGTTCTATATAAAAACTAACCAGTGATATACAACTACATAGTAAAGGTAATTAGTAAAGAATCTACAAAGGGATAATTGAATAATCAAAAAAGTATGTTACAAAAGGATTCAACCGAGAGAAAAGTTGCAAGCTGAATTCAGAACTCTAACAAAAATTAATATGTCACATATCTGAGAAGAACTCATCATAAATCCAACTTCCAGTAATTTATTTATATTCCCAACTGCAAAGCATTAATAACGGTTTCTGATGTAAAGAATCGATTCAAGAAACCAATATCAACTAAGAAACGAGGAAAATCGAGTTCAGTGGGCTAAGAAATATATGAAAAGTTTTGTTTATAGACGAGTCTACGTTCACCATTGATGGGCCTGGTCGATGGAGTTGAGGTTGGGTCTAAAACAAACATGATTCAAGATAATTTGTTAAACGGCAACAGTATGAGGGTGAGATCATGATATGCGCTGGTATTGTTGGCCGTGAGTTTATAAAGCTAAGAACGGGGTAAACATGCACTCTATAATTTACTGTGATTCCCTAGAACAAACTCCCTTTTAGCCAAATGTAAATCGTTGATATTTATGCAAGACAATACACCAAGTAATGCTTTAAAGTTCACCAAAACATAGTTACAAGAAAATGGATTTGTAAGGGATACGTATATGGACTGGCCACCTAATTGCTGTGCCTAAAATCAAATTGAGAACATTTTGAGTACTCTTAAGAGAGACATTTATTCAAATTGTCGACAGTATAGCAGCAAGTATGAATTCCGACAAGCAGTCAAAATTGTTATAATTGACATAGCAGTTGTTACAATAACACACTTAACAATGAATTATGCAACACGTAGGTTGTACATCTGTTAATTTGCCTTTTGTATTTTGTCAATGTCAATTTTGTTATATTGCTGTTGTATAACACTGTGAAGATTATTTAGATTATTGAATATTTATATGTTTTTTTTTAAATAAACAAAAAAGTAAAATATATTGTACAAAACCTGTCTTACAAATATAATATTGACAATAAAATGTGTTTACTTTATAAGTCACATAAGATTGTTTTAAATTACAGCAATAGCAATACACTATCACTTTGCATATGAGTTAAACATAGTATATATAATAGATATAAACGTTTATAGAAAGAAATAAAAAGAATGAGTTTAAAGTATTTAAAGTTTTATAAATGTAATATCGTCTCTAAATGCACTACATATATCTATATAGCTACACCTATCTGGAACCTAAAAGATAGAAACATTAATTATAAATTCAAATGGCATGTTATCAAGAAAATTAAATCCTATAAGCCGCTAGATTAGTATTGTTCATTATGTAGGTAAGAAGCACTAGTCATCATCAAATATAATGGAGTTCTTCTAAATATGAAAGATGAGGTAATATCGAGTTGTCTACACACATTCTGGTACAAATACAACAATTCTAAGTTCCCTTGAATCTTCACTCGTACTCTTCTCTACATCCTCACCCCTCTGTCTACTCCTCTATACATCTCATTGGGACATAGGCCTAATCTTAATTAAGATCCCAATGCCTCTCAATACCAATGTTAGCCACGGATACTCCCCAGTAATAATATCTACTAATCGACTAATAGCTGACTACCTATAACTCGATGTAAAAATTAGCTGGGTTGCCTATAGGTATCTCAACACTGTCCCTGTCAAACGGCACCCCTGTATAGGTATATACTATTAATTCACATTACTAATACCGCCTCTCCTAAATTAATACCATTTCGCTATTTTGATCGATTTCTACTTTGGAGGAGTACTTTGGAGTACAGAGTATAATATTATAAGTATACATTTGTACTGGAGGAGTACAATGTCTACTTTGGAGGAGTACTTTTCTACTTTGGAGGATTACTCCTCTATTGATACACGCCCTCCAATGGGCTTACTCCATATACCCGGAACCCCAACCCCATAATCCTCGAATCTATAGCTTTCTAATAATTTCCATACTGCGTTAACCCCAAACGCCACCCTAACTCGGGTGCTGACGTTGAATATATTCTCTCTACTTTCCCAAATGGTTTAGTATATTTAAGCTTTATTATAACTCCTATAATGAAGAATAATAGTAACATAGAATTAGAATAAACCATTTTCTATAAATTCCCACTCACCAATTATTATTATTATTAATGCCATGCTCTTTCACCAACTCTAGTTTCTCCTATGCTAGAGAAAATAAATTCAATTATTATTATGATTATTATAAAGATTACCCTTATTGATATGAATATTATTATCATTATGAGTATTACTATTATTATTATTATCATTATTATTATTATTATTATTATTATTATTATTATTATTATTATTACGATTGCATTTATTAATATTAATATCTCTTTGTTGTCATTGGCATTACCTTCTCCCTAGCATCGATTATAACTAACACCTAACCATTTGCCTCCAGTATCATTATTATAATAAGTGTGGTAATTGCTACCACAAGTATAGCCATTACCCATGTATTTTATCTGAGGAGAATAACTAGTTAAAATATAGTAAATTAAATTCTTACCTCTATAATATTAACCTTTTTGGTCGGTCTTCGTAAATACTTAACAACATCTCCAAATGTGATTATTGCCTATTACCAATTTCCTAAGTTAATTCAGCAATACACTAAGAATTTTCATATATGTGTGGGTGGGGGGGGGGGTAACTGTAAGGAACTAATATCGCCAAAATTAGCCCCCCTATTCAACGTAAAAGGTAGTACCCAATAACTCTAGTTTAAAAAACACATTTACAAATACGATCCATCTAACTCAATGACTTAAGCTTTATAATTTCCGAACCTATGACCTGATTCAACAGGTCTTTGATCAGCCTGTCTAAACACCGGGTTTATTAAACTTATTGCCTCCCACACCCTTAGATTTAATGTCCAACTCTCCATATTTAATTCCCACCCCTAACCCAGCCCTGATAACTTAATCGTCCACCCGAAATAGTTGCCACTGCCACGAATGCGAGGCACGCTCCTTTCATTACTTAGAGAGTCGCATTCTTTTGATTTCCAGGGCAAATCCTACTGTGGAATAATAAGAATGTTTACCCTTCAGACTCTTCTAACATACTGGATGATATATATAAAAGACATATACAAAAGGAATTAAAAAGTCCAAATGACTCAAGCCTCGGAGGTATGAATACAAACTTTCCCCGATAGAATGTAGGTTATAAATAATATTGTTATCTCCTCTGACTCAACAGATCTCCTCTACTTCATCCAGGAAATATACTCGCATATCAAAACTCAGATTCTGTTGTTTCTGTTTTTCACCCAAACACGATCTTAACGGGCGGACTTTGATTATCATATTTCCTGAAATAATTCGCCCTCCCACATCGAATGCCATTCCATTTTGCGAGTTTGTTATAAGTGCCGAATTGGTCTACAAACCCAATTGGAAATAGATATTATATTTTTTCCTGTAAGGCTGCTTCTCTCTTCCTATACATATGCATAACTCTATCTCTTATAAATTAGCAGTATATTAGTTTAAGAGAGGAACAGGGGAATACAATAAATAAAAAATTAAGCACATGATAATAATAATTTTTGGATATGAACTCATCTAAGTTTAAAATAATATATATATATATATATATATATATATATATATATATATATATATATAATTGTACATATTCTTACAGATACGGGATAGTAAAAACAATATATATCCAATAATAATCTTAGTAATAGTTATAATAAGTGATTGTCGTAAACTAAATAATAATTGAGAATGAATTAATAATTATTATAATAAGTATGTTCGACGAGTAGGAAGGAACAGATATTACATCACTTCCAAACATGTGAAGTACCCTGTATTATTGCGTTAACATAATTAGACAGGAATAAGTTAAATAAAAATTAAACCATAACAAAGCAACATATGATGGTATTTTACTGGGGTTATGGTTAGGGTTAGTAACATGATATTATATTCTACTGACGTGTAATAGTGTATATGTGTTGTTAATTCTTAATACAACAATTGTATCATCTCTTTCTATTCTGTTTGGAGTTGATAACAATGTGAACTTTAGAAATATTTTCATTAAAAAATACATACGTTGTTGTATTCTTTTAATTCTATTATCTTTTAACATATGATTTAAAATTGCAATGTTTAGGTAAAATATATGTATTTTTCTAGCTATGTAAGCATAAAATATAGCTTCCACAAAGTAAACATGATCTTGTGTTCCTAATTGAATATTCATATATAAATACTTTACTTCGGATGAGTCGCACCTATACAAAATCCAAGATATATAACTCTGTAATCGGGTTGTATAAGATTACAACATCACCGTGCATCAAGACGTATTTTTTAAAATGAATAAAGACATAGTTGCTTGAATATAACTTTCTATTGTTTATTTATACATGCCCTGTTGTTAACAAATTAACATTTATGTAGCTTTAGTCCTGACAGTCTGACTATTAATAATACATATGTGTTGACATTACATTTACATTTTAGTACGTTGGTACTCTCGAAGACACGTGGAGCTGGGAGGAAATTCCAAAGGCAAGCGATTCGAATAAAGACGATATTTAAGTAGAACATATTCCGGCATATGGGGGCTTACAGTGACGGATATTACATGTGTTGCTTTTCGGATTGGTTAGCGGTATTTACCTTAAAGGGGGAACAAGTAGAGCATGTTTTTCGCTGAACGTCAAATTAAAGTACTTGTAAAATACGCAAAGGGATCAAATATGACGGCAATGGTACAGGTACTGGAGCTTTGTGTACAGCGTGGGAGGTCTAATATAAATGATTCTATTTTGGATGGAGACTAGTGGTTGGTGCACCAGCCCAGATGTGGCAACAATACTTCATGCATAGGCAAATTGTGGCTGTGTAGAGATCTAACAGGTGTAAAACCTTTTCTAGCTCGGTAAGAGGGGGGCTACTCACGTTGAGAAGACTTGACAGTATATTCTATGTATTTATTCTAATACATGTTACCTGTAAATGTTAGGCCGATGAGTTTAAATGATGGGCTCCAGATGAGTACTATTGGTCATGTCAATCACTGGTGTGTATGGTTTCTGATAAGTCTTAAAGGAAAATACATTTTATGTTTGCTATCATTAAATGTAACAATCCATTTTGGCTCTACTTCTTTACATTCTGGTAGTCATTTTGTAAGGATTAAGACATTGCCTTGGTAATGTCCGGTCGATTTGCTCTCATGTAAGAAATGGCCGTGGTGTAATCAGAAAGTATACCCAACTCAGTCGCGAATTTATAAGAGAGGTCGTTTATACAGATCAGAAATAATAAAAGTCCAAGGATCGACCATTAATGTGATGCTGTTTTCATGTCCGGCCATTTAAATCGATCTCGATCTTACGTTTAGGTCAGAAGGATCTGATGATATAGAATATTTGTCTAGTAATATCGTTCGAATCAATTTTCTTGTGAAGACTTTCATGTCAGACCTTACCAAAGGCTTTGGATATATCAAGGGCTACTGTCGATATGCGTTCAGAGATGATCATTAGTGTATTTTTCTGTAGAACGGGACTGTTATTCAATTTATATATTTCATGTATCATACAGGGTGATATTATCCCCTATACTCTTGACTTAGAAAACCATAGATAAATATCAAAAATATAAAAAAACTGCTTATTCCTAAGATAAGGTAGATGTTGTTTCTTGTCATGAACACAATTTGTTCAATAGATGTTTTAGCATTTTATATTTTATATCTAACTTGATCAAAAAAACATCGTTTTGGTTACAATTATCATAGAGAACATCTTGGCGGGTAATCCTCTATGAGTTACACGGGGTGCAAATATTTAGTAGGATATATCATTTATATATATATATATATATATATGTATATATATATATATTTTATGTATATATATGTATATATATATATATATATAGATATATACATATATATACAGTTAATATTCTTTTACTTTAAAATTATGATACAAGCCTTACCTAGATTATAATATATATGAACTGAGATTCCTACCCCCGAGAATATTCGTCATGTTTCGGCTATCTTTTTCCTCTTTAGGAGACATTATCGATTAATGTAAAGTGTACAAAACAGGACATAACATCTTCATAAAATAAACAACTCTCACTTAGAATTTTTAAACCAAATACACATAGACCTTCATAAGAAACCTTCTGAACCACTGAATCCCTTGACTAATAGCATCTTATTCGGCCAGGCATTCACAGATAACATAAATTGGATCGAGTGCATAGAAGACATTGCCAAGTAAGGTGGGCTCCCTCTACCGAGCTAGAAAACCTTTCACACACGTCAGTATCCTATATCTCTACAAAGCTAACATTCACCCATCGAGTGTTGTTATCACATCTGGACTGGAGCAGCAACCACTAGCCTCCTCCTCTTAGACAGGGTCCAAAAAATAGTATCTAATCTAATATGTCCCACACTATCTAACAAACTCCAGCCCATATTTTAATGATGCGTCCATTCAATGGAAATACTATTTTACACTTAAGCGTGACAGACGAACTAACCTGCTAGTTTTTATTTAAGCATGACAAATTTACAAAAATAACATTTCAAACTCAAGTTTTATAGACCGATACTTCATCTGTATGCATTGCAGACTAACGAGAAGGCTATTTAAAATTAATCCGCAGACCAAAGCAAATATGATGGTGAAATAACGCCTTATAGACTGACGAAAATTATATTTAAAAGGAAGCCTGGCAGTAAACCTACTCAATACTAGTTTTGTCTTGGCCTTCGGGTCTTGATTTACGCCAGTCAATGGGTCTGCCCTGTGCAGTTCTCGGAAGGACCACCTTCCCAGGCTTTGCCTCCCCTCTTTGGGGAGGAGTAAGTTCATTGCTTACTGTCTGAGGCACCTCTACCGGGGAATGCCGACGGGACTGCCCAGGCAATTTTTAAACCCCACTTTCCCGGCCCGACCTTAGGTCACATCTTACTTGTGGGAGTAAGATAAAAACTGGCGTTGTGCCTAACTCCTGGAGAGGAGTAAATCAATACTCGACAGATCATCGTATATAATTAATGTAGCCGTATAACATAAGATGCATATATTCAATATGCGTCTTTAGCTATTAAAATCTTAAGCCTGACAGACGAACGAACATACTGTGCGATATTTAATCGTAGCAAATACACGAACGGGTTACTAAATCAGACGGATAAAAATTATCCTTTAAAACGAAAAGGCTATTTAAATTCTTGACCTAGTCAAATTTTATTTAAAATATACGTTTCATAGACCAAGAAGAATTTTATTTTAAACTAGCGGTACCCGTCGCCCGGCGTTGCACGGGAGAAAGTACTACCTATTGCATAAAAAAGAAACCGCCTATTGTCCCCCCCCCTCTACTGTGTTGGTGAACGTTTTAAATTATAAAAAAGAAGAAAAGAAAAAAAAAGCAGAATGGGATCGAACGCCGATACTGGCGATAATGGCGAAAATGAAACCTCCCTTCTTAACCATTGCGCCACAGTTACAACTTGAAATATATATGTGAAAGTAGGCGAGTTAAGCTAATCTTGTTTACTGGCAGCTTCTGGCGACGCAAATTAAAGTTCAACAATGACACGGTTTAAGTCATTTATTTGAGAAGGGTTAAAGGTATATGATTTTGAAAATATAAATGTGTCGGGGTCTAACAGTATCTTGGCGGCTATTGAATTAAGTAGGAAGTCGTTTTAATGAAGGAATTATAGCCGTCATGTTTGAAGAATAAATGCTGCAGGTACTGTGTTCGTTAATGTCATTCGCTTAACTCCGGAATGAATGTAAATGTGGAAATCATAGTTAGAAATAGGAAAAACGTAATCTGATATTCGCGGAATATCATCGGATTCAACGGGAGCGGTCATTAATTTTTGCGTATTGCTTTATATTATGTAGTAAATTAATACCAGGCAAATAATAAATAAGGACGGACTGTTTTGTGAAAAGTAATCTGTGTTTATTAGTACCCGGTGTCGATGAGTGTAGTCACAGTACACAATTGTTAGGGGGAAAAGTCTTTGCTACCACCTATATGGAGTTGGTTTTTCGGAGAGACGTTGATGGTGGGCCAAATATAATATTTAGTGTTAGGTTGGAAAAAATAGTAACAACTTTACTAAAACACGCTCGAGTGAATAAGTGTAGTATAGCGGTGAGTTTAGTAGCCTGTGATGTATGTGGTTATTTTCCTATACTCCGAGAAGGTACAGGGGAAAAAACGTCTCTACTTTATATATTAGATAAAAGCCTTGCGGAATCTGGTATAGACGTGATTGGACCGATAAAAAATAATATCTGGCCATTCAATCTGCGCGTTTAGTGCTGACAATTTTCAACTGAAACGAGACAGACGAACGGGCATGTAATTTCATAATTAAGCTTGACAGATCCACGAATATCATATTTATCTAAGCCTGATCGACGAATAAAAATGCAATTTTACAATTAAGCTTCGCAGACTAACGAAAATGCTATTCAAATACTTTACGTGACATATCTCCGAAACATTCTATTTAAAACCTACGCTTTATGGGCCAAATATCTATCTCATGCAGAAGTCTGGCAGATAAAACGATAAACAACTCGAGAGAGCATCTATAAATGTAAGTGTACCTATCTATAATATAATATATACATTCATAAAAGTAAGTGTACCTATCTATAATATAATACATACATTCATAAAAGTAAGTGTACCTATCTATAATATAATATATACATTCATAAAAGTAAGTGTACCTATCTATAATATAATACATAAATTCATAAAAGTAAGTGTACCTATCTATAACATAATACATAAATTCATAAAAGTCAGTGTATCTATCTATAATATAATACATACATTCATAAAAGTAAGTGTACCTATCTATAATATACTACATTAATTCATAAAAGTAAGTGTACCTATCTATAATATAATACATAAATTCATAAAAGTAAATGTACCTATCTATAATATAATACATAAATTCATAAAAGTAAGTGTACCTATCTATAATATAATACATAAATTCATAAAAGTAAGTGTACCTATCTATAATATAATACATAAATTCATAAAAGTAAGTGTACCTATCTATAATATAATACATAAATTCATAAAAGTAAGTGTACCTATCTATAACATAATACATAAATTCATAAAAGTAAGTGTATCTATCTATAATATAATACATACATTCATAAAAGTAAGTGTACCTATCTATAATATAATACATAAATTCATAAAAGTAAGTGTACCTATCTATAATATAATACATAAATTCATAAAAGTAAATGTACCTATCTATAATATAATACATAAATTCATAAAAGTAAATGTACCTATCTATAATATAATACATAAATTCATAAAAGTAAGTGTACCTATCTATAATATAATACATAAATTCATAAAAGTAAGTGTACCTATCTATAATATAATACATAAATTCATAAAAGTAAGTGTACCTATCTATAATATAATACATAAATTCATAAAAGTAAGTGTACCTATCTATAATATAAAACATATATTCATAAAAGTAAGTGTACCTATCTATAATATAATACATAAATTCATCGCCACCACATTTAACAAAGTTTTATGTTTCAACAACTCGTATATTCTTTTTTTTTAATTTTTTTTTTTTACTTTCATGATTCTGTTTCGGCGAATAACCAATTTCAGACTCCCAAAGAGTTCAGAATTCAAAATACATTTTGACTTACAAATTGACAAAATCTGATTTCGCCAGAATCGAAAATAAACAAACCAAATATTCCGCTGTCTAAAAACAGCTACATTTACAAGTCATCAAAGGTATACAAAAAACTATTAAAATTTCACTTTTTGTACCTGACAATCACACATTTAACAATGTTTTTTGTTACAACCATTCTTATGTTTTTATTTATTTTATTACGTTTATGATTCTTTTTCACCACATTTAACAGTTTTTTGTTTAACCATTCATATATTTGGGTTTTTTTTACTTTCATGATTCTGTTTAGACAAATTACCAATTTCAAACTCTCCAAGAGTTCAGAATTTAAAATAAAATTTTGACTCCCAAACTGACCATAAGCCTGATTATGCCAGAATCGAAAACAAACAAACAAACCAACTTATTCCGCTGTCAAAAAACAGCCACATTTACCACTCAAGAGTGTAAAAAACAAACATTTCAGTTTTTGTCCCCGACAATCACACATTTAACAAGGTTTTTTGTTTCAACCATTCTTATGTTTTTTTATTTTACTTTTATGATTCTGTTTCAGCAAATTACCAATTTCAAACTCAATAAGAGTTCAAAATTACAAAATTAATTTTGACTCCAAAATTGACCTAAATTCTGATTCCACAAGAAACATGAAAAAAAGAAGACAACTGTACAACCCCTGAAAAGTGTGGAAAACAAAAAAACTTCCAATATTCATGATCACCACATTTCACAAAGTTTTTTTTTTCCAACCATTATGTTAATTTTCTTTTTTTCACTTTAAAAAATATTTTTCAGCATATTATCCATTTCAAACTCTCCAAGAGTTATCAGAATTCTGAATTCATTTTAAATGCCAAATTCACCTAAAGTCTTATTCTGCCATAATTGAAAATTAACAGTGTAGAAAACAATAACAATTGCGATATTCATCGCTACCACATTAAACAAGATGTATTTTTTTCAACCATTCTTATATTCATTTTTTTTTTTTACTTCTATTCTCATTCAGCATATTACCAATTTGAAACTTTTTTTTCTCATCTATTTTTATAGACGACACCCCTTCTCCTAACTTTGTTTGCCTCGTGCCTAATTTGTTCAAATATGTTATTGTAAGTTGTAGTATTTTTCTGCCGAATGATATTTCAAAGTTAGGTGAGCGGGTGTGCGTTTTAATCCTTGGTCACAAAGAGATAAAGGAAATGATGAAAAATTGTGAATACTACTCTTATCTAGAAAACTTTTTCATCAGTGACCACAATACCACCTTTACTCTAAGGGCTACCATACTTAAAGTATTTTCCAAATGTAGGAAATGTAATTGTTATAAATATTCTATTTAAAGTAATTCATTGGTTCAATTGGAGAGTGGATTGAACAATACAGAAAAGACACAATGTTGGTTTTAATAACCCCCCTCCAAAAAGAAAAAAAAAATATATATATATTTGTTTTTTTTAAGAGACTGGAAGAGTCACCTATTGTTTTCCTTATAGAATAGCTGGATTTTTACTTTCAACTTCCCCGAAATGTGTTACTCTTGTGGAGTGAATTAAGAATTTGTATCATTTTTGGAACCTGTATGAATCGATTTTGTTTTTGCTTTGATACCCTAGAGATGTCTGAATTTGTATTTTAACAGTAATCGGATGTTATTTTCAAATGTGAACTTTTTAACAAGAGTGTAAAAAACATTACAAATACCGATATTCATTATAACCACATTTAACAAATTTTTTGTTTCAAAAATTCTTATTTCCGTTTTGTTTTTTATTACTTTCAAAATTCTTTTTCAGCAAATTATCAATTTCAAACTCCCCAAGAGTTTTAAGAATTCTGAATTCATTTACAAACCCAAATTGACCTAAAGTCTTATTCCGCCAGAATAAAAAACAAAAAACTGAGTATTCCGCTGTCAAAAAAAGCCACATTTACAACTCCTCAAGAGTATAAAAAAAATTATAAAATTTAATTTTTTATCACCGACAATCACACATTTTACAAGGTTTTTTATTTCAAATATTCTTATTTCCGTTTTGTTTTTTTTACTCTTAAAATTCTTTTTCAGCAAATTATCCATTTCAAACTCCCCAAGAGTTTTAAGAATTCTGAATTCATTTACAAACCCAAATTGACCTAAAGTCTTATTCTGCCAGAATCAAAAACAAACAGTCGATTATTCCGCTGTCAAAAACAGCCACATTTTCAACTCCTCAAGAGTATACAAACCAAATTATAAAATTTAATTTTTCATCACCAACAATCACACATTTTACAACGTTTTTTGTTTAAATATTCTTATTTCCGTTTTGTTTTGTATTACTTTTAAAATTCTTTTTCAGCAAATTATCAATTTCAAACTCCCCAAGAGTTTTAAGAATTCTGAATTCATTTACAAACCCAAATTGACCTAAAGTCTTATTCCCTCAGAATCAAAAATAAAAAAGAGTATTTAGCTGTACAAAAGCAGCCATATTTACAACTCCTCAAGAGTATACAAAAAATTATAAAATTTCATTTTTTATCACCGATAATCACACATTTAACAAAGTTTTTTCGTTTCAAATATTCTTATTTACGTTTTGGTTTATTTAACTTTCATGATTCTGTTTCGACAAATTACCAATTTCAAACTCCCCAAGAGTTAAGAATTCAAAATAAATTTTGAATCCCAAATTGACCTAAAGTCTTATTCCTCCAGAATAAAAAACAAACAGCCGAGTATTCCGCTGTCAAAAACAGCCACATTTACAACTCCTCAAGAGTATACAAACCAAATTATAAAAATTTCATTTTTTATCACCGACAATAACACATTTAACGAGGTTTTTTGTTTGAAGTATTCTTATTTCCGTTTTGTTTTGTATTACTTTTAAAATTCTTTTTCAGCAAATTATCAATTTCAAACTCCTCAAGAGTTTCAAGAATTCTGAATTGATATACAAACCCAAATTGACCTAAAGTCTTATTCCCTCACAATATATAATAAAAACTGAGTATTCCGCTGTCAAAAACATCAACATTTATAACTCCTCAAGAGTATACAAAAAATTATAAAATTTCATTTTTTATCACCGACAATCACACATGTTACAAGGTTTTTTGTTTGAAATATTCTTATTTCCGTTTTGTTTTTATTACTTTTAAAATTCTTTTTCAGCAAATTATCAATTTCAAACTCCAAGAGTTTTAAGAATTCTGAATTCATTTACAAACCCAAATAGACCTAAAGTCTTATTCCCTCAGAATCAAAAACAAACAACCGAGTATTCCGCTGTCAAAAAAAGCCACATTCACAACTCCTCAAGAGTATACAACAAAAATTATAAAAATTTCATTTTTTATCACTGACAATCACACATTTTACGTTTTTTGTTTCAAATATTCTTATTTCAGTTTTGTTTTGTATTACTTTTAAAATTCTTTTTCAGCAAATTATCAATTTCAAACTCCTCAAGAGTTTCAAGAATTCTGAATTGATATACAAACCCAAATTGACCTAAAGTCTTATTCCCTCACAATCAATAATAAAAACTGAGTATTCCGCTGTCAAAAACATCAACATTTATAACTCCTCAAGAGTATACAAAAAATTATAAAATTTCATTTTTTATCACCGACAATCACACATGTTACAAGGTTTTTTGTTTGAAATATTCTTATTTCCGTTTTGTTTTTATTACTTTTAAAATTCTTTTTCAGCAAATTATCAATTTCAAACTCCCCAAGAGTTTTAAGAATTCTGAATTCATTTACAAACCCAAATTGACCTAAAGTCTTATTCCCTCAGAATCAAAAATAAAAAAGAGTATTTAGCTGTACAAAAGCAGCCATATTTACAACTCCTCAAGAGTATACAAAAAATTATAAAATTTCATTTTTTATCACCGATAATCACACATTTAACAAAGTTTTTTCGTTTCAAATATTCTTATTTACGTTTTGGTTTATTTAACTTTCATGATTCTGTTTCGACAAATTACCAATTTCAAACTCCCCAAGAGTTAAGAATTCAAAATAAATTTTGAATCCCAAATTGACCTAAAGTCTTATTCCTCCAGAATAAAAAACAAACAGCCGAGTATTCCGCTGTCAAAAACAGCCACATTTACAACTCCTCAAGAGTATACAAACCAAATAATAAAAATTTCATTTTTTATCACCGACAATCACACATTTAACGAGGTTTTTTGTTTGAAGTATTCTTATTTCCGTTTTGTTTTGTATTACTTTTAAAATTCTTTTTCAGCAAATTATCAATTTCAAACTCCTCAAGAGTTTCAAGAATTCTGAATTGATATACAAACCCAAATTGACCTAAAGTCTTATTCCCTCACAATATATAATAAAAACTGAGTATTCCGCTGTCAAAAACATCAACATTTATAACTCCTCAAGAGTATACAAAAAATTATAAAATTTCATTTTTTATCACCGACAATCACACATGTTACAAGGTTTTTTGTTTGAAATATTCTTATTTCCGTTTTGTTTTTATTACTTTTAAAATTCTTTTTCAGCAAATTATCAATTTCAAACTCCAAGAGTTTTAAGAATTCTGAATTCATTTACAAACCCAAATAGACCTAAAGTCTTATTCCCTCAGAATCAAAAACAAACAACCGAGTATTCCGCTGTCAAAAACAGCCACATTTACAACTCCTCAAGAGTATACGAATAATTATGAAAATTTCATTTTTTATCACCTACAATCACACATTTTAAAAGGTTTTTTTTTGAAATATTCTTATTTCCGTTTTGTTTTTTATTACTTTTAAAATTCTTTTTCAGCAAATAATAAATTTCAAACTCCCCAAGAGTTTTAAGAATTCTGAATTCATTTATAAACCAAAATTGACCTAAAGTCTTACTCCTCACGAATCAAAAACAAACAACCGAGTATTCCGCTGTCAAAAACAGCCACATTTACAACTCCTCAAGAGTATACAAACCAAATTATAAAAATTTCATTTTTTATCACCGACAATCACACATTTTACAAGGTTTTTTGTTTCAAATATTCTTATTTCCGTTTTTTTTTTTTTACTTTCATGTTTCTGTTTCGACAAATTACCAATTTCAAACTCCCCAAGAGTTTGAAGAATTCTGAATTCATTTACAAACCCAAATTGACCCAAAGTCTTATTCGGCCAGAATCAAAAACAAACAACCGAGTATTCTGCTGTCAAAAACAGCCACATTTACAACTCCTCAAGAGTATACAAACCAAATTATAAAAATTGCATTTTTTATCACCGACAATCACACATTTTACAAGGTTTTTTTGTTTCAAATATTCTTATTTCCGTTTTTTTTTTTTTTACATTAATGATTCTGTTTCGACAAATATGCATTTCAAACTCCCCAAGAGTTTGAAGAATTCTGAATTCATGTACAAACCAAAATTGACCCAAAGTCTTATTCGGCCAGAATCAAAAACAAACAACCGAGTATTCCGCTGTCAAAAACAGCCACATTTACAACTCCTCAAGAGTATACAAACCAAATTATAAAAATTTCATTTTTTATCACCGACAATCACACATTTTACAAGGTTTTTTGTTTCAAATATTCTTATTTCCGTTTTTTTTTTTTTACTTTCATGTTTCTGTTTCGACAAATTACCAATTTCAAACTCCCCAAGAGTTTGAAGAATTCTGAATTCATTTACAAACCCAAATTGACCCAAAGTCTTATTCCGCCAGAATAAAAAACAAACAACCGAGTATTCCGCTGTCAAAAACAGCCACATTTACAACTCCTCAAGAGTATACAAACCAAATTATAAAAATTTCATTTTTTATCACCGACAATCACACATTTAATGAGGTTTTTTGTTTGAAGTATTCTTATTTCCGTTTTGTTTTTTTTTACTTTGATGATTCTGTTTCGACAAATTACCAATTTCAAACTCCCCAAGAATTTGAAGAATTCTGAATTCATTTAGAAACCCAAATTGACCCAAAGTCTTATTCCGCCAGAATCAAAAACAAACAACCGAGTATTCCGCTGTCAAAAACAGCCACATTTACAACTCCTCAAGAGTACACAAATAATTATAAAAATTTCATTTTTTTATCACCGACAATCACACATTTTACAACGTTTTTTGTTTGAAATATTCTTATTTCGGTTTTTGTTTTTTATTACTTTTAAAATTCTTTTTCAGCAAATTGTCAATTTCAAACTCCCCAAGAGTTTGAAGAATTCTGAATTCATTTACAAACCCAAATTGACCTAAAGTCTTATTCCACCAGAATCAAAAAAAATCAACCGAGTATTCCGCTGTCTAAAACAGTCACATTTACAACTCCTCAAGAGTATAAAAACCCAATTATGAAAAAATTCATTTTTTATCACCGACAATCACACATTTTACAAGGTTTTTTGTTTCAAATATTCTTATTTCCGTTTTTTTTTTTTTTTAATTTGATGATTCTGTTTCGACAAATTACCAATTTTAAACTCCCCAAGAGTTCGGAATTCAAAATAAATTTTGACTCTCAAATTGACTTAAAGTCTTATTCCACCAGAATAAAAAACAAACAGCCAGGTATTCTGCTGTCAAAAACAGCCACATTCACAACTCCTCAAGAGTATACAACAAAAATTATAAAAATTTCATTTTTTATCACCGACAATCACACATTTAACGAGGTTTTTTGTTTCAAATATTCTTATTTCAGTTTTGTTTTGTATTACTTTTAAAATTCTTTTTCAGCAAATTATCAATTTCAAACTCCTCAAGAGTTTCAAGAATTCTGAATTGATATAAAAACCCAAATTGACCTAAAGTCTTATTCCCTCACAAGCAATAATAAAAACTGAGTATTCCGCTGTCAAAAACATCAACATTTATAACTCCTCAAGAGTATACAAAAAATTATAAAATTTCATTTTTTATCACCGACAATCACACATGTTACAAGGTTTTTTGTTTGAAATATTCTTATTTCCGTTTTGTTTTTATTACTTTTAAAATTCTTTTTCAGCAAATTATCAATTTCAAACTCCAAGAGTTTTAAGAATTCTGAATTCATTTACAAACCGAAATAGACCTAAAGTCTTATTCCCTCAGAATCAAAAACAAAAAACCGAGTATTCCGCTGTCAAAAAAAGCCACATTCACAACTCCTCAAGAGTATACAACAAAAATTATAAAAATTTCATTTTTTATCACCGACAATCACACATTTTACGTTTTTTGTTTCAAATATTCTTATTTCAGTTTTGTTTTGTATTACTTTTAAAATTCTTTTTCAGCAAATTATCAATTTCAAACTCCTCAAGAGTTTCAAGAATTCTGAATTGATATACAAACCCAAATTGACCTAAAGTCTTATTCCCTCACAATCAATAATAAAAACTGAGTATTCCGCTGTCAAAAACATCAACATTTATAACTCCTCAAGAGTATACAAAAAATTATAAAATTTCATTTTTTATCACCGACAATCACACATGTTACAAGGTTTTTTGTTTGAAATATTCTTTTTTCCGTTTTGTTTTTATTACTTTTAAAATTCTTTTTCAGCAAATTATCAATTTCAAACTCCCCAAGAGTTTTAAGAATTCTGAATTCATTTACAAACCCAAATTGACCTAAAGTCTTATTCCCTCAGAATCAAAAATAAAAAAGAGTATTTAGCTGTACAAAAGCAGCCATATTTACAACTCTTCAAGAGTATACAAAAAATTATAAAATTTCATTTTTTATCACCGATAATCACACATTTAACAAATTTTTTTCGTTTCAAATATTCTTATTTACGTTTTGGTTTATTTAACTTTCATGATTCTGTTTCGACAAATTACCAATTTCAAACTCCCCAAGAGTTAAGAATTCAAAATAAATTTTGAATCCCAAATTGACCTAAAGTCTTATTCCTCCAGAATAAAAAACAAACGGCCGAGTATTCCGCTGTCAAAAACAGCCACATTTACAACTCCTCAAGAGTATACAAACCAAATAATAAAAATTTCATTTTTTATCACCGACAATCACACATTTAACAAGGTTTTTTGTTTGAAGTATTCTTATTTCCGTTTTGTTTTGTATTACTTTTAAAATTCTTTTTCAGCAAATTATCAATTTCAAACTCCTCAAGAGTTTCAAGAATTCTGAATTGATATACAAACCCAAATTGACCTAAAGTCTTATTTCCTCACAATATATAATAAAAACTGAGTATTCCGCTGTCAAAAACATCAACATTTATAACTCCTCAAGAGTATACAAAAAATTATAAAATTTCATTTTTTATCACCGACAATCACACATGTTACAAGGTTTTTTGTTTGAAATATTCTTATTTCCGTTTTGTTTTTATTACTTTTAAAATTCTTTTTCAGCAAATTATCAATTTCAAACTCCAAGAGTTTTAAGAATTCTGAATTCATTTACAAACCCAAATAGACCTAAAGTCTTATTCCCTCAGAATCAAAAACAAACAACCGAGTATTCCGCTGTCAAAAACAGCCACATTTACAACTCCTCAAGAGTATACGAATAATTATGAAAATTTCATTTTTTATCACCTACAATCACACATTTTAAAAGGTTTTTTTTTGAAATATTCTTATTTCCGTTTTGTTTTTTATTACTTTTAAAATTCTTTTTCAGCAAATAATAAATTTCAAACTCCCCAAGAGTTTTAAGAATTCTGAATTCATTTATAAACCAAAATTGACCTAAAGTCTTACTCCTCACGAATCAAAAACAAACAACCGAGTATTCCGCTGTCAAAAACAGCCACATTTACAACTCCTCAAGAGTATACAAACCAAATTATAAAAATTTCATTTTTTATCACCGACAATCACACATTTTACAAGGTTTTTTGTTTCAAATATTCTTATTTCCGTTTTTTTTTTTTTACTTTCATGTTTCTGTTTCGACAAATTACCAATTTCAAACTCCCCAAGAGTTTGAAGAATTCTGAATTCATTTACAAACCCAAATTGACCCAAAGTCTTATTCGGCCAGAATCAAAAACAAACAACCGAGTATTCTGCTGTCAAAAACAGCCACATTTACAACTCCTCAAGAGTATACAAACCAAATTATAAAAATTGCATTTTTTATCACCGACAATCACACATTTTACAAGGTTTTTTTGTTTCAAATATTCTTATTTCCGTTTTTTTTTTTTTTACATTAATGATTCTGTTTCGACAAATATGCATTTCAAACTCCCCAAGAGTTTGAAGAATTCTGAATTCATGTACAAACCAAAATTGACCCAAAGTCTTATTCGGCCAGAATCAAAAACAAACAACCGAGTATTCCGCTGTCAAAAACAGCCACATTTACAACTCCTCAAGAGTATACAAACCAAATTATAAAAATTTCATTTTTTATCACCGACAATCACACATTTTACAAGGTTTTTTGTTTCAAATATTCTTATTTCCGTTTTTTTTTTTTTACTTTCATGTTTCTGTTTCGACAAATTACCAATTTCAAACTCCCCAAGAGTTTGAAGAATTCTGAATTCATTTACAAACCCAAATTGACCCAAAGTCTTATTCCGCCAGAATAAAAAACAAACAACCGAGTATTCCGCTGTCAAAAACAGCCACATTTACAACTCCTCAAGAGTATACAAACCAAATTATAAAAATTTCATTTTTTATCACCGACAATCACACATTTAATGAGGTTTTTTGTTTGAAGTATTCTTATTTCCGTTTTGTTTTTTTTTACTTTGATGATTCTGTTTCGACAAATTACCAATTTCAAACTCCCCAAGAATTTGAAGAATTCTGAATTCATTTAGAAACCCAAATTGACCCAAAGTCTTATTCCGCCAGAATCAAAAACAAACAACCGAGTATTCCGCTGTCAAAAACAGCCACATTTACAACTCCTCAAGAGTACACAAATAATTATAAAAATTTCATTTTTTTATCACCGACAATCACACATTTTACAACGTTTTTTGTTTGAAATATTCTTATTTCGGTTTTTGTTTTTTATTACTTTTAAAATTCTTTTTCAGCAAATTGTCAATTTCAAACTCCCCAAGAGTTTGAAGAATTCTGAATTCATTTACAAACCCAAATTGACCTAAAGTCTTATTCCACCAGAATCAAAAAAAATCAACCGAGTATTCCGCTGTCTAAAACAGTCACATTTACAACTCCTCAAGAGTATAAAAACCCAATTATGAAAAAATTCATTTTTTATCACCGACAATCACACATTTTACAAGGTTTTTTGTTTCAAATATTCTTATTTCCGTTTTTTTTTTTTTTTAATTTGATGATTCTGTTTCGACAAATTACCAATTTTAAACTCCCCAAGAGTTCGGAATTCAAAATAAATTTTGACTCTCAAATTGACTTAAAGTCTTATTCCACCAGAATAAAAAACAAACAGCCAGGTATTCTGCTGTCAAAAACAGCCACATTCACAACTCCTCAAGAGTATACAACAAAAATTATAAAAATTTCATTTTTTATCACCGACAATCACACATTTAACGAGGTTTTTTGTTTCAAATATTCTTATTTCAGTTTTGTTTTGTATTACTTTTAAAATTCTTTTTCAGCAAATTATCAATTTCAAACTCCTCAAGAGTTTCAAGAATTCTGAATTGATATAAAAACCCAAATTGACCTAAAGTCTTATTCCCTCACAAGCAATAATAAAAACTGAGTATTCCGCTGTCAAAAACATCAACATTTATAACTCCTCAAGAGTATACAAAAAATTATAAAATTTCATTTTTTATCACCGACAATCACACATGTTACAAGGTTTTTTGTTTGAAATATTCTTATTTCCGTTTTGTTTTTATTACTTTTAAAATTCTTTTTCAGCAAATTATCAATTTCAAACTCCAAGAGTTTTAAGAATTCTGAATTCATTTACAAACCGAAATAGACCTAAAGTCTTATTCCCTCAGAATCAAAAACAAAAAACCGAGTATTCCGCTGTCAAAAAAAGCCACATTCACAACTCCTCAAGAGTATACAACAAAAATTATAAAAATTTCATTTTTTATCACCGACAATCACACATTTTACGTTTTTTGTTTCAAATATTCTTATTTCAGTTTTGTTTTGTATTACTTTTAAAATTCTTTTTCAGCAAATTATCAATTTCAAACTCCTCAAGAGTTTCAAGAATTCTGAATTGATATACAAACCCAAATTGACCTAAAGTCTTATTCCCTCACAATCAATAATAAAAACTGAGTATTCCGCTGTCAAAAACATCAACATTTATAACTCCTCAAGAGTATACAAAAAATTATAAAATTTCATTTTTTATCACCGACAATCACACATGTTACAAGGTTTTTTGTTTGAAATATTCTTTTTTCCGTTTTGTTTTTATTACTTTTAAAATTCTTTTTCAGCAAATTATCAATTTCAAACTCCCCAAGAGTTTTAAGAATTCTGAATTCATTTACAAACCCAAATTGACCTAAAGTCTTATTCCCTCAGAATCAAAAATAAAAAAGAGTATTTAGCTGTACAAAAGCAGCCATATTTACAACTCTTCAAGAGTATACAAAAAATTATAAAATTTCATTTTTTATCACCGATAATCACACATTTAACAAATTTTTTTCGTTTCAAATATTCTTATTTACGTTTTGGTTTATTTAACTTTCATGATTCTGTTTCGACAAATTACCAATTTCAAACTCCCCAAGAGTTAAGAATTCAAAATAAATTTTGAATCCCAAATTGACCTAAAGTCTTATTCCTCCAGAATAAAAAACAAACGGCCGAGTATTCCGCTGTCAAAAACAGCCACATTTACAACTCCTCAAGAGTATACAAACCAAATAATAAAAATTTCATTTTTTATCACCGACAATCACACATTTAACAAGGTTTTTTGTTTGAAGTATTCTTATTTCCGTTTTGTTTTGTATTACTTTTAAAATTCTTTTTCAGCAAATTATCAATTTCAAACTCCTCAAGAGTTTCAAGAATTCTGAATTGATATACAAACCCAAATTGACCTAAAGTCTTATTTCCTCACAATATATAATAAAAACTGAGTATTCCGCTGTCAAAAACATCAACATTTATAACTCCTCAAGAGTATACAAAAAATTATAAAATTTCATTTTTTATCACCGACAATCACACATGTTACAAGGTTTTTTGTTTGAAATATTCTTATTTCCGTTTTGTTTTTATTACTTTTAAAATTCTTTTTCAGCAAATTATCAATTTCAAACTCCAAGAGTTTTAAGAATTCTGAATTCATTTACAAACCCAAATAGACCTAAAGTCTTATTCCCTCAGAATCAAAAACAAACAACCGAGTATTCCGCTGTCAAAACCAGCCACATTTACAACTCCTCAAGAGTATACGAATAATTATGAAAATTTCATTTTTTATCACCTACAATCACACATTTTAAAAGGTTTTTTTTTTGAAATATTCTTATTTCCGTTTTGTTTTTTATTACTTTTAAAATTCTTTTTCAGCAAATAATAAATTTCAAACTCCCCAAGAGTTTTAAGAATTCTGAATTCATTTATAAACCAAAATTGACCTAAAGTCTTACTCCTCACGAATCAAAAACAAACAACCGAGTATTCCGCTGTCAAAAACAGCCACATTTACAACTCCTCAAGAGTATACAAACCAAATTATAAAAATTTCATTTTTTATCACCGACAATCACACATTTTACAAGGTTTTTTGTTTCAAATATTCTTATTTCCGTTTTTTTTTTTTTACTTTCATGTTTCTGTTTCGACAAATTACCAATTTCAAACTCCCCAAGAGTTTGAAGAATTCTGAATTCATTTACAAACCCAAATTGACCCAAAGTCTTATTCGGCCAGAATCAAAAACAAACAACCGAGTATTCTGCTGTCAAAAACAGCCACATTTACAACTCCTCAAGAGTATACAAACCAAATTATAAAAATTTCATTTTTTATCACCGACAATCACACATTTTACAAGGTTTTTTTGTTTCAAATATTCTTATTTCCGTTTTTTTTTTTTTTACTTTAATGATTCTGTTTCGACAAATATGCATTTCAAACTCCCCAAGAGTTTGAAGAATTCTGAATTCATGTACAAACCAAAATTGACCCAAAGTCTTATTCGGCCAGAATCAAAAACAAACAACCGAGTATTCCGCTGTCAAAAACAGCCACATTTACAACTCCTCAAGAGTATACAAACCAAATTATAAAAATTTCATTTTTTATCACCGACAATCACACATTTTACAAGGTTTTTTGTTTCAAATATTCTTATTTCCGTTTTTTTTTTTTTACTTTCATGTTTCTGTTTCGACAAATTACCAATTTCAAACTCCCCAAGAGTTTGAAGAATTCTGAATTCATTTACAAACCCAAATTGACCCAAAGTCTTATTCCGCCAGAATAAAAAACAAACAACCGAGTATTCCGCTGTCAAAAACAGCCACATTTACAACTCCTCAAGAGTATACAAACCAAATTATAAAAATTTCATTTTTTATCACCGACAATCACACATTTAATGAGGTTTTTTGTTTGAAGTATTCTTATTTCCGTTTTGTTTTTTTTTTACTTTGATGATTCTGTTTCGACAAATTACCAATTTCAAACTCCCCAAGAATTTGAAGAATTCTGAATTCATTTAGAAACCCAAATTGACCCAAAGTCTTATTCCGCCAGAATCAAAAACAAACAACCGAGTATTCCGCTGTCAAAAACAGCCACATTTACAACTCCTCAAGAGTACACAAATAATTATAAAAATTTCATTTTTTTATCACCGACAATCACACATTTTACAACGTTTTTTGTTTGAAATATTCTTATTTCGGTTTTTGTTTTTTATTACTTTTAAAATTCTTTTTCAGCAAATTGTCAATTTCAAACTCCCCAAGAGTTTGAAGAATTCTGAATTCATTTACAAACCCAAATTGACCTAAAGTCTTATTCCACCAGAATCAATAAAAATCAACCGAGTATTCCGCTGTCTAAAACAGTCACATTTACAACTCCTCAAGAGTATACAAACCCAATTATGAAAAAATTCATTTTTTATCACCGACAATCACACATTTTACAAGTTTTTTTGTTTCAAATATTCTTATTTCCGTTTTTTTTTTTTTTTACTTTGATGATTCTGTTTCGACAAATTACCAATTTTAAACTCCCCAAGAGTTCGGAATTCAAAATAAATTTTGACTCTCAAATTGACTTAAAGTCTTATTCCACCAGAATAAAAAACAAACAGCCAGGTATTCTGCTGTCAAAAACAGCCACATTCACAACTCCTCAAGAGTATACAACAAAAATTATAAAAATTTCATTTTTTATCACCGACAATCACACATTTAACGAGGTTTTTTGTTTCAAATATTCTTATTTCAGTTTTGTTTTGTATTACTTTTAAAATTCTTTTTCAGCAAATTATCAATTTCAAACTCCTCAAGAGTTTCAAGAATTCTGAATTGATATAAAAACCCAAATTGACCTAAAGTCTTATTCCCTCACAAGCAATAATAAAAACTGAGTATTCCGCTGTCAAAAACATCAACATTTATAACTCCTCAAGAGTATACAAAAAATTATAAAATTTCATTTTTTATCACCGACAATCACACATGTTACAAGGTTTTTTGTTTGAAATATTCTTATTTCCGTTTTGTTTTTATTACTTTTAAAATTCTTTTTCAGCAAATTATCAATTTCAAACTCCAAGAGTTTTAAGAATTCTGAATTCATTTACAAACCGAAATAGACCTAAAGTCTTATTCCCTCAGAATCAAAAACAAACAACCGAGTATTCCGCTGTCAAAAAAAGCCACATTCACAACTCCTCAAGAGTATACAACAAAAATTATAAAAATTTCATTTTTTATCACCGACAATCACACATTTTACAAGGTTTTTTGTTTGAAATATTCTTACTTCCGTTTTGTTTTTTTTTACTTTCATGATTCTGTTTTGATAAATTACCAATTTCAAACTCCCCAAGAGTTTGAAGAATTCTGAATTCATTTACAAACCCAAATTGACCCAAAGTCTTATTCCGCCAGAATCAAAAACAAACAACCTGGTATTCCGCTGTCAAAAACAGCCACATTTACAACTCCTCAAGAGTATACAAACCAAATCATAAAAATTTCATTTTTTATCACCGACAATCACACATTTATCAAGGTTTTTTGTTTGAAATATTCTTACTTCCGTTTTTTTTTTTTTTACTTTCATGATTCTGTTTCGACAAATTACCAATTTCAAACTCCCCAAGAGTTTGAAGAATTCTGAATTCATGTACAAACCAAAATTGACCCAAAGTCTTATTCGGCCAGAATCAAAAACAAACAACCGAGTATTCCGCTGTCAAAAACAGCCACATTTACAACTCCTCAAGAGTATACGAATAATTGCGAAAATTTCATTTTTTATCACCTACAATCACACATTTTAAAAGGTTTTTTTTTTGAAATATTCTTATTTCCGTTTTGTTTTTTATTACTTTTAAAATTCTTTGTCAGCAAATAATAAATTTCAAACTCCCCAAGAGTTTTAAGAATTCTGAATTCATTTATAAACCAAAATTGACCTAAAGTCTTACTCCTCACGAATCAAAAACAAACAACCGAGTATTCCGCTGTCAAAAACAGCCACATTTACAACTCCTCCAGAGTATACAAACCAAATTATAAAAATTTCATTTTTTATCACCGACAATCACACATTTTACAAGGTTTTTTGTTTCAAATATTCTTATTTCCGTTTTTTTTTTTTTACTTTCATGTTTCTGTTTCGACAAATTACCAATTTCAAACTCCCCAAGAGTTTGAAGAATTCTGAATTCATTTACAAACCCAAATTGACCCAAAGTCTTATTCGGCCAGAATCAAAAACAAACAACCGAGTATTCTGCTGTCAAAAACAGCCACATTTACAACTCCTCAAGAGTATACAAACCAAATTATAAAAATTGCATTTTTTATCACCGACAATCACACATTTTACAAGGTTTTTTTGTTTCAAATATTCTTATTTCCGTTTTTTTTTTTTTTTCTTTAATGATTCTGTTTCGACAAATATGCATTTCAAACTCCCCAAGAGTTTGAAGAATTCTGAATTCATGTACAAACCAAAATTGACCCAAAGTCTTATTCGGCCAGAATCAAAAACAAACAACCGAGTATTCCGCTGTCAAAAACAGCCACATTTACAACTCCTCAAGAGTATACAAACCAAATTATAAAAATTTCATTTTTTATCACCGACAATCACACATTTTACAAGGTTTTTTGTTTCAAATATTCTTATTTCCGTTTTTTTTTTTTTACTTTCATGTTTCTGTTTCGACAAATTACCAATTTCAAACTCCCCAAGAGTTTGAAGAATTCTGAATTCATTTACAAACCCAAATTGACCCAAAGTCTTATTCCGCCAGAATAAAAAACAAACAACCGAGTATTCCGCTGTCAAAAACAGCCACATTTACAACTCCTCAAGAGTATACAAACCAAATTATAAAAATTTCATTTTTTATCACCGACAATCACACATTTAATGAGGTTTTTTGTTTGAAGTATTCTTATTTCCGTTTTGTTTTTTTTTACTTTGATGATTCTGTTTCGACAAATTACCAATTTCAAACTCCCCAAGAATTTGAAGAATTCTGAATTCATTTAGAAACCCAAATTGACCCAAAGTCTTATTCCGCCAGAATCAAAAACAAACAACCGAGTATTCCGCTGTCAAAAACAGCCACATTTACAACTCCTCAAGAGTACACAAATAATTATAAAAATTTCATTTTTTTATCACCGACAATCACACATTTTACAACGTTTTTTGTTTGAAATATTCTTATTTCGGTTTTTGTTTTTTATTACTTTTAAAATTCTTTTTCAGCAAATTGTCAATTTCAAACTCCCCAAGAGTTTGAAGAATTCTGAATTCATTTACAAACCCAAATTGACCTAAAGTCTTATTCCACCAGAATCAAAAAAAATCAACCGAGTATTCCGCTGTCTAAAACAGTCACATTTACAACTCCTCAAGAGTATACAAACCCAATTATGAAAAAATTCATTTTTTATCACCGACAATCACACATTTTACAAGGTTTTTTGTTTCAAATATTCTTATTTCCGTTTTTTTTTTTTTTACTTTGATGATTCTGTTTCGACAAATTACCAATTTTAAATCTCCTAAGAGTTCAGAATTCAAAATAAATTGTGACTCTCAAATTGACCTAAAGTCTTATTCCACCAGAATAAAAAACAAACAGCCGAGTATTCCGCTGTCAAAAACAGCCACATTTACAACTCCTCAAGAGTATACGAATAATTATGACTCCCAGATTGACCTAAAGTCTAATTCCTCAAGAATCGAGAACAAACAGTATCGAGATCAAACAGAATAAACAATACAAAATTGACAACTCCTAAAGAGTGTAGTAAACAATAAAAATTCCAATATTCATGTCACCATGTTTTTTTTCAGTAACTCACCAATTTTAAACTCCCCAAGAGTTTTCAGAATATAAATTCATTTTAACTCCCAAAATGACCTAAAGTCTAAATCCTTCAGAATCTAAAATCAACAAATAAACAAGACAAAATTGACAACTCCTACAGAGTGTAGTAAACAATAAAAATTCCAATATTCATGTCACCATGTTTTTTTTCAGTAACTCACCAATTTTAAACTCCCAAAGAGTTTTCAGAATATAAATTCATTTTAACTCCCAAAATGACCTAAAGTCTAAATACTTCAGAATCTAAAATCAACAAATAAACAAGACAAAATTGACAACTCCTAAAGAGTGTAGTAAACAATAAAAATTCCAATATTCATGTCACCATGTTTTTTTTCAGTAACTCACCAATTTTAAACTCCCCAAGAGTTTTCAGAATATAAATTCATTTTAACTCCCAAAATGACCTAAAGTCTAAATCTTTTTCAGCAAATTATCAATTTCAAACTCCCCAAGAGTTTGAAGAATTCTGAATTCATTTACAAACCCAAATTGACCTAAAGTCTTATTCCACCAGAATAAAAAACAAACAGCTGAGTATTCCGCTGTCAAAAACAGCCACATTTACAACTCCTCAAGAGTATACGAATCATTATAAAAATTCCATTTTTTATCACCGACAATCACACATTATACAAGGTTTTTTGTTTCAAATATTCTTATTTCCATTTTGTTTTTTATTACTTTTAAAATTGTTTTTCAGCAAATTATCAATTTCAAACTCCCCAAGAGTTTTAAGAATTCTGAATTCATTTATAAACCCAAATTGACCTAAAGTCTTATTCCACACGAATCAAAAACAAACAACCGAGTATTTCGCTGTCAAAAACAGCCACATTTACAACTCCTAAAGAGTATACAAACCAAATTATAAAAATTTTATTTTTTATCACCGACAATCACACATTTTACAAGGTTTTTTGTTTCAAATATTCTTATTTCCGTTTTTTTTTTTTTACTTTCATGTTTCTGTTTCGACAAATTACCAATTTCAAACTCCCCAAGAGTTTGAAGAATTCTGAATTCATTTACAAACCCAAATTGACCCAAAGTCTTATTCCGTCAGAATCAAAAACAAACAACCGAGTATTCCGCTGTCAAAAACAGCCACATTTACAACTCCTCAAGAGTATACAAACCAAATTATAAAAATTTCATTTTTTATCACCGACAATCACACATTTAACGAGGTTTTTTGTTTGAAGTATTCTTATTTCCGTTTTGTTTTTTTTTACTTTGATGATTCTGTTTCGACAAATTACCAATTTAAAACTCCCCAAGAGTTTGAAGAATTCTGAATTCATTTACAAACCCAAATTGACCCAAAGTCTTATTCCTCCAGAATAAAAAACAAACAGCCGAGTATTCCGCTGTCAAAAACAGCCACATTTACAACTCCTCAAGAGTACACAAATAATTATAAAAATTTCATTTTTTTATCACCGACAATCACACATTTTACAACGTTTTTTGTTTGAAATATTCTTATTTCGGTTTTTGTTTTTTATTACTTTTAAAATTCTTTTTCAGCAAATTGTCAATTTCAAACTCCCCAAGAGTTTGAAGAATTCTGAATTCATTTACAAACCCAAATTGACCTAAAGTCTTATTCCACCAGAATCAAAAAAAATCAACCGAGTATTCCGCTGTCTAAAACAGTCACATTTACAACTCCTCAAGAGTATACAAACCCAATTATGAAAAAATTCATTTTTTATCACCGACAATCACACATTTTACAAGGTTTTTTGTTTACAATATTCTTATTTCCGTTTTTTTTTTTTTTTTACTTTGATTATTCTGTTTCGACAAATTACCAATTTCAAACTTCCCAAGAGTTCAGAATTCAAAATAAATTTTGACTCTCAAATTGACCTAAAGTCTTATTCCACCAGAATAAAAAACAAACAGCCGAGTATTCCGCTGTCAAAAACAGCCACATTTACAACTCCTCAAGAGTATACGAATAATTATGACTCCCAGATTGACCTAAAGTCTAATTCCTCAAGAATCGAGAACAAACAGTATCGAGATCAAACAGAATAAACAATACAAAATTGACAACTCCTAAAGAGTGTAGTAAACAATAAAAATTCCAATATTCATGTCATCATGTTTTTTTTCAGTAACTCCCCAATTTTAAACTCCCAAAGAGTTTTCAGAATATAAATTCATTTTAACTCCCAAAATGACCTAAAGTCTAAATACTTCAGAATCTAAAATCAACAAATAAACAAGACAAAATTGACAACTCCTAAAGAGTGTAGTAAACAATAAAAATTCCAATATTCATGTCACCATGTTTTTTTTCAGTAACTCACCAATTTTAAACTCCCCAAGAGTTTTCAGAATATAAATTCATTTTAACTCCCAAAATGACCTAAAGTCTAAATCTTTTTCAGCAAATTATCAATTTCAAACTCCCCAAGAGTTTGAAGAATTCTGAATTCATTTACAAACCCAAATTGACCTAAAGTCTTATTCCACCAGAATAAAAAACAAACAGCTGAGTATTCCGCTGTCAAAAACAGCCACATTTACAACTCCTCAAGAGTATACGAAAAATTATAAAAATTCCATTTTTTATCACCGAAAATCACACATTATACAAGGTTTTTTGTTTCAAATATTCTTATTTCCGTTTTGTTTTTTATTACTTTTAAAATTGTTTTTCAGCAAATTATCAATTTCAAACTCCCCAAGAGTTTTAAGAATTCTGAATTCATTTATAAACCCAAATTGACCTAAAGTCTTATTCCACACGAATCAAAAACAAACAACCGAGTATTTCGCTGTCAAAAACAGCCACATTTACAACTCCTCAAGAGTATACAAACCAAATTATAAAAATTTTATTTTTTATCACCGACAATCACACATTTTACAAGGTTTTTTGTTTCAAATATTCTTATTTCCGTTTTTTTTTTTTTACTTTCATGTTTCTGTTTCGACAAATTACCAATTTCAAACTCCCCAAGAGTTTGAAGAATTCTGAATTCATTTACAAACCCAAATTGACCCAAAGTCTTATTCCGCCAGAATCAAAAACAAACAACCGAGTATTCAGCTGTCAAAAACAGCCACATTTACAACTCCTCAAGAGTATACAAACCAAATTATAAAAATTTCATTTTTTATCACCGACAATCACACATTTAACGAGGTTTTTTGTTTGAAGTATTCTTATTTCCGTTTTGTTTTTTTTTACTTTGATGATTCTGTTTCGACAAATTACCAATTTCAAACTCCCCAAGAGTTTGAAGAATTCTGAATTCATTTACAAACCCAAATTGACCCAAAGTCTTATTCCTCCAGAATAAAAAACAAACAGCCGAGTATTCCGCTGTCAAAAACAGCCACATTTACAACTCCTCAAGAGTATACGAATAATTATGACTCCCAGATTGACCTAAAGTCTAATTCCTCAAGAATCGAGAACAAACAGTATCGAGATCAAACAGAATAAACAATACAAAATTGACAACTCCTAAAGAGTGTAGTAAACAATAAAAATTCCAATATTCATGTCACCATGTTTTTTTTCAGTAACTCACCAATTTTAAACTCCCCAAGAGTTTTCAGAATATAAATTCATTTTAACTCCCAAAATGACCTAAAGTCTAAATCCTTCAGAATCTAAAATCAACAAATAAACAAGACAAAATTGACAACTCCTACAGAGTGTAGTAAACAATAAAAATTCCAATATTCATGTCACCATGTTTTTTTTCAGTAACTCACCAATTTTAAACTCCCAAAGAGTTTTCAGAATATAAATTCATTTTAACTCCCAAAATGACCTAAAGTCTAAATCCTTCAGAATCTAAAATCAACAAATAAACAAGACAAAATTGACAACTCCTAAAGAGTGTAGTAAACAATAAAAATTCCAATATTCATGTCACCATGTTTTTTTTCAGTAACTCACCAATTTTAAACTCCCCAAGAGTTTACAGAATATAAATTCATTTTAACTCCCAAAATGACCTAAAGTCTAAATCCTTCAGAATCTAAAATCAACAAATAAACAAGACAAAATTGACAACTCCTAAAGAGTGTAGTAAACAATAAAAATTCCAATATTCATGTCACCATGTTTTTTTTCAGTAACTCACCAATTTTAAACTCCCAAAGAGTTTTCAGAATATAAATTCATTTTAACTCCCAAAATGACCTAAAGTCTAAATCCTTCAGAATCTAAAATCAACAAATAAACAAGACAAAATTGCCAACTCCTAAAGAGTGTAGTAAACAATAAAAATTCCAATATTAATGTCACCATGTTTTTTTTCAGTAACTCACCGATTTTAAACTCCCCAAGAGTTTTCAGAATATAAATTCATTTTAACTCCCAAAATGACCTAAAGTCTAAATCTTTCAGAATCTAAAATCAACAAATAAACAAGACAAAATTGACAACTCCTAAAGAGTGTAGTAAACAATAAAAACTCCAATATTCATTGTCACCATGGTTTTTTTCAGTAACTCACCAATTTTAAACTCCCCAAGCGTTTTCAGAATATAAATTCATTTTAACTCCCAAAATGACCTAAAGTCTAAATCCTTCAGAATCTAAAATCAACAAATAAACAAGACAAAATTGACAACTCCTAAAGAGTGTAGTAAACAATAAAAATTCCAATATTCATGTCACCATGTTTTTTTTCAGTAACTCACCAATTTTAAAATCCCCAAGAGTTTTCAGAATATAAATTCATTTTAACTCCCAAAATGACCTAAAGTCTAAATCCTTCAGAATCTAAAATCAACAAATAAACAAGACAAAATTGACAACTCCTAAAGAGTGTAGTAAACAATAAAAATTCCAATATTCATGTCACCATGTTTTTTTTCAGTAACTCACCAATTTAAAACTCCCCAAGAGTTTTCAGAATATAAATTCATTTTAACTCCCAAAATGACCTAAAGTCTAAATCCTTCAGAATCTAAAATCAACAAATAAACAAGACAAAATTGACAACTCCTAAAGAGTGTAGTAAACAATAAAAATTCCAATATTCATGTCACCATGTTTTTTTTCAGTAACTCACCAATTTTAAACTCCCAAAGAGTTTTCAGAATATAAATTCATTTTAACTCCCAAAATGACCTAAAGTCTAAATCCTTCAGAATCTAAAATCAACAAATAAACAAGACAAAATTGACAACTCCTAAAGAGTGTAGTAAACAATAAAAATTCCAATATTCATGTCACCATGTTTTTTTTCAGTAACTCACCAATTTTAAACTCCCCAAGAGTTTTCAGAATATAAATTCATTTTAACTCCCAAAATGACCTAAAGTCTAAATCTTTTTCAGCAAATTATCAATTTCAAACTCCCCAAGAGTTTGAAGAATTCTGAATTCATTTACAAACCCAAATTGACCTAAAGTCTTATTCCACCAGAATAAAAAACAAACAGCTGAGTATTCCGCTGTCAAAAACAGCCACATTTACAACTCCTCAAGAGTATACGAAAAATTATAAAAATCCCATTTTTTATCACCGACAATCACACATTATACAAGGTTTTTTGTTTCAAATATTCTTATTTCCGTTTTGTTTTTTATTACTTTTAAAATTGTTTTTCAGCAAATTATCAATTTCAAACTCCCCAAGAGTTTTAAGAATTCTGAATTCATTTATAAACCCAAATTGACCTAAAGTCTTATTCCACACGAATCAAAAACAAACAACCGAGTATTTCGCTGTCAAAAACAGCCACATTTACAACTCCTCAAGAGTATACAAACCAAATTATAAAAATTTCATTTTTTATCACCGACAATCACACATTTAACGAGGTTTTTTGTTTGAAGTATTCTTATTTCCGTTTTGTTTTTTTTTACTTTGATGATTCTGTTTCGACAAATTACCAATTTCAAACTCCCCAAGAGTTTGAAGAATTCTGAATTCATTTACAAACCCAAATTGACCCAAAGTCTTATTCCTCCAGAATAAAAAACAAACAGCCGAGTATTCCGCTGTCAAAAACAGCCACATTTACAACTCCTCAAGAGTATACGAATAATTATGACTCCCAGATTGACCTAAAGTCTAATTCCTCAAGAATCGAGAACAAACAGTATCGAGATCAAACAGAATAAACAATACAAAATTGACAACTCCTAAAGAGTGTAGTAAACAATAAAAATTCCAATATTCATGTGACCATGTTTTTTTTCAGTAACTCACCAATTTTAAACTCCCCAAGAGTTTTCAGAATATAAATTCATTTTAACTCCCAAAATGACCTAAAGTCTAAATCCTTCAGAATCTAAAATCAACAAATAAACAAGACAAAATTGACAACTCCTACAGAGTGTAGTAAACAATAAAAATTCCAATATTCATGTCACCATGTTTTTTTTCAGTAACTCACCAATTTTAAACTCCCAAAGAGTTTTCAGAATATAAATTCATTTTAACTCCCAAAATGACCTAAAGTCTAAATCCTTCAGAATCTAAAATCAACAAATAAACAAGACAAAATTGACAACTCCTAAAGAGTGTAGTAAACAATAAAAATTCCAATATTCATGTCATCATGTTTTTTTTCAGTAACTCACCAATTTTAAACTCCCCAAGAGTTTACAGAATATAAATTCATTTTAACTCCCAAAATGACCTAAAGTCTAAATCCTTCAGAATCTAAAATCAACAAATAAACAAGACAAAATTGACAACTCCTAAAGAGTGTAGTAAACAATAAAAATTCCAATATTCATGTCACCATGTTTTTTTTCAGTAACTCACCAATTTTAAACTCCCCAAGAGTTTTCAGAATATAAATTCATTTTAACTCCCAAAATGACCTAAAGTCTAAATCCTTCAGAATCTAAAATCAACAAATAAACAAGACAAAATTGACAACTCCTAAAGAGTGTAGTAAACAATAAAAATTCCAATATTCATGTCACCATGTTTTTTTTCAGTAACTCACCAATTTTAAACTCCCCAAGAGTTTTCAGAATATAAATTCATTTTAACTCCCAAAATGACCTAAAGTCTAAATCTTTCAGAATCTAAAATCAACAAATAAACAAGACAAAATTGACAACTCCTAAAGAGTGTAGTAAACAATAAAAACTCCAATATTCATTGTCACCATGGTTTTTTTCAGTAACTCACCAATTTTAAACTCCCCAAGCGTTTTCAGAATATAAATTCATTTTAACTCCCAAAATGACCTAAAGTCTAAATCCTTCAGAATCTAAAATCAACAAATAAACAAGACAAAATTGACAACTCCTAAAGAGTGTAGTAAACAATAAAAATTCCAATATTCATGTCACCATGTTTTTTTTCAGTAACTCACCAATTTTAAACTCCCCAAGAGTTTTCAGAATATAAATTCATTTTAACTCCCAAAATGACCTAAAGTCTAAATCCTTCAGAATCGAAAATCAACAAATAAACAAGACAAAATTGACAACTCCTAAAGAGTGTAGTAAACAATAAAAATTCCAATATTCATGTCACCATGTTTTTTTTCAGTAACTCACCAATTTTAAAATCCCCAAGAGTTTTCAGAATATAAATTCATTTTAACTCCCAAAATGACCTAAAGTCTAAATCCTTCAGAATCTAAAATCAACAAATAAACAAGACAAAATTGACAACTCCTAAAGAGTGTAGTAAACAATAAAAATTCCAATATTCATGTCACCATGTTTTTTTTTCAGTAACTCACCAATTTTAAACTCCCCAAGAGTTTTCAGAATATAAATTCATTTTAACTCCCAAAATGACCTAAAGTCTAAATCCTTCAGAATCTAAAATCAACAAATAAACAAGACAAAATTGACAACTCCTAAAGAGTGTAGTAAACAATAAAAATTCCAATATTCATGTCACCATGTTTTTTTTTCAGTAACTCACCAATTTTAAACTCCCCAAGAGTTTTCAGAATATAAATTCATTTTAACTCCCAAAATGACCTAAAGTCTAAATCCTTGAGAATCTAAAATCAACAAATAAACAAGACAAAATTGACAACTCCTAAAGAGTGTAGTAAACTATAAAAATTCCAATATTCATGTCACCATGTTTTTTTTCAGTAACTCACCAATTTTAAACTCCCAAAGAGTTTTCAGAATATAAATTCATTTTAACTCCCAAAATGACCTAAAGTCTAAATCCTTCAGAATCTAAAATCAACAAATAAACAAGACAAAATTGACAACTCCTACAGAGTGTAGTAAACAATAAAAATTCCAATATTCATGTCACCATGTTTTTTTTCAGTAACTCACCAATTTTAAACTCCCCAAGAGTTTACAGAATATAAATTCATTTTAACTCCCAAAATGACCTAAAGTCTAAATCCTTCAGAATCTAAAATCAACAAATAAACAAGACAAAATTGACAACTCCTAAAGAGTGTAGTAAACAATAAAAATTCCAATATTCATGTCACCATGTTTTTTTTCAGTAACTCACCAATTTTAAACTCCCAAAGAGTTTTCAGAATATAAATTCATTTTAACTCCCAAAATGACCTAAAGTCTAAATCCTTCAGAATCTAAAATCAACAAATAAACAAGACAAAATTGACAACTCCTAAAGAGTGTAGTAAACAATAAAAATTCCAATATTCATGTCACCATGTTTTTTTTCAGTAACTCACCAATTTTAAACTCCCCAAGAGTTTTCAGAATATAAATTCATTTTAACTCCCAAAATGACCTAAAGTCTAAATCCTTCAGAATCTAAAATCAACAAATAAACAAGACAAAATTGACAACTCCTAAAGAGTGTAGTAAACAATAAAAACTCCAATATTCATTGTCACCATGGTTTTTTTCAGTAACTCACCAATTTTAAACTCCCCAGGAGTTTTCAGAATATAAATTCATTTTAACTCCCAAAATGACCTAAAGTCTAAATCCTTCAGAATCTAAAATCAACAAATAAACAAGACAAAATTGACAACTCCTAAAGAGTGTAGTAAACAATAAAAATTCCAATATTCATGTCACCATGTTTTTTTTCAGTAACTCACCAATTTTAAACTCCCCAAGAGTTTTCAGAATATAAATTCATTTTAACTCCCAAAATGACCTAATGTCTAAATCCTTCAGAATCTAAAATCAACAAATAAACAAGACAAAATTGACAACTCCTAAAGAGTGTAGTAAACAATAAAAATTCCAATATTCATGTCACCATGTTTTTTTTCAGTAACTCACCAATTTTAAACTCCCCAAGAGTTTTCAGAATATAAATTCATTTTAACTCCCAAAATGACCTAAAGTCTTAATCATTCAGAATCTAAAATCAACAAATAAACAAGACAAAATTGACAACTCCTAAAGAGTGTAGTAAACAATAAAAATTCCAATATTCATGTCACCATGTTTTGAAATATGTTTTTTCATAGGCACTACATTTTCATATTACTGCTTACTGATATTTTTAAATACGCTACATACATAAAGAAAACATATTACAACTCATCCAAAGTTATAAAATAATTATTATTCATGAAGATTAACACATTTAAAACAAATCTTTCTTTAAAATTTTTTACACATATTCTGATACTGTTTTTTACTTTTATTTATTTCAGTATTCGATTTCAGCCAATTATCACCAATTTAAATTCCCCAAAAGTTCAGATTTCAAAATTACATCCGATAACTGTGGTAGTTGAAATACCCATTCCGACACCTCTAGGGTATCAAAGCAAAAACAAAATCTGATTCGTACAGGTTCCAAAAATGATACAAATTCTGAATTTACTCCCCAAGAGTAACAAATTTCGATATTTTCTTTTTACATTTTCACACATATTCAAATATTATTTTTTAATTTTATTTCTTATAGTATTCTGTTTCAGCAAATTATAATTCCAAACTCCCCAACAGTCTAAATTTAACAAGTAAATCTGATCACTCTAGAAATTGAAATTATAAATCCAGCAAAACAATATTCGCCTCCTCGAGTGTCTAAACACAAAAAATTTTTGCAAAAATCTTTTTATGGGGGAGGGGCTATTTAAAACCAATTGTTTCTCTTTTCTGTATTGTTCACATCATTCCCTACTTCAACCAATGAATTTCTGTAAATAATATATTTATAACAATAATATTTCCTATATTTGAGGATACTTTAGGTATGATAGCCCTTACAGTAAATGTGGTATTGTGGTGACTGAGTAAAAAAACGTAAGAATATCATTGACAATTTTAAAAAAAGTTTCTGCTTTCAATGATAACAAAACCCGTTCACCTCAAGTTTAAATATTTGTTGGCACAAAAATACAAAAACTTACAATTACATATAGTTGATCAAATTAGGCACAACAATTCTTATGTTTTTTCTCTTATTACTTTCATGATTCTGTTTCAGCAAATTACCAATTTCAACCTCCCTAAGAGTTCAGAATTCAAATTTTATTTTGACTCCAAAATCGACCTAAAGTCTGATTACACCAGAAAAAAAAATTGTACAACTGAACAGTGTGGAAAAAAGAAAACCTCCTAATATTCGTCACCACCGCATTTAACAAAGTTTTTTTTCCAACCATTCTTATGTTCATTTTGATTTTTTTTTTTAGAATTCTTTTTCAGCTGATTATCATTTTCAAACACCCCAAGAGTTTTCAGATTTCGAAATTCACTTTAACTCCCAAATTGACCTAAAGTCTTCTTCTGCCAGAATCAAAAACAAACGAAAAAAGAGACTCCTGAAGAGTGTAGAAAACAATAAGAATTGTGATATTCATCGCCACCACATTTAACAAAGTTTTATGTTTCAACAACTCTTATATTCTTTTTTTTTAATTTTTTTTTTTTACTTTCATGATTCTGTTTCGGCGAATAACCAATTTCAGACTCCCCAAGAGTTCAGAATTCAAAATACATTTTGACTTACAAATTGACAAAATCTGATTTTGCCAGAATCGAAAATAAACAAACCAAATATTCCGCTGTCTAAAAACAGCTACATTTACAAGTCATCAAAGGTATACAAAAAACTATTAAAATTTCACTTTTTGTACCTGACAATCACACATTTAACAATGTTTTTTGTTACAACCATTCTTATGTTTTTATTTATTTTATTACGTTTATGATTCTTTTTCACCACATTTAACAGTTTTTTGTTTAACCATTCATATATTTGGGTTTTTTTTACTTTCATGATTCTGTTTAGACAAATTACCAATTTCAAACTCTCCAAGAGTTCAGAATTTAAAATAAAATTTTGACTCCCAAACTGACCATAAGCCTGATTATGCCAGAATCGAAAACAAACAAACAAACCAACTTATTCCGCTGTCAAAAAACAGCCACATTTACCACTCAAGAGTGTAAAAAACAAACATTTCAGTTTTTGTCCCCGACAATCACACATTTAACAAGGTTTTTTGTTTCAACCATTCTTATGTTTTTTTATTTTACTTTTATGATTCTGTTTCAGCAAATTACCAATTTCAAACTCAATAAGAGTTCAAAATTACAAAATTAATTTTGACTCCAAAATTGACCTAAATTCTGATTCCACAAGAAACATGAAAAAAAGAAGACAACTGTACAACCCCTGAAAAGTGTGGAAAACAAAAAAACTTCCAATATTCATGATCACCACATTTCACAAAGTTTTTTTTTTCCAACCATTATGTTAATTTTCTTTTTTTCACTTTAAAAATTATTTTTCAGCATATTATCCATTTCAAACTCTCCAAGAGTTATCAGAATTCTGAATTCATTTTAAATGCCAAATTCACCTAAAGTCTTATTCTGCCATAATTGAAAATTAACAGTGTAGAAAACAATAACAATTGCGATATTCATCGCTACCACATTAAACAAGATGTATTTTTTTCAACCATTCTTATATTCATTTTTTTTTTTACTTCTATTCTCATTCAGCATATTACCAATTTGAAACTTTTTTTTCTCATCTATTTTTATAGACGACACCCCTTCTCCTAACTTTGTTTGCCTCGTGCCTAATTTGTTCAAATATGTTATTGTAAGTTGTAGTATTTTTCTGCCGAATGATATTTCAAAGTTAGGTGAGCTGGTGTGCGTTTTAATCCTTGGTCACAAAGAGATAAAGGAAATGATGAAAAATTGTGAATACTACTCTTATCTAGAAAACTTTTTCATCAGTGACCACAATACCACCTTTACTCTAAGGGCTACCATACTTAAAGTATTTTCCAAATGTAGGAAATGTAATTGTTATAAATATTCTATTTAAAGTAATTCATTGGTTCAATTGGAGAGTGGATTGAACAATACAGAAAAGACACAATGTTGGTTTTAATAACCCCCCTCCAAAAAGAAAAAAAAAATATATATATATTTGTTTTTTTTTAAGAGACTGGAAGAGTCACCTATTGTTTTCCTTATAGAATAGCTGGATTTTTACTTTCAACTTCCCCGAAATGTGTTACTCTTGTGGAGTGAATTAAGAATTTGTATCATTTTTGGAACCTGTATGAATCGATTTTGTTTTTGCTTTGATACCCTAGAGATGTCTGAATTTGTATTTTAACAGTAATCGGATGTTATTTTCAAATGTGAACTTTTTAACAAGAGTGTAAAAAACATTACAAATACCGATATTCATTATCACCACATTTAACAAATTTTTTGTTTCAAATATTCTTATTTCCGTTTTGTTTTTTATTACTTTCAAAATTCTTTTTCAGCAAATTATCAATTTCAAACTCCCCAAGAGTTTTAAGAATTCTGAATTCATTTACAAACCCAAATTGACCTAAAGTCTTATTCCGCCAGAATAAAAAACAAAAAACTGAGTATTCCGCTGTCAAAAAAAGCCACATTTACAACTCCTCAAGAGTATAAAAAAAATTATAAAATTTAATTTTTTATCACCGACAATCACACATTTTACAAGGTTTTTTATTTCAAATATTCTTATTTCCGTTTTGTTTATTTTACTCTTAAAATTCTTTTTCAGCAAATTATCCATTTCAAACTCCCCAAGAGTTTTAAGAATTCTGAATTCATTTACAAACCCAAATTGACCTAAAGTCTTATTCTGCCAGAATCAAAAACAAACAGCCGATTATTCCGCTATCAAAAACAGCCACATTTTCAACTCCTCAAGAGTATACAAACCAAATTATAAAATTTAATTTTTCATCACCAACAATCACACATTTTACAACGTTTTTTGTTTCAAATATTCTTATTTCCGTTTTGTTTTGTATTACTTTTAAAATTCTTTTTCAGCAAATTATCAATTTCAAACTCCCCAAGAGTTTTAAGAATTCTGAATTCATTTACAAACCCAAATTGACCTAAAGTCTTATTCCCTCAGAATCAAAAATAAAAAAGAGTATTTAGCTGTACAAAAGCAGCCATATTTACAACTCCTCAAGAGTATACAAAAAATTATAAAATTTCATTTTTTATCACCGATAATCACACATTTAACAAAGTTTTTTCGTTTCAAATATTCTTATTAACGTTTTGGTTTATTTAACTTTCATGATTCTGTTTCGACAAATTACCAATTTCAAACTCCCCAAGAGTTAAGAATTCAAAATAAATTTTGACTCCCAAATTGATGTAAAGTCTTATTCCGCCAGAATCAAAAACAAAAAAAATCAGTATTCCGCTGTCAAAAACAGCCACATTTACAACTCCTCAAGAGTATACAAAAAATTATAAGATTTCATTTTTTATCACCGACAATCACACATGTTACTAGGTTTTTTGTTTCAAATATTCTTATTTCCGTTTTGTTTTTATTACTTTTAAAATTCTTTTTCAGCAAATTATCAATTTCAAACTCCAAGAGTTTTAAGAATTCTGAATACATTTACAAACCCAAATAGACCTAAAGTCTTATTCCCTCAGAATCAAAAACAAAAAAACTGAGTATTCCGCTGTCAAAAACAGCCACATTCACAACTCCTCAAGAGTATACAACAAAAATTATAAAAATTTCATTTTTTATCACCGACAATCACACATTTTACGTTTTTTGTTTCAAATATTCTTATTTCAGTTTTGTTTTGTATTACTTTTAAAATTCTTTTTCAGCAAATTATCAATTTCAAACTCCTCAAGAGTTTCAAGAATTCTGAATTGATATACAAACCCAAATTGAACTAAAGTCTTATTCCCTCACAATCAATAATAAAAACTGAGTATTCCGCTGTCAAAAACATCAACATTTATAACTCCTCAAGAGTATACAAAAAATTATAAAATTTCATTTTTTATCACCGACAATCACACATGTTACAAGGTTTTTTGTTTGAAATATTCTTATTTCCGTTTTGTTTTTATTACTTTAAAAATTATTTTTCAGCAAATTATCAATTTCAAACTCCAAGAGTTTTAAGAATTCTGAATTCATTTACAAACCCAAATAGACCTAAAGTCTTATTCCCCTAGAATCAAAAACAAACAACCGAGTATTCCGCTGTCAAAAAAAGCCACATTCACAACTCCTCAAGAGTATACAACAAAAATTATAAAAATTTCATTTTTTATCACCGACAATCACACATTTTACAAGGTTTTTTGTTTGAAATATTCTTATTTCCGTTTTTTTGTTTTTTTACTTTGATGATTCTGTTTTGACAAATTACCAATTTCAAACTCCCCAAGAGTTTGAAGAATTCTGAATTCATTTACAAACCCAAATTGACCCAAAGTCTTATTCCGCCAGAATCAAAAACAAACAACCTGGTATTCCGCTGTCAAAAACAGCCACATTTACAACTCCTCAAGAGTATACAAACCAAATTATAAAAATTTCATTTATTATCACCGACAATCACACATTTAACGAGGTTTTTTGATTGAAATATTCTTATTTCGGTTTTTTTTTTTTTTACTTTCATGATTCTGTTTTGACAAATTACCAATTTTAAACTCCCCAAGAGTTCGGAATTCAAAATAAATTTTGACTCTCAAATTGACTTAAAGTCTTATTCCACCAGAATAAAAAACAAACAGCCAGGTATTCTGCTGTCAAAAACAGCCACATTTACAACTCCTCAAGAGTATACAAACCAAATTATAAAAATTGCATTTTTTATCACCGACAATCACACATTTTACAAGGTTTATTGTTTCAAATATTCGTATTTCCGTTTTTTATTTTTTACTTTCATGATCCTGTTTCGACAAATTACCAATTTCAAACTCCCCAAGAGTTTGAAGAATTCTGAATTCATTTACAAACCCAAATTGACCCAAAGTTTTATTCGGCCAGAATCAAAAACAAACAACCTGGTATTCCGCTGTCAAAAACAGCCACATTTACAACTCCTCAAGAGTATACAAACCAAATTATAAAAATTTCATTTTTTATCACCGACAATCACACATTTAACAGGAGTTTTTGTTTGAAATATTCTTATTTCCGTTTTTTTTTTTTTTACTTTGATGATTCTGTTTCGACAAATTACCAATTTCAAACTCCCCAAGAGTTTGAAGAATTCTGAATTCATGTACAAACCCAAATTCACCCAAAGTCTTATTCCGCCAGAATCAAAAACAAACAACCGAGTATTCCGCTGTCAAAAACAGCCACATTTACAACTCCTCAAGAGTATACAAACCAAATTATAAAAATTTCATTTTTTATCAACATTTAACATTTAACGAGGTTTTTAGTTTAAAATATTATTATTTCCGTTTTGTTTTTTTTTTACTTTGATGATTCTGTTTCGACAAATTACCAATTTCAAACTTCCCAAGAGTTCAGAATTCAAAATAAATTTTGACTCTCAAATTGACCTAAAGTCTTATTCCACCAGAATAAAAAACAAACAGCCGAGTATTCCGCTGTCAAAAACAGCCACATTTACAACTCCTCAAGAGTATACGAATAATTATGACTCCCAGATTGACCTAAAGTCTAATTCCTCAAGAATCGAGAACAAACAGTATCGAGATCAAACAGAATAAACAATACAAAATTGACAACTCCTAAAGAGTGTAGTAAACAATAAAAATTCCAATATTCATGTAACCATGTTTTTTTCAGTAACTCACCAATTTTAAACTCCCCAAGAGTTTTCAGAATGTAAATTCATTTTAACTACCAAAATGACCTAAAGTCTAAATCCTTCAGAATCTAAAATCAACAAATAAACAAGACAAAATTGACAACTCCTAAAGATGGTAGTAAACAATAAAATTCCACTATTCATGTCACCATGTTTTTTTTCATTTACTCACCAATTTTAAACTCCCAAAGAGTTTTCAGAATATAAATTCATTTTAACTCCCAAAATGACCTAAAGTCTAAATCCTTCAGAATCTAAAATCAACAAATAAACAAGACAAAATTGACAACTCCTAAAGAGTGTAGTAAACAATAAAAATTCCAATATTGATGTCACCATGTTTTTTTTTTCAGTAACTCACCAATTTTAAACTCCCCAAGAGTTTTCAGAATATAAATTCATTTTAACTCCCAAAATGACCTAAAGTCTAAATCCTCCAGAATCTAAAATCAACAAATAAACAAGACAAAATTGACAACTCCTAAAGAGTGTAGTAAACAATAAAAATTCCAATATTCATTGTCACCATGGTTTTTTTCAGTAACTCACCAATTTAAAACTCCCCAAGAGTTTTCAGAATATAAATTCATTTTAACTCCCAAAATGACCTAAAGTCTAAATCCTTCAGAATCTAAAATCAACAAATAAACAAGACAAATTTGACAACTCCTAAAGAGTGTAGTAAACAATAAAAATTCCAATATTCATGTCACCATGTTTTTTTCAGTAACTCACCAATTTTAAACTCCCCAAGAGTTTTCAGAATATAAATTCATTTTAACTACCAAAATGACCTAAAGTCTAAATCCTTCAGAATCTAAAATCAACAAATAAACAAGACAAAATTGACAACTCCTAAAGATGGTAGTAAACAATAAAATTCCACTATTCATGTCACCATGTTTTTTTTCATTTACTCACCAATTTTAAACTCCCAAAGAGTTTTCAGAATATAAATTCATTTTAACTCCCAAAATGACCTAAAGTCTAAATCCTTCAGAATCTAAAATCAACAAATAAACAAGACAAAATTGACAACTCCTAAAGAGTGTAGTAAACAATAAAAATTCCAATATTGATGTCACCATGTTTTTTTTTTCAGTAACTCACCAATTTTAAACTCCCCAAGAGTTTTCAGAATATAAATTCATTTTAACTCCCAAAATGACCTAAAGTCTAAATCCTCCAGAATCTCAAATCAACAAATAAACAAGACAAAATTGACAACTCCTAAAGAGTGTAGTAAACAATAAAAATTCCAATATTCATTGTCACCATGGTTTTTTTCAGTAACTCACCAATTTCAAACTCCCCAAGAGTTTTCAGAATATAAATTCATTTAAACTCCCAAAATGACCTAAATTCTAAATCCTTCAGAATCTAAAATCAACAAATAAACAAGACAAATTTGACAACTCCTAAAGAGTGTAGTAAACAATAAAAATTCCAATATTCATGTCACCATGTTTTTTTTCCGTAACTCACCAATGTAAAACTCCCCAAGAGTTTTCAGAATATAAATTCATTTTAACTCCCAAAATGACCTAAAGTCTAAATCCTTCAGAATCTAAAATCAACAAGACAAAATTGACAACTCCTAAAGAGTGTAGTAAACAATAAAAATTCCAATATTCATTGTCACCATGTTTTTTTTCAGTAACTCACCAATTTTAAACTCCCCAAGAGTTTTCAGAATATAAATTCATTTTAACTCCCAAAATGACCTAAAGTCTAAATCCTTCAGAATCTAAAATCAACAAATAAACAAGACAAAATTGACAACTCCTAAAGAGTGTGGTAAACAATAAAAATTCCAATATTCATGTCACCATGTTTTTTTTCAGTAACTCACCAATTTTAAACTCCCCAAGAGTTTTCAGAATATAAATTCATTTTAACTCCCAAAATGACCTAAAGTCTAAATCCTTCAGAATCTAAAATCAACAAATAAACAAGACAAAATTGACAACTCCTAAAGAGTGTAGTAAACAATAAAAATTCCAATATTCATGTCACCATGTTTTTTTTCCGTAACTCACCAATGTAAAACTCCCCAAGAGTTTTCAGAATATAAATTCATTTTAACTCCCAAAATGACCTAAAGTCTAAATCCTTCAGAATCTAAAATCAACAAATAAACAAGACAAAATTGACAACTCCTAAAGAGTGTAGTAAACAATAAAAATTCCAATATTCATGTCACCATGTTTTTTTTTCAGTAACTCACCAATGTAAAACTCCCCAAGAGTTTTCAGAATATAAATTCATTTTAACTCCCAAAATGTACTAAAGTCTAAATCCTTCAGAATCTAAAATCAACAAATAAACAAGACAAATTTGACAACTCCTAAAGAGTGTAGTAAACAATAAAAATTCCAATATTCATGTCACCATGTTTTTTTTCCGTAACTCACCAATGTAAAACTCCCCAAGAGTTTTCAGAATTCTGAATTCATTTTAACTCCCAAAATGACCTAAAGTCTAAATCCTTCAGAATCTAAAATCAACAAGACAAAATTGACAACTCCTAAAGAGTGTAGTAAACAATAAAAATTCCAATATTCATTGTCACCATGTTTTTTTTCAGTAACTCACCAATTTTAAACTCCCCAAGAGTTTTCAGAATATAAATTCATTTTAACTCCCAAAATGACCTAAAGTCTAAATCCTTCAGAATCTAAAATCAACAAATAAACAAGACAAAATTGACAACTCCTAAAGAGTGTGGTAAACAATAAAAATTCCAATATTCATGTCACCATGTTTTTTTTCAGTAACTCACCAATTTTAAACTCCCCAAGAGTTTTCAGAATATAAATTCATTTTAACTCCCAAAATGACCTAAAGTCTAAATCCTTCAGAATCTAAAATCAACAAATAAACAAGACAAAATTGACAACTCCTAAAGAGTGTAGTAAACAATAAAGATTCCAATATTCATGTCACCATGTTTTTTTTCAGTAACTCACCAATTTTAAACTCCCCAAGAGTTTTCAGAATATAAATTCATTTTAACTCCCAAAATGACCTAAAGTCTAAATCCTTCAGAATCTAAAATCAACAAATAAACAAGACAAAATTGACAACTCCTAAAGAGTGTGGTAAACAATAAAAATTCCAATATTCATGTCACCATGTTTTTTTTCAGTAACTCACCAATTTTAAACTCCCCAAGAGTTTTCAGAATATAAATTCATTTTAACTCCCAAAATGACCTAAAGTCTAAATCCTTCAGAATCTAAAATCAACAAATAAACAAGACAAAATTGACAACTCCTAAAGAGTGTAGTAAACAATAAAGATTCCAATATTCATGTCACCATGTTTTTTTTCAGTAACTCACCAATTTTTAACTCCCCAAGAGTTTTCAGAATATAAATTCATTTTAACTCCCAAAATGACCTAAAGTCTAAATCCTTCAGAATCTAAAATCAACAAATAAACAAGACAAAATTGACAACTCCTAAAGAGTGTAGTAAACAATAAAAATTCCAATATTCATGTCACCATGTTTTTTTTCCGTAACTCACCAATGTAAAACTCCCCAAGAGTTTTCAGAATATAAATTCATTTTAACTCCCAAAATGACCTAAAGTCTAAATCCTTCAGAATCTAAAATCAACAAATAAACAAGACAAAATTGACAACTCCTAAAAAGTGTAGTAAACAATAAAAATTCCAATATTCATGTCACCATGTTTTTTTTCAGTAACTCACCAATTTTAAACACCCCAAGAGTTTTCAGAATACAAATTCATTTTAACTCCCAAAATGACCTAAAGTCTAAATCCTTCAGAATCTAAAATCAACAAATAAACAAGACAAAATTGACAACTCCTAAAGAGTGTAGTAAACAATAAAAATTCCAATATTGATGTCACCATGTTTTTTTTTTCAGTAACTCACCAATTTTAAACTCCCCAAGAGTTTTCAGAATATAAATTCATTTTAACTCCCAAAATGACCTAAAGTCTGAATCCTTCAGAATCTAAAATCAACAAATAAACAAGACAAAATTGAAAACTCCTAAAGAGTGTAGTAAACAATAAAAACTCCAATATTCATTGTCACCATGTTTTTTTTCAGTAACTCACCAATTTTAAACTCCCCAAGAGTTTTCAGAATTCTGAATTCATTTTAACTCCCAAAATGACCTAAAGTCTGAATCAGTAAGAATCTAAAATCAACGAATAAAAAAAAAAAAATTGACAACTGAAGTGTGTAAAACACAATAAAAATTACAATATTCATTGCCACCATGTTCTATTTCAGTAAGTCACCAATTTCAAACTTCCCAAGAGTTTTCAGAATTCTGAATTCATTTTTACTCCCAAAATGACCTAAATTCTTAATGAGTAAGAATCTAAAATCAACGAATAAAAAAAAACAAAATTGACAACTGAAGTGTGTAGAACACAATAAAAATTACAATATTCATTGCCACCATGTTCTTTTTCAGTAAGTCACCAATTTCAAACTTCCCAAGAGTTTTCTGAATTCATTTTAACTCCCAAAATGACCTAAAGTCTGAATCAGTAAGAATCTAAAATCAATGAATAAAAAAAAAAAAATTAACAACTGAAGTGTGTAAAACACAATAAAAATTACAATATTCATTGCCACCATGTTCTATTTCAGTAAGTCACCAATTTCAAACTTCCCAAGAGTTTTCAGAATTCTGAATTCATTTTTACTCCCAAAATGACCTAAAGTCTTAATCAGTAAGAATCTAAAATCAACGAATAAAAAAAACAAAATTGACAACTGAAGTGTGTAAAACACAATAAAAATTACAATATTCATTGCCACCATGTTCTTTTTCAGTAAGTCACCAATTTCAAACTCCCCAAGAGTTTTCTGAATTCATTTTAACTCCCAAAATGACCTAAACTCTGAATCGGTAAGAATCTAAAATCAACGAATAAACAAAACAAAATTGACAACTGAAGTGTGTAGAACACAATAAAAATTACAATATTCATTGCCACCATGTTCTATTTCAGTAAGTCACCAATTTCAAACTTCCCAAGAGTTTTCAGAATTCTGAATTCATTTTTACTCCCAAAATGACCTAAAGTCTAAATCAGTAAGAATCTAAAATCAACGAATAAAAAAAACAAAATTGACAACTGAAGTGTGTAGAACACAATAAAAATTACAATATTCATTGCCACCATGTTCTTTTTCAGTAAGTCACCAATTTCAAACTCCCCAAGAGTTTTCTGAATTCATTTTAACTCCCAAAATGACCTAAAGTCTGAATCAGTAAGAATCTAAAATCAATGAATAAAAAAAAAAAAATTAACAACTGAAGTGTGTAAAACACAATAAAAATTACAATATTCATTGCCACCATGTTCTATTTCAGTAAGTCACCAATTTCAAACTTCCCAAGAGTTTTCAGAATTCTGAATTCATTTTTACTCCCAAAATGACCTAAAGTCTTAATCAGTAAGAATCTAAAATCAACGAATAAAAAAAACAAAATTGACAACTGAAGTGTGTAAAACACAATAAAAATTACAATATTCATTGCCACCATGTTCTTTTTCAGTAAGTCACCAATTTCAAACTCCCCAAGAGTTTTCTGAATTCATTTTAACTCCCAAAATGACCTAAAGTCTGAATCGGTAAGAATCTAAAATCAACGAATAAACAAAACAAAATTGACAACTGAAGTGTGTAGAACACAATAAAAATTACAATATTCATTGCCACCATGTTCTTTTTCAGTAAGTCACCAATTTCAAACTCCCCAAGAGTTTTCTGAATTCATTTTAACTCCCAAAATGACCTAAAGTCTGAATCGGTAAGACTCTAAAATCAACGAATAAACAAAACAAAATGTACAACTGAAGTGTGTAGAACACAATAAAAATTACAATATTCATTGCCACCATGTTCTATTTCAGTAAGTCACCAATTTCAAACTCCTCAACAGTTTTCAGAATTCTGAATTAATTTTAACTACATTTTGTTTATACAAATTACCAATTTAAAATAACAACTCAAGAGTTGAGAATGACTTAAAAATGAATGACACTTCCTCCAGAGTTGAGAATACTTTAAAAATGAATGACAACTCCTCCAGAGCTTAGAATAACTTACAAATGAATGACAGTTGAGAATCGACTAAAAGAACATGGTTTTGGTTGCTTAACATCCAAACATGCCTCCCAAAATCCAACCTCTGGTCCCCGTCCTGGGAGGTGGTAACAGGGTAAAACAGTGTAAATGCTTAGGAGGTTATGAATGTAACTTTACACCAGTTCTTATAGCCCGTTTCACTCTGTATAACCCTGGCTAACGAGGCTCTGGTAATGTATTCAACTATTTTGTTTCAAACAAGTATTTTTATTTGCTTGCTATTTATTCTATTATTTTGTTTATGTTACATTCAGCATATGTATTATTCTATTAACTATGCAACACCATATAAATACTGCTACAGGATATAAATGAAACCATGCACACAGATGAAGCAAGGGAGACAGCCGGACAGATAAGGGAAAACAGTCATTATCAGAGAAAATATTATTGTTTACTTTTTTGGTGCACATTCTTTTTTTTTATAATTATTTTCACTTTCTAACTAAATGTTTGAAAACTATTACCACTGAAACTTAATGAAAACAATGGCACTTTGGTGAGAAGTTAAATGACTGTATAGTCCCATTTAGACTCCCTCGTGAATATAGTAAGGCACCTCACCCAACAGGCAATAATAAATACATCTCCTATTAGAAAGTTACACAGTAAAATCTCAACACAAATTTCCACTAGAGTAGCCAATTTGGCAATTTGTAGCAGACATTGTAGTTGCTCATGGTAACTTTCTGATCTATTTTACTACTAAATAATATCTTAGTTCTGTTTCAGTTTGGAATTGCTTAACAGCCTCAGACCCCCCAGTACCAGAAAATCTCAATTGAAGCAGCCTTTTTCAATAGAGTACAGCATTTGTTTGTAATTTTATATCTTTTATTATAAAACTATCTATTTTTAAACAAACTGCATTTTATCCTTTTCTATTCACAATTCAGAACACCTTTTAAATACATTCCTTTATGTTCTATATATTTGATGCTTTCTTTCCTTCAGATTTGATTATCAGAGTCCGGCTTTACCACAATTTGAATTAAGAGAAATTCAGACTACCTATTACTTTATGCATGGATTAATAGACACCATTTATTCTTATAAACACAGGACTCACTGCTTCAGTTATTTTTTTTTGTGTGTGTGTGTAATCATTATGAACAATTTCTTTTTAATACATGACTTTAGAAAACTACTTTTTAGGAATAGGTATCCAAGAAAATTTCAGTACTTTTACCATTAATTCCAATTTTCACCGAACACTTCCCATACAGGCTAATATGAATGAACTTTAGCGAACAGTCTACACAATATTAACCAAACTTTTTAATTTGCTTTTTACCCTAACCTAAACTGACCCTAACCTAACCATGAACTAAGTTTTATGTTGCAAATTCAGTTTGGCTCAATTACTATTGTGTAGAAGTATTGGAAATTGATTCACCTTTCTCTGTTTATAGTCGGAAGTGCTTGCATCCTAACTACGTCATAGCTGCCATGTTTTTAATTACCTATTCCTCAAAATCACAAAAGAAAGAACACTCTTTGGGGTGGATTCCTGATGATAACAAGTCGCTAATAAGAACTTAACACAAACATTTCAGTACTTTCATATTTTGAGTTTTAAAAATTGATTATTAATGATGTACATTTTTAGCCAAATCATTTTGATTACTGTACTCATTCAATTGAATATTTTTTCTAATTTCATCTTCCATTTCAGACAATTACATTTTTCATTTAAGTTAATTTGCCTACTTAGTTTCATTAACCACACAATCAAACTGGAGATTTGGATGATGACAATGTAGGTTGAAATTTATTTTTATATTCTTTTATATAAAATGAAGACTATAGCAAAAATGTTATTACAAATAATCAAAATGAGGACGGTTAAAAAACATTTTTTTTCAAAAACATCACGGTTGAACAATGTGTTTCTGTGATTGATATCATTAAGTGCTGCAGTTCCTTTTTTAAATATGTATTTTTATCTTTTGATACAATTACACATTCTCAAAACACACATTAAAATAAAAATCACCCATTTAAATATAAAATTGTTTTTGTTTTTTTCATTATATTCTTGCTTGAAAGTGGTGAACAAACTTAAAATAAATGTGTTCCAATATATTGAGCAATAAAGTAATCATTTTTCATAAATATGTTAAGCACACTTTTTGACTATTGTTTTGTTGTTCATGCCTAGGTTTATAATCTGAAACAAACTCAGGAGCAATAAGTTATTACTGCACTATGACACTTTCTAAATGTTATACATGTTGTAGAAAACACTGATCAGTTCCCTAGATGCAACAGATGTGTGCAATAATGCAGTAGGACACTCAAAACATAGTAAATGCTGAATGCGGATGTATTTAACACTCTAGATAGAGCAAATGTAGTGTGACTCTTAGTATGTCTTATGGTGAATCTAACAGTGCACAATATCCTAGAGAGAGCATGTGTGTAATTTACTAATGGATATATACTTAATAAGCAACTGTTCAATATGTTAGATAGAACAGTGTAACACTTGGTAAGGTGTACCTGCTTAATCTGTCAATGTTCATTACCCTAAATACAGCAGCTTTCTGTAAATTCGGTCTATTCTACTTTTAACTAGAATGATCAGTCACCACAATACCACATTTACTCATAATCTTATTGCTTTTTGCTTTATTGAACAAGTTGTAAACTTTCATTCTTTTTAGTTTTTACGGACGTTAACCAAACACTTAGACTGGTACCGACTTCAGTTACCAATTAAGGGTTGTAGCATCCATCTGAACAAATATTAAACTTTGAATTTTTTACTTGCAGAAAATATGAAAAAATTACATTCAAAACAAGGCTTTCAAAAGTGTTCTAAAGTAATAAAAATGTATATATACTATAACTAGAATGTTAGTCACCACAATACCACATTTAATCATAACACAAATTAGACACAAGACCATCAGAAATGTGGGAAAGAGTGTCGTCGGTCATCATTGTTCTAACATGAAAAAAAATTAATATATATATTAAATAACCCAGCTAAGACATTTGTTGCTGAGCAAGGTTAGTGGAAGGTTAACATAAAAACATAAATTCTTTACAGTAAAGTAACATACACAGACATGAAGAAGTAAATAAACACATTTATTAACATTAATAATGAAGACAAATATGGTACTTTTAATAGAAATCTAACATTTTTACTCCAGGGAATGGAGAGGTAGTGCTGAGTTTAGGGGAGGCCGGAGATAGTGTAACCAGGGTGAATTGGCAACCATGTACGTGACATCTTTTGCTCCTGGCAACTGTTTAAGGAGGGCGACTGGAGAAGTGATCACCGTGCAACACCAATAGGTACGTATATAGTATGCGCACCGGGGCTGTAATAGGTACGTATATAGCATATGAACAGGGATGGCGATAAGTACGTAGATACCATGCGCACCGGGGCAACAATAGATACGGATTTATCATTCACACCAGAGTGGCGATAGGTACTTATATATTATGTACCTATATAGAAGGCACAGACAGATGTGGTACTTTTTATAGAAATATGTCATACTTTTGCCCTGGCCAACGTAAGTGGAATGGTGGGGAAGAAACATCTTTCGCAAAAGGCAAAATGAGAAAGTAGCTATGAAATTGGGCAACCAGAGAAGAGAAAAGTAGAAAGATAAAGAGACGGCTATAGAGAAAGGGAGAGAAATAGAAGTTTGAATATAAAGATGTTACACACGCGATTTTTCTTCTATTTTATAACCCGAGCAACGCCGGGTAGCCCTGCTAGTATATTCATAAAAGTAAGTGTACCTATCTATAATATAATACATAAATTCACGATGTGGGTTAAACAATGGGCACGTTATTTCACAATGAAGACTGACAGACGAGCCTATTGGCTAAACCTCTCATACGGATACGATGACACATTTAATAATGTCTGTTTACGAGTCGTACCTATTTGTATCGCATTCACCATGATCGGGTTAAACTGGATTCCCCGAAAATGTTGCATTGGGGTATTAAATTCACAAACGAGAGATGACGACGTTAAGCTTTTGCAGTTCTCGCAGAGGGGTGCCGACGTTCGACATACTGCGTCTGTTACCGCAAACCGGTCACCAATCTTGTACAAACAAGGTTCAAGGTGCTTAACTTCGGTGATCTAACAAATACCAGTGTGTCAACGTGACTAGCTGTTTCGAGTCGATATATTCAGAGAATGCATTTTAAATGATAATAACTACCTTTCTAATCATAATAACATTGTTTATTCCTTCGTTTCGAAATTGTTAATGTTCGTATCTGTCTTTTGTTCGTATTCAAATTGAATAGCGTATCATCGAAACGCTAAAAGTATAATTTATTTATGAAAGAATGTTGTGTGAGTGTCGATTATTCAATATTCAAAGAAAGTTGTGGAATTAATACTTATTTAAATTTGTTTGTTTTATAAAATGATGTAGCGCAAATATCATTGTATATATATCTGTGTTATGATGCGTTTAAATGTTATGTAATTTCAATTTTGCATTATAAAACACATTATGGAAAAGTAACATATTTGAACAATTGTCTTGTGAAAGTTTACTTTTGGTCACGAACAACAGACTGCTTGCAGCATCAACAAATCGTTAGGAAAAAGAAAAAGACCGCCATGGAAATCACAAAATGCTGTAAACGTATATCTCCAAAGACAGATGTATGCACCAATATGCGTTTACAATTCTTAAGATGAATAATTTTACAAAACATGGAAGCACCGAAACCAGAAACAAAAAGACAAGAAAATAACAGTGGGAAGAAAAGCAACTACATAGACGCTTCATAACACTGTATAGAGAAGAAACCAACGAGAATAACTGGGCATGTCTAAGGAAAATACACTTGAACAAAGAAACGGTATCTTTACTGACGGCTGCACAGAACAATGCGATAAGTATGAACTACATTAAAAGAAAAATACATAAAGCCCAGGAAAATAGTGGACAAAAAGACGAAACAGTAAATCATATAAGTGAATGCAGTAAACTAGCCCAAAACGAATACAAGAACATACATGACTGCGTGGGGAAAGGAGTACACCTGAAACACTACGAACGATTGAATTTCGAATACGCAGACAAATGGTGCAAACATAAAGCAGAGTCAGTACTTGAAAACGAAAAACACAAAATCCTCTGAAATATGGATGTACAAACAGATACATTTATACAAGCAAATACATTGTATGTTATCTTAATTGATAAGAAAAAAAAATTCCAAATCATAGACTTCGCCGTTCCAGCAGACACAAAGTAAATATCAAAGAGACGGAAATACAAAGCAAATATACCGAAATTCCCAGAGAACCGAGAGGGATATTAAGTATGAAGGAAGTCAATATAATACCAATAATCGTAGGAGCACAAAGAGCAGTCATAAAAATGACATGGAGAAAAGACTGGGATAAATTTTCATCAAAAGTATCACTTAGACTATACGAATAACGACAATTATCAAAACAGCTGCAATTTGTAGGAAAATCCTCGAATGTGGTAACACACCCGAATAAGCTACGGTAATTACAACAAGAAGTAAAGAAAAACCATAGGAGGAACACCAATAAACCAATAAACAATAACTGCAAAAAACATCATGAGCTTCCCCTCCCCGAAAAGAAAGAAGAAGCACAATCCAGACTTCCACTGGAAGAGTGCGGAGGTGGTGAGATCTTGGGGTAGCTTCTGCCACCCAAATCCCAGAGAACATCAATGGTCTTTACCAGCGAGAAGTCAATAGTAAGCGACTGTTGCGATACCGCGAGGTTATTTGCTGTGGTAATCGAAAAGAGGTGGAGAGTACTAGAAATCTGGGGAGGCTTCTTGTTACTCAGACTCCAGGGTGCACAACCTGTTGTTGTAAGTGAGCTATCACTGACGATGACCTTTGTTATAACTCATAGTGATTATGAATAATAATGGGAATAACAAATACAAGACGACATAAAAGAAGGCAGAGGAAGTAGATGCAGAAAATACAAACATAGACAGGGCATCGATCAACTACAAAAATAATGCGAGACAATCCCCCAAACATGAATAATTGAATACAGAAGACGCGTACAAAACCTTAACAACATTTCAAATTCTAATGGGGCAATGAACACTAGAGACTGAAACTGGATATCATACATATATGCATTTGTAGGGAATGTTACTATCTCAATGTATATAGCATACCGATAATATTACCCAGCACAACACTGTTGATGTGTTAAATAGTTGTAAAGACATTATCCCAGAGAATAGGAAGGGTAATAAATAAAAATGATAACATAGATTGTAACGTGAAGTACGGTGTGGGTGGGCATCGTGTTTGGAATACGACTGCGATTCTTTTGATAAATGCAAGGTTGATACCAAAATGTAAATTGTAAACGTTGGATTTTTTTATTCTATTTTGAAGTATACTCACCGAGTAATGTATATAAACTACTGCAGAATACCGCCCACGATCTACAAACAATCGGGAAATACATGAGAACAGACTTAACGATAAAAATTAACATACGTTACGCTTTTGCGGCCCAAAAATATTTCATGAAAGTTGGCTGTAACTATGGAGCAAAGTGTGCAAGTTCGTGAACTGGGAACTGTGCAAATCGTAAAAACACAAACTGAAGAAAGTTTTTGTAAAAAACGGAAGTGACACGATTCATTAGAACACAGAAATACGGACTGAAAAACTCAACTAACAAAAAAGAGCTATGATAATAGTCACTAGGAAAAAGAAATGAAATGTTTAATAGAAAGTGTTGCTTTTTCAGAAAATTAAGTTCGAGCCTGACGAAATTACTAGACAGCTGAAAAGGAATATGAAACATGCAAATAAATAAATGCCAATAAGTGTAAGAACATAAAGTATGATAACGAAAAACATGAAAAAAGTAGAATCAATGTGAGGATTGACACCAAACAATCCCGACTTCGTAGAATAATTCAAGGAACATTATTGAGCGCTGAGACCAACCAACATAACTTGTAAACATAGACCAATGATACTTAGAAGTGTAAAAAGCAGAACAGACACTCAAGCCTTTGTCTGGCACGACTATGCAAAATCATGATACGATCGCCTGTACATAGATAATTTTATGATTTAAGATGTACTAACCTTTTGACAGAATGATCCAGTTTGTAGCGAAAGTAATGTCAATATAGAGAATTGAACGGGCAGCTAGAGGACAACACATACATTAGCTCAACATAAAGAGAAACATTTCTAATCGTAGTCATGATTCCACTCAAAGGCAAATTAGTAGGAACACAAGAACTAAATAAACTTATGTTTCTTAACAATATTAAACTATTTTTTAGGCTTGAATGTCTTCTCAGAAAAAAATTGTTGGGAAATTATATACAGTCCGCAAGAGAATGAGGTCATACATTGATGGTCACATTTAATGATACTAACACAAAAAACCTTCTTTTAGCAGAATTAAGAACACATTTCAACCACCGATTTTCATAGCCTGTAGCACACTTCTCAGGAGTGCAACGTTTAAACTCCTCGGTCTAAAAATTATTTAAGTTTAATCGAAGATTCTGCTAGATGTGCAGCAAGAAGGTAGGCTACCTGTACCGGCTAGAAAACTTCTCACTACTGCCAATATCCTATAAAGCCACCATTCGCCCGTGCATTCAGTATTGTTCCCACATCCTAAATGATGAATTAACCAATAAACTGCCAGTTTTCGAAAGGGGACAACATGTATTTATTATCTAAATAAGGGCCGCCCTGTCCACTAACTCCCATTGTTGCATCCCTATGCAGAATGTGCTTTGATGTACTTTCTGCCCTTGCACATCTTAACGTAAATACCTACAGCCCACCCGTCTACCCGCAAAATCTTACCCCTTCACTGTCGAGGTTATTTGATCTCAGAAGATTTCCGACTCTATAGCTTCTTTCCTCTGAATTAGAGTTGCTGCCTTTGAATTCTAGCCTGCTTCCTGTTTCCCCGACATTACTAACACGCAGAAATGTAAATGTAATGTACGCAGTCCGCACTCAAGTTCGCCCCTGTTAATCCGGCCTCATTCACAGTGTCCTCGTTCGCTTCAGTGGCAACATACCTTGTTCAAGGCACTATTAAACAGGACTAGAATCTTTACTCAATATTTAGTTATTGAATTAGCAATGGAAAAGGTGCACTATTTCAGCGAAAGTAGAGAAAACTCGAAACAACGAAAGACATAAATTTGCTCAATTGTTATCTTATGAGAAAAGTAAGGTAATGTGTTAATAATGAATAGTTGGTATTTTTAAAACAAACGAATCAATAGAGATAAAAGTAATGGTTTTAAATAGGAAGAATAACAAAAACTCTATGTAAACGAATTTTTTTAGTAGAAACTTAAAAAAATATATATATACCTGGGTAGTATTCCTATAAAATTATTCTGGGCACTTCATAACTAGACAAAAAAAGTCAGGCACAGAAGTACAATCAGAAAACTAATCACGTTGCATAACGCACTGTACTCGTATGACGATACTTACCGTCGCTCTATTAACATTAAGGAAGGGTAAATAAGATCTGTAAGCAGTGAAGGATGCATGAACAAGTAATATGTGACACAAGGTCGGGTCGGGAAAGTGGGGTTTAAAAATTGCCTGGGCAGCCCCGTCGGCATTCCCCGGTAGGGGCGCCTCAGGCAGTAAGCAATAAACTTACTCCTCCCCAAAAATTGGAGGCGAAGCCTGGGAGAGACCTCCTAGAACTGCACAGGACAAACCCATAGACCGGCGTAAATCAAGCCCCGAAGGCCAAGACAATACCAGTCTATGGCGTGCAGTATCCATCGGAACAGATACTACACTTTCAATTTAACCAAAAGGCCAAGAACAAGTGATGCGATACAAGGAGTAGATAAATCTAAAACACAAATTACAGAGTCTGATTACCGCCAACTGATTCACTCTCAATATTAGCAATACTATGGGCAAGGAAGTGGGAAAAATAATAAACGAAAAAAGTGAAAGGATGGCAGATACGTGAACGATTTGTAAGACTGATATGAAATACGGCGCACGAAATCAAATGTGCATGACTGCAGACATGACACTCAAACAGAAAAAATAGAATATCTACTGACAGACGAAACACATTAAGAGCAGAAAGAACTACATTAAATACAAGACGAAAAAGACCCTGAAAAAAGTAATTGTAAACTATGTGAACAAAGAGGAAACAGACAGCTACACCATAATTGAAAGCAGCAAAATCGTCTAACAAGAATTAAATGATAAACACACACACACACACACACACATATATATATATATATATATATATATATATATATATATATATATATATGAAGTTAATAAATGGAAAAGCGGAAGTCTTTGAGCTCAACCTTTCGCCCAACTCTTATGTGGGCTTCATCATGAGCGAACGAAAAGTCTGAAAATAACAAAACACCACGTAACAGTTGGGCTAAACGTTGAGCTCAAAGATCTTTGGCTTTTCAATTTTTTAACTTCATACCTCGGATGTTTTATCGTTTTATTTATTCATGTGTACGGAGTGTAGTACACGTGTCATGAGGCGTTCGATCTCACCTACTGCCACTATTTATTATACTTTAATTAGATTCCGAAATTCATTAACTGTCACACATTTCCTTCCTTTCTTTTTGTATACCTAAAATCAGTCTCTACAATGTTATATTACTATTATTATTTACATTGTTATTATTTTTATTATTATAATTATTATAATTTTATTATTATTATAATTATTATTATTTATTATTATGTATAGATATTATAATTCTACATAATTATTATATGGAAGTGATGAGCCCATTAACGTACCATTATTTAGACATTTGTTTTTTGTGTGTACAAACACAAGTTTGCAAATTATATGATTAGACTGTAATTTCTGAGAGATATACACTTGCGCAGTTTATTATACATTAGGATTCTTAGTACAATTAAAACATTTTGTAAACGGTAATCAGTCATATTTTAGCATTAATTCCATGTATATACACATATATTAAAATATTCTAAAAGTATATAATACATTACGTAAGTTTATTTTCAGTATTTACTTAAACACGTGAGTACAGCTTAGTAGTAGTAGCAAATAAGTGTATTTATGGAAATTAAGCTACAGAATTACGGTTCACTTTCAGAGGGAATCATCAATTTTGCTAGCCTGGGAAATTCCGCTGAGATTGAAACATAAACGTGTCTATGTAACTTAATTCTCATAAGTTGATATATATATTTATATATATATATATATATATATATATATATATATATATAAAAATTTCCGAAACAGTTTTTCATGGTAAACAACTGATGATCCCTTAAATAATGGTAAGGCTAGCGTAATTTTTGGAAGCCAACTGATATAGTTAGTGTAAAAAGTAAATTGACTTACAAAAAAAGTAATCGTTTTTTTGTTTTTCCATATAGTTTTAAAACTTGAAAAAACCTCCGCGGCTATATATATATATATATGTATATATATATATATATATAGTCTCGGAAGTTTTTTCAACTATAAATATATATATATATATATATATATATATATATATATATATATATATATATATATATATATATATATATATATATATATATATATATATATATATATATAGTCTCGGAAGCTTTTTCAACTATATATATATATATATATATATATATATATATATGTATATATATATATATATATATATATTTTAAGTTAGAATTTTAAATATCAGTTTTTTAACAATAATTTTTAAAGATAGTTGAGTACTACAGCTGTAATAAAACTATTTTATTATAGAAACCACATGAAATGTAGGGGACACGTTCTCACAAATTTACCCAAAAAAAAACAATTTTAATTTGCATACAATTGTTTCAACCTACCACGAAGATATATGTAATATTCGAAACGTATAAGTATTTTTTTAGATATCATCAGCAACGCTCGTAAAGATGAGGGCGAACCCCCATACAGGAAAAACAACTGTATTTCATTCCGCATTCATGTATTTTTCTTTTTTTATATTTTGTTTTAATAAATATTCACTTAAAAAAATAGATTGTTTTCTTTGTTTTGGTTACAATAGACTAGTTTACACCCGTACATCAAAATTGAGCATCTTCGTAACATGTTCTCTAAGTATCCAGCATAATTTATTTTTTAATAGAAAATTATGATGGTAGAATCACGCTGCTGATTTCAACTTTGTCAACTTATAATTCAATGTCAACTCCCAAAAAGTCGGCTAATCTTAGTATCCGATAGCTCAATGGATGCATGGAATCACTCAAAACAAGTTTATTTATTTTTTTGTTTATAAGTTAAACACATCATTTTCAAAATATACAAAGTATGACGTTTTTTTAAGATGTTTACGTACAAACTCAACGCCTTGAGCGATTGCACTTGTCTTGTTTCGCATGAATATTCCCGATTTGTAAATTATCTTTAAAATGATCACTTCATTAGATCCAACCATGAATGTAAGATAAGAAACATATGAATCAATATTCAGTTGCTAAAAATCAGTGTTATCCAAACGTGTGAAAAGAGAAAAAAGCATGAGTTAGTTTTTCCTTATTTAACCAGATTCTGGCTTTTCCAAATGATAAATGATGTATACGGAAACATATTACTTCACATTCTAGTGTCATATTTTATCATATTTTAATAATTGAACAAAGTATAACTTTATAGATATTCATGAGAAAATCGAAAAAATTAACACATTCTAAATAGTAAATATTGTAATATGACATAAAAATTGAAGAACGAATTAAATTATGAAAAGAAAATCAGACAAAGATATATATATATATATATATATATATATATATATATATATATATATATATATATATATATATATATATATATATATTCTGATTTCTGTCTGGAGTAATTCATTTTAAAGATATTATGTTATTATTTAATAATATCCATTAAAGCGATAATTAAATTTGATATCGTGTAAACAATATATATATATATATATATATATATATATATATATATATATATATATATATATATATATATATATATAACGACATTGGATTTGAGTTGAAAAATACTGATAATCCAGGGTTTCGAATCGTACGACCGGTAGTGAATAGTCATATCTCTATGCTGATGAGCCTCGATTAAAAACGGACGAAACGTATACGTACATAGATAATAAACAATAACAAATATGTTATATTTGTCGCTCTTCGTTAAATAAGTAGAGCACTCTAAATGGTAGTACAAACACAGCATGACGTCACTTGCTTTATATCCATCATCCTTCTTTAACAGTATTAGAATGCCTGGACATCGTGCCGCTTTTAAATGTGTTAAATTATCATTGTTTATCGGTTAACGACGTTGGATTTAAGTTGCTTGTAATCCAGGGTTTCGAATCGTACGACCGGTAGTAAATAGTCATATCTCTATGCTGATGAGTCTCGAATGAAAAGGGACGAAACGTATACGTACATAGATAATACACAATAACAAATATTTTATATTTGTCGCTCCTCGTTAAATAAGTGGAGCACTCTAAATGGTAGTACAAACATAGCATGACGTCACTTGCTTTATATCCATCATCCTTCTTTAACAGTATTAGAATGCCTGGACATCGTGCCGCTTTTAAATGTGTTAAATTATCATTGTTTATCGGCTATTCAAATATTGGCCGCTCGGTTAACGACGTTGGATTTAAGTTGAAAAATACTTGATAATAAACAATAACGAATATTTTATATTTGTCGCTCCTCGTAAAATAAGTGGTAGTACAAACACAGCATGACGTCACTTGCTTTATATGCAGCATTCCTTCTTTAATAGTAGTAGAATGCCTGGACATACGTACATAGATAATAAACAATAACAAATAGTATATATATATATATACAGAGAGATATATAGATATCTATACTAGTTTGCATTTGAAATTAATATTAAACAGATTGAATGTTAAAATATAAAAAAAAATAAAATATCCATAAATGTACATTTTTATATATTAATAAAAAGCGCAACTATGTTATACACAACACATATTTAACAATAATGTAACGTAGTTTAAGTTTTTTTAAAATTAATTTGTTTTATTTAAATCATGTATTTATTCGTAGTCTCTTCATTTGAATGTATCAGCACATAGAGAAATATAACACTTAATCATGACATCCGCAGGCCATGAAAGTTCAGAAAATATATATATATATATATATATATATATATATATATAAGAGAGATAAATATAAGAAAAGAGAAATAAAACATGTCAGAATGGCAAATCTATTTCATCTTCAGTTGTTCAGTAAAAGCATGTTTATTTTTCTTTCTTTAAGCCAGACTTTTCAACGATTGGAATCTTAATATCAACGGAGTTATATACATAGATAAGTTGACAGGGAAGTGGCCAGAATTCAAAATATGAAAAATATGAAAGTTGTTAAAATGCAAAATATGTATAGATAGTAAATAGTTCAGTGACAAGATTTCCAGTGAGGAAAAGGTGACCAATAAAAAATTCAATAAATTCATCGTTCGAAGTTCGTGAAAACTACTTCGAATGTGTAAATCGAAATTTATTCCATAAAATTATATGTAGTTTTGCCGTAGAGAAAAAGCTTGTTAGAGTGTAGGTTGGAGATTTTAGTCTATTTTATGAACCCCAGTAAATACATTTCTAATGAACTCAAGTTCAAAATAATTTGAGGATTTCTAGTAGAATCCAAGAAAAGGGCAGGTTGGCTGGGAATTAAATGGTTATCCGATGGCTTCTAGAGACTTATAGAAA
>OY744517.1:98669026-98699026 GCA_963556195.1 Sepiola atlantica
GGTAAAGGGAGCCAACCTTTTTTTGCGGCAGCCTTGACAATGTCTTCAATGTAAGGGTTCCGAAAAATAAGTCGTCACATGGATACTGTAAAATATTGCTAAAAGATCCTAAGGAAAAAACGTTCATATACTCGAATCTACAAGACTGTCACGAACAATGTGGGGAATATTGGTCGTCATCTACAAAGAAACACTGGACAATCAAGAAAAATCACCTTCACATGAGGCATACTGAAATCAACAAGGAATAAAAATCTTCAAACATTGACTTCTGTGAAAATACCACTTACAAAGCCTCCTTTTACACCAATACACACACATTTCATGATGGAATGGACACAGTAATATATGAAGATGGAAATAACTAAGTTTCTTTTCACTTATGAGATCCGGACATAGCTTGATGAGCCTGATGCAAGTCGAAAATATAGAGTTTATTGTAGAGATGAAGCACCATCCTTTGAGACAACAAAGGTAGAAGGAGAAATTATATGAGCGGTTATAATTGGAGATAGACTTGTCGGTGGTACAAGAGTACCTACAGAAGTAAAACTACGTCTGCTGCCTACTGTAATCTTTTGAGAGAATCGCTGGTACTTTGGCTAGATTAAATAAAAATTCATCTACTAAAGAACTTTCAGATGTGGAGGGAACAGTTCGGATAAAAAATTGGCTAGGTCATCTCAGCATATCACTTTTGGCTACGAGGACAAAAAATGGCGTAGATATTTTTGCAACTTTATATGTTCTAGCGCGAAAAAATTCGGATAAGAGAATGGAAGACGAAATATTATTTTCGACTCGTCGATAGTTTTGAAAAAGTTATTTTATAATAATGTTTTAATCTTTATATAACACCTTGAGAAACAGGTATGTAAATAGAAAATACATCCTCGCTCGATGGAATGTTATATTCTTATGTACTATAAAATTACAATGTTTATCTTTCATACTAAGTTACAACATTATATATATATATATATATATATATATATATATATATATATATATATATTATGATAATAATAATAATAATAATAATAATAATAATAATAATAATAATAATAATAATAATAATAATAATAATAATCCAGGTAAAACTTCCACAGGGTAGTAATCCGAAGAATTTCAACCGGGTTTATAAAAAAGTGCTCAATATCAAAGAGAGCTTTATATATGATTATTTTTATTTACACAGACATGTACAAATATGCGACACTGGCATGTCGATGTTATCGATCAACAGCTATTATAAACTGAGATCTCATCAGGCAGAGTTTGAATCCGATCTTAACCTTAGATGATATTTGGAAAGAATTAAAACAGCCGTTCTAGTTTCCAATCCCGGAGTTGCTAGATGCAATACGTTTAGCCATACTGATGAATCTTAGATTTTAATGCAGCTGTCTGTGGATTAATATATATATATATATATATATATATATATATATATATATATGCACACATTGTTAAAAATAACAGAATTTTTCTGTTTAATTATATTTTTTTATTTTTCAATTTTTCTGATAGTCTTTTTTGTATTAAATTTTTTAAAAAAATCATAAATGTTCCATAGGTTAATGAACGTTTATTCGATTCTTCGACTGGGATGAAATATTCAGTAATTCGCAATCCTTCGTATTGCCCGCACCGAGGATTGAGCCTTCAACCTTCAGATGACTGTCACTTAGTACTGAATTGTACCTAGTACTATATCCACTGCGCCACTGCAGATGGAACGAGCGGATTCTACCCCATGGATGTAATAAACGGTTCTGTTCGAAATTCCGTCTATATTACAGAATTCGACAGAAAGATTCCCGAGTTAGACAAGGTACACCTGAAGATAAAAAACACCCAAAATGAGAACAGTAGTCCGAATATACCAAATTCTACAAATTATCAACATTCATCTAAAAAATTCCGAAACAAATATATTATGAAAAAATTCAATTTTATATAATATCATTGTTTGTTTTTTATATGTTCTTTATCTGTTTCATATCTTTATATATGCCACTTTATTTCCATTTGATATTTGGTTAAACTACAGACGCTTTATTTCCACATGATATTTGGTTAAACTACAGACGGTTTATTTCCACATGATATATGGTTAAACTACAGACGCTTTATTTCCATTTGATATTTGGTCAAACTACAGACGCTTTATTTCCATTTGATATTTGGTTAAACTACAGACGCTTTATTTCATTTTTGATATTTGGTTAAACTACAGACGCTTTATTTCCACATTATAGTTGGTTAAACTACAGACGCTTTATTTCCACATGATATTTGGTTAAACTACAGACGCTTTATTTCCATTTGATATTTGGTTAAACTACAGACGCTTTATTTCCACATGATATTTAGTTAAACTACAGACGCTTTGTTTCCATTTGATATTTGGTTAAACTACAGACGCTTTATTTCCATTTGATATTTGGTTAAACTACAGACGCTTTATTTCCATTTGATATTTAGTTAAACTACAGACTCTAAAAATATGTATAACTTTCGTTTCTCTTATACTTAAAAAAAAACTTTCATACTGTTTTTAATGATTTTTATTTAATATATCAATTCAGTATTACTAATTTTGAACTTAATATGATCAATTTGAATATCGCAAGTATATATATTTTAAAAATACTCTCATATGTACGACTCTCCATAATTCTTATTCATATTGAATCTCTGTTTTTATTTATTATTACTATATATTTATTTGTATTATTTCTTTTGTGAAAATATATTTTTAAATTTGTTATTGTTTTCATTAAACAAAGTTTATTTCTTAATTTATTTTGTCAGAATTTTATTTTATTTTTTTATTTCTTTTAACATATAAAACTTTGACTTTAAAGTTTTACAGATTTATAGGCTGACCTATATTTTTCTATTTCCTATATCCTTCTTCTTCTTCCACTTCTATTTCTCTAGTTTCCTTTTGTATATTAATCTGCATTCATCTCTTCATTTCCCCTTTATTTCTCTATCGTATTATCTACTATCCCACCCCATACCTGTTTTTGATTTAATGTCTATCTTATTCCTTATACGTTCTCTTTTTTCTGCTTTTCAGTTTTTGTGTGTGCACTTATATATAGGATCAAATATAAACCAAAAGTAAAACTTTTAGTAGATGGAACCTAATGTGAAGAGGTTTAGCTCAATATACGAGATAGAGCAATTGTAGAGATAGAAGAAAAAAGAGTGATAAATATGCGACGATTGTCCAAATTTATTTCAAATTTCAATTGTTCAATGCAAGGTGTATTCAGTAATAAACTAATGTTTATTATTCTTTCCTTAAGCCAAGGCTTTTCAAAGATCGAGATCTTATCATCAGAGGAGAAATACAGATGGATAAATTGGCTTTCGAAAAAAAACAAAGTTCAAATATTTGAAAAATATGAAAAATATTATTAAAAAACGTAGTGAAAAAAAAAAGTTTCGTAAAAAAGATATGCGGTTTGTCCGGGTGGTAAATTTCCGTTGAGAGGAAGTCCGATGAATTGTAGAACGCGAAAAAATATTTGCGTAGGAGCAGTGTGGAGAAAAGTGTTTAGAATTATAAGTAAATCCAAACGCACTTAAAAGGAATTGAAAAGAAGAAAAACTGGCCATTATTGAAATAATTCCTGGACCAAAAAAAGGCAAATGACATCTCGTTCAAAAAGGTTCAAAATCCAAATGAAACAAAAAAGGTTAAAAGTTGGGGTTATATTGAGGGGGGGTTAAAACGCGAGGGGTCGAGAGGTTCGGATTTGTTTAGATATCCGCTGCAGGGGTTGGGAAGAAAGAGAAAGAAAGAAAAAAGAAAAAGAAAAAAAGGGTTGGATAGGGGCAGGAGGTTAAAGTGAAAGGGGGATTGAGGGTATGGGCAGGCGATATAGTCACGGTTAAGAGATGGGTTTTTGAGGGTAGGAATTAATCTGAAGCGGGGAGACATGGTATAGAAAAGTCGTATAAAAATGAATTTAGGGATTGGCGAGGTAAACTCGAAGAAATAGAGTTTGCCGATTCTAAAAATAGAATTCCAATGAGTGAACTTCTAACATTTCAAAGGTAACAATTAGGCGACTATAGGCAAAGTAATTGCAGTTACTAGCTAGGGTTACTAGGGATTTAAAAAGGGTTAAACGGATTAGTTAAAAGCATGGTAAAATAAGTAGAGGTATGTAGGAGAGTGAGTGATTAAAAAATTAAAATTTAAAAAGAAACTAGAAAATAGTTAATTAGTAACATTTATTTTAAAACCAAAATTAAGGGTTAGATGAATAAATAGAAGTGAAATTAAATGACAAAAGAGAAAAAAGGAGAAAAGAGAAAAGAAATTGAGGGATAAGTTTAGTAGTATTAAAGATCGAGCCTGTCCTACTCAGTTATATTAAAAATTTAGGAGAGGGGAACAGTTAAAGCGATAAGAATAGATTGTTTGAAACAATTTGTTACGATTATAAGTAATAAGGGGTGGAATTGGGTTAGTTCAATTTAAAACTTAAGTGCAGTGTCAGCGTTATAATCTATAGTTTAAATGGTGAGTGAGCAGTAACAGGGCAACAGTTAGCAATTACAATTTTAAATTAGATTTATAAGGGAAGCTTGCAAAAGGCTTCCAAGTAGTTTTAAAATATGATTAGAAGGGATGGGGGTAAAATTGGTCAAAAATAAGATAAGGTGAGTAAAAGAGCGAAGACCGATAGGAAATGGCTCGCGAGTAGTAAGAGGGATTAGGCTTATTCAAGGCAGGCCAGAGTGTGTAGTCATGCAACTAGCCTGGATCAATCAATTAGTTAAAAAAAATTAGGGGGGGGTGGAGACTATAAGGGGATAGGGTAGACATGCTAGTAACAACTGAATTAATATAAGTGTTATGGGCCAGGGTTGGATTGAAATTAAGTAAACTTACATTTTAATGCTAGTGTGTTAGAGATATAATAAGAATTACAGGGGGATGTATATGGACCCAATTGGAGCGGAAATCGAAGATCAGAGTTAAAAAGAGGACAAACAGAATTTACGGGGGAAAAATGTTGTCATTATGAGGAGGCCAATATAAGGACGATATAGTGGATGCGTGGGAGATAATAAGGAAGTGAGATTTAGAGGCCGTGGGGGAGTTTGTGGGTAAGTTTACGGACAGAAGGACAAATAATAAATGATAAATATAAGAAGTTAGGAGTAGAGCTGAAGTAAAAAGAATAGTAGGAGCTATATTGCAGAGGAGGTGTAAATGTCTAGATATTAGATATGTTAATGATCGGTGGGTAGTAGGAGGAATAATGTTAGTTCAAATAACGATAGGTGTTACGGGTAGATATAGATATTAGGTGCAATGGGGAGGAAAAACACATTTTTGGGGAAGGTCAATTGGTGAGATTAGGGGCGTTAAGAATAGAAGTTACAAGATTACCCAGGGATATAGTTTAGAAATTTGTCAGATGCTAAAAAGGGGGGGGAGTCATTGGCAGGGAGGAGGAGTGTCAGAGGGAGTAATGAAATTAATGTATTTAAATGTTCGCTTGTGCCTGCAATTTGAAATAAGTTCATTTTTAAAGTTAATAACATTTAAGTTCTTGGGTGCAGTAGCTATCATATAAGTTTCCAAGGTACATAGTTGGCAGAAGGCAGAACCAGGAGTGTATGAGTTAGACTTTTTTTAATATAGACCAACTTAGGGAGTAGGGAATCTTTTTAATGTTAAAGCTTTTTTATAAGGTTGGATAGAGAAGTGCTAGTGGTATTATTATTATTGTGTTTAAAAGAGTAGTTATTGGTTGGGGAAGATGGGATATCTTGAGGGGTCAGATCAGATCCATTATTAGTTAGCGGTAGTTGTTGGTCAGTGTGAAGGGTGCTATTTAGTGGAGGGAGTTGCAGATGGGGATGGTTGAGGGGAAAGAGGGGGGGATTGTATGTTGGTATTATTTTGCATATTGGTATTATTTTGTGTAATGGTGTATTGTTTAACAGTACAGGAATATATAACGTTACTTTGCATGCAATCACCGTTTAATAAGCATTTTCTAGATTTTTAGCAGTTGCAGCTATTAGTGGGGTGTATGGAAGGTGCTGGTTGTTGGGCAGATTTAATTTTTTTGTTGTTAGATGCGATGATTGTTTGTGCTATATTGGGTATTGTGGAGTAAGAAATTTTAATAGAATTCTTATTTAAAATAGTGCTGTATTTATGTGGGTGCTTGAACGAGTTATCAAAACTTTTGAAAAATTCCTTAGCTATATTAGTTTTTACATTGCGATTGTAGGGTGAGTTAAACCAAATATTATTCTTTCTTCTAATTTTTTTATTTTTATTTTCACTGTGTTCTTGAGGGTTAGCCATTTTAACTGTATTACTAGTTTTAGTAGGTCTATTTACATATTTCTTGGGTTTCCTGGGTATCGTGGTGCTAGTTCGTTTTCTATCCTGTGTAGTCATTTTGTAGGTAATAACATTTAAAGGTTTATTCTCCTGGAGAGGGGGATTATTTTCATATTTAATTTAATCAGTGTATCCCGAATTAAGGAGTGCGTTATTATAAAAACTAGAATTTTGTTCGAAGATGGGTTTATTAGCTGAAAGTCTTGAAATTCTATTTGAAATTGAAGGGACTATTGAATTAATGATGGATTTAGAGTGGTTAGATAGCTTATGTACGTAAAATAGGGTTAGATTAGGTTTGTGGTAAGGGCTAAATGATTCGGAGTTAAGGTGTAGTGTTAGGTCAAAGAAATTAGATATTCTTTTCTCGGGTTCTATAGTTATGGTTTATCCGAAGTTTTAAAGAAATAGTGTAGGTTTTTTGGTTGTGTTGTATTGTCTGGATCTCTCCCTAGAAACAAAAGTGCATCGTCCTGTAAAGTCCCCCGTGCAGGTGTCCGAATTCAAGCTTTAATTGTCTCAATAAATATAATCCTACTAGGTCAGTAACCTGGGCAGAGTCTGAGGCTCCCATGGTGATATTAAAATTGGTGTAGCTATCTTTCCTAGTCAAAAATGTATTGTCGAATTCTAAAAGGGATCTCCTGGCTAAAATTATTAGATCAGTTTCAGAGTCTGTGATATCCGAATTATTCTTAGCGAAAATAAGAGCTTTGTTTCGTAGGATAGGGGAAATGGACTGATAATAATAGTTAATGTCACAGGTGATGAAGTTCAAGTTGGAATTAGATTTATCTTTGAGGTTTAAAAACCAATGGAGACCTCTCCAGATGATTGCCAGAGGGAGTATGTAATTTTTGCTTTTAACGTAGGAATGATTCTATCTAGGATGTTTTTGCTTATAATGCCTATGTCTGATTTGGATGGGCAGATTAGTCTAATCGATGGATTTTCATGAAAATTTATTTTGTGGTCTTTTAAAGTGCATCTGGGTGTAAGAGGGGTGAAGATTTCAGCGTAATTACGGATGTTAAAAAGATTGAGACCCTTTTGAACGAGATGACATGTGCCTTTTTTGTGTCCAGGAGGTATTTCAATAATAGCCAGTTGTTCTCCTTTCAATTCCTTTTAAGTGCGTTTGGATTTACTTATAATTCTAAACACTTTTCTCCACACTGCTCCTACGCAAATATTTTTTCGCGTTCTACAATTCATCACCACCCGGACAACCGCATATCTTTTTTACGAAACTCTTCTTTTTTCACTACGTTTTTTTAATAATATTTTTCATATTTTTCAAATATTTGAACTTTGTTTTTTCAAAAGCCAACTTATCCATCTGTATTTCTCCTCTGATGATAAGATCTCGAGCTTTGAAAAGCCTTGGCTTAAGGAAAGAATAACAAACACTAGTTTATTACTGAATGCACCTTGCATTGAACAATTGAAATTTGAAATCAATTTAGACAATCGTCGCATATTTATCACTCTTTTTTCTTCTATCTGTCTCTCTCTCTCTCTCTCTCTCTCTCTATATATATATATATATATATATATATATATATAGATGGATATGTATATATATATATATGTATATATATATATATATATATATATATATATATATATATATATTATTCTCTTTTTCTCTTGTGTTTCTTTTTTTCTTCATCTCTATCTTTTATTTCTTTTTCTTCTTACCGTATATTTTTATTCAAGATTTTAGATGGTTTCATTGTAATCTTTCCATTCGACAACTTTTTTCATATTTGTTATTCTGCCGGAGAAGCATTTAGTTACCAGCGAATGAACTTATTTTTGATTCCCCACAAACAATCTGGATATATATATATATATATGTATATATATATATATATATATATATATAAAACTTATAGAAAAAGGCAAAATGCCCCAAAAAAACCATTAGTTTGATGCAGATATATTTAGTAGAATCACATTTTTTTTTTCATCTTGGGTTTAAAAGAAATAATTTCGCTTTGTACAACAATCCTCATCAGTGGCGATTTATGATCGGAGTTCGCGCCCATCGCCCGTCAGGAATTAGCTCTCTGCACTGACGATTGCGTACGCATGTAACATCGATGTCTGTAAGTAATAAATAACTAATATGTTTTTATAAATATCATATATATATATATATATATATATATATATATATATATATATCATATATATCATATATATATATATATATATATATATATTTGATTAGTTTTATCATATGTTGGAATGATATTCTGAATCCCTTTATATTCTGGACTTTTAATGTTTACTACTCAAACTCTATAGAGTACAACTCAATGTTTCCCCCATATTTGCTTCCTCTATATGATCACTTAGATATTTAGATGGACAAGATATATTTTGATATGTTTCATTGTAGATTATTTATTACTCAGATTTATTCACATTTTAAAATACATGCCAACCTGTAATACATTTTTTTGCTGATTTATTCCTTTGAGTAAAACTACTTTTTTTTTTAAATACATTTATTAAGGAAAAGAACAAAACTGTGTTTTTATATTCCTTGTTCGAATACTTTATAAAATAATTAATAGTATATTTTTTTCTATTTTGTTCATAATACATTTCTTATCTTATTGCTCTATCTTGTACATTGAGCATTGGTCTTTCGTTCATGCAGCTAATTAAAGAACTCTCAGGGAAACATGTTGGTTCCATATCCAAAAGAAACAAAGTTCCAAAGTTGAAAATTCAAAGACAACAGGCCAGTGTTTGTTATACATACACACATAGACACACACAGACACACATACACACACAGAGTGACACACACACATATACATATATATATATATATATATATATAAATATACTTTTAATTCATTCTTTCATTCTCTTAGTCTTCATATTTCTTCGAAACCCCGCACCATAGTTTTGTTCTGTTTTTTTTTTTTAATTTTCTCTGTGTCTTACAGGAAAACACACTTATCTAATATGTTGTGTATATTGTATTATTAATTGTGATTTTTACTAAACAAATAGTATCTATACAACCTAAGCGCGTTTTGCAACAAATCCGAGGGAAAATACAGTCTTTTTTATCAGCTAGGCAGCTGATCAAAGACAAAATAAATAGTAATAGGAAAGCCTCAAATCTAAATACATAGGGAAAGAGTATTAAAAAAAAATTACAAAATGAGCGCCGGACGTAGGCAACGGCCAGTCCAAACACATCAGAAAAATGTACATGAAAAGCTAATTTTACAAATGGTGAAAACAGACGTTTTTAAAAAAAGAACTTATCTGCCAACCTTTAAACGACTCATACAGTTTTACAATCGGATGTAATCGAATTCAATCGAATTTTCCCTTGAGATGAAAGACTGTGTGTGTTTCTACTCTGCTCTCTTGAGAAGTGCTTGTAGTGTGTATTTTAACAATTAATTTTGAATAATACAAAATTAAGATATACAATAATTGAGCTTAAAAGATATTGTTTATATATATATATATATATATATATATATATATATATATATATATATATATATATATATATATATATATCGATTTAGCTTATATTTTCTTGAAAGTCTAATCTTAGATTCATAATAAAATATTGATTTCAAATAATCTTGATTTTGAAGAGACTCTTTAAATAATATATATATATATGTATATATATATATATATGTATATATATATATATATGTGTATATATATATATAATATATATATATATATATATATATAATATATATATATATATATATATATATATATATATATATATATATATATATAGCAGGATCAAATATAAACCAAAAGTAAACTTTTAGTAGATGGAACCTATAGTTAAGCTCAATATACGAGATAGAGAAATTGTAGAGATAGAAGAAATAAGAGTGATAAACATGTAACGAATGTCCACATTTATTTAAAATTTCGATTGTTCAATGCAAGGTGTATTCTGTAATAAACTAGTGTTTATTATTCTTATCATTCGTCTTCTTCAAAATCTCCTCTTCATTGGACATCTTTTGAACGGACAATTACCATCTGGACAAACCAGATATTTTTTTTACTGAACTTTTCTTTCACTACATTTTTAATAATATTTTTCAAATATTTGAACATTGGTTTTTTCTACAGCCAACTTATATTTCTGTATTTCTCCTCTGATGATAAGATCTCGATCTTTGAAAAGCCTTGGCTTAAGGAAAGAATAATAAACACTAGTTTATTACAGAATACACCTTGCATGGAACAATCGAAATTTGAAATAAATATGGACATTCGTTACATGTTTATCACTCGTATGTATTCTCTCTCTCTCTCTCTCTCTCTCTCTCTCTCTCTATATATATATATATATATATATATATATATATATATATATATATATATATATATATATATATATTCTAATTGATTACCACCTTCCTGCCAAATGCAATTAAATGACTATTTGTTGTCTTCTCAATAAATATTCCGTGGTGATTTGCAAGGTTATTGCCCTGTGAAATGGCTCCTATTAACCTTTGCACACCCGACGTGTATTGCCCGTCAATTTATTTAGAACCTCTCATTCGTGGCTCGAGGCTTGTAAATAGATCAACATTCTATTTCGTATCTAATTAGTTGAAAATAACTAGTAATTAGTTTATTTGAAGCAGTTATAAAAAAAATTCAAGCGAACTTCGAAAGTTTTGGTTAATTTCAACTCCTATTAGAAATCTATCTCCCTCTCTTTCTCTATATCACTCTCTTTATCTTTGTTACTATCTGACTCTTACTCTGTCTCTCTCTCCCTCTCTTTCTCTCTCTCTCGCTCTCGTTCTCTCCTTGTCTCTCTCTCTTTCTGTCTGTCTGTCTGTCTGTCTCTCTGCCTGTCTTAATCTCTCCCTCTCTGTCTCTCTCCCTCTCTCTCTCTCTCTTTCTCTCTCCCTCTCTCTCTCTCTCTCTGCCTGTCTTAATCTCTCTGCATCTGTCTCTGTCTCCAGATGTCTCTGTATATGCCTTTCTCTCTCTCTGACTCTGTGTATGTCTCTGTCTCTCTGTGTGTCTATATGTCATTCTCTCTCTCTGACTCTCTCTCTCTCTCTCTTTCACTATGTGTCTCTTTCTCAGTATGTCTCTGTCTCTGTCTCTGTATGTCTGTCTGTCTGCCTATATGTCTGTCCGTCTGTCTATATGTCTCTCTCTCTATCTCTCTCTCTCAATATATATATATATATATATATATATATATATATATATATATATATATATATATATACGATAAATTACGATAGAAAGATAAACAAAATAAAAATACGAAGATAAAACAAAGTAAATACTCAAATATAAAAAAAATAAAATAAAATAAAAAAAATGATATATATATATTATCAAAACTAACAGTTTATCGAACACCATACACCTAACCAACATTACACTAATATTCTAAACACCAATCATATATTTAACATAATATTAAAATAAAACTTAACTTAATTTATATTCCCTGTGAAACTGTTTTTTTTTTTTTTTTTGCTGCGGTCTATATCTGGCAGCCATTTTGTTTTGTATTATTCTCTACACAGTCCGAGAAGAATAAAATATTATTCTTCTTCTGGTCTAATTATTTTTGAAAAAGGGATGTCTTTTCCCGAAATATCAAATAGTGATTTTTAATCACCCGGACAGCTAAAACACTCTTGCTGTTATGTAAGAAAAAAAAAAAAGGAAAAAAAAGGAAAAATAAATAGTAAGTCTTATATCGTATTCGATTTATTTTTATTGTTTTTGTTCCTTTCCTTTCAACTTGCATCTTACCCGGAATTGCATTGCCCACAGCCTTTCAAAAACTTACTACTAATATATATATATATATATATTGCCAAACCAAAACGTATTTCTTTAGGAGTGGCCCTTGGAGTTTTATTATTTTTAATTTTATTGACACTTTGCCTCTGCATTGTATTTTTGAATTTTCGAAATATCTTCATGAATATTTAAAAATTCTACAGTTTTGTATGAATATTTTAAAATATATAACACCAGGCGTATTGAAACAGTTTTACATAGGGGGTATTCTATTCCTTTCTCTTTCTCTCTCTATCTCTCTCTATCTCTCTCTCTCTCTCTCTCTGTCCGTTTTACAATCTACCATCACTTTTTTCTCTCTCCTGTTACTCTTCCTTTTACCCTCTCTTTTATAATCTACACTATTCCCCCCCCCCCATATTTATCTCATGATTGTCTAAGTATTTACCTTATGTGCGTTTGTTATGAATATCTAAATCATTCATTTACAGTAGTAAAGTGTTTACGGTGAAAGTATTTAAGCGAAATTACAAATCCATCAAGATTTAAGTAATGAACATGTGAAAAATCGGAAAAAATACTTGTACTAGTTTATGACATATGTTATTTCTTTGGACAACCGGCGATAACGTAGACCACACGCTATTATTGTACTATCCTTTTTGATTTTAGCCCGAAGGTAAACGAAGTATATTTTAGTTTGAGTTTCACGTTCGACACAACAGCGTATCAGATAAGATTTTTTTTTAAATACAAGGGATACTATATTTGAAGCTTAGCGTAGATAGTGATGACGTACGTATGCACGTACACGAGGTTGCCTTAGCGTAATATTATATAGATTAGTTGACTTGTTGCTTACTCTTCTTTTGGCCAAGATCGAAGTGTAGTATCTGTTCCGATGGATACTACACCCTATAGACAGGTATCACTTGGCCTTCGGGGCTTTATTTCCGCCGGTCTATGGCTCTGTCCTGTGCATTTCTAGGAGGTTCACCATCCCAGGCTTTGCCTTCTCACCCTTTGAGAAGGGGTTAGTTTATTGCTAATCGCCTGAGGCGCCCCTACCGGGGAATGCCGACGGGGCTGCCCAGGCATGTTTTGTAGGTCAGAGTGCTGACCTTCTCGGGCGCTGGGTTTTCAAATCCCACTTTCCCGACCTTGTGTCACATCTTACCGCTGTGGGAGGAAGATAAATAACGTGTTTCTTACTCCTCAAGTTATAAGGTTATACATAAGTGCACGTAAGCGTATGTGCGTGCGATTGCGTGGGTAATATTTCATCTGCTGTCAACAAACGGCTCTGCTTTTATTTCTTCTGTCTTTGGTGTTTCTCTTTGGAATCAACTCAAATGTGTTGTATGTTTTCTACTATTGAAAGACAAATGAAAACTGTCAGTTTTATTGAAATCTCGTCTTCGTTTTCACTTGTATTTATTCGTGTCGATGGTGTTGTGTGTCTATTTCGTTTACCCTTTCGTCGCTTCACACGCATCTGTCCCCTTCTTTTCTACTTCAGAATTAAGGTTAAAAGGTTAATGCTCTTTCGGGAATGGTCTCGATGTTTGAAGCTCAGTTTCTAGGGCATTTTCACCAGTCAGATCATTGATTTGTTTTAATAGCATCGGTTTTTATGAAGCCTTTTAATGTGGGTTAAGCCTCGCTACGATAGAGATATGTGTTTCTCGTTCATTATCGGATCAAGATACATACTGTCGCGTGTTAATACCAATAGATTTGAAGCCGTATAATTGCGAAAACATATTAAATTCATAAAATACAAAATATAAATTGGTTTTGCTTCCAATCTGTTCAACTCATCTTTTCTAAATAAATTGTATGATGTTACAATGACATATTGAAATATATATCAGAAAAACAGTTATTATGTACAAGAAAAACTTGTCTTTATAAAGTAACGTCAATTTGTCTGGGGTTTTACATACACATAAGCAGGAATACATTGTTCACTTATGATAGAGATGTTTATATTTGTCACAGCAACATAGGCAGGAAGCATATAATGACATGTAAATATACACGTATAAATCTACGTATATATATATATATATATATATATATACAGTATCTACAATAAGTGAGTACACCCAACGAATCTTTTACTTTTTACTTCATAGAACTTTAATTTTTCGTAGGATTTAAATGAAACTCGGTGTGAACATAGCCATGTAGTGGTTTAATAGCTTTATAAACTATGAAGGAACAAATATCTTGTCAATGCAAAAGAATTGAACAAAAACATTTGGAACAAGTAACAAAAAGTGAGTACACATGAGCATTTTAAACAAATAATCTTATTTTTAATACGTTGTATGACCTCCATTGTTATCAATAACAGCAGACAACCTCCTAGGCATTGATTCGACTAGTTTATGACATGTGTCCGCCGGAATTGCGTTCCATTCACATTTGATGACCTACTTCAGTTCGTTATTATTTCTCGGATATTTCCCTTCAATTTTCCGTTTCAGATGCTCCCACAAATGCTCTATTAGGTTCAAATGAGGTGACATACTCGACAATGGTAAGGTATTAACCCGTTTACTGTCTAAGAACGCCTTAGTAGCCCGAGATGTGTGCTTAGGGTCGTTATCTTGCTGGAAAACTCCACGTCTGCCAACACTTGTTAGACTTGGTAACATTTTTTCCTCCAATATCTGGCAGTAGAGTTTGGAATCCATTTTTCCTTCGATGAAAGCAAGTCGTCCAACTCCTTTGGCACTCATACACCCCCAAACCATTAAGCTCCCACTTCCATGCTTTACAGTTGGCACGACACACTTATCTTTGTAAGCTTCCCCTTTTCGTCGCCACACACGCTTAACGCCATCTAATCCAAATAGATTTATTTTTGTCTCATCAGACCAAAGGATTTTGTGCCAAAACTGCATGTCTTTGTCTTTATGTTCATTAGCAAATTCATAGCGCTTCTTTTTGTGAGAAGTTTTAAGAAGAGGCTTCCCCCGAGGCATGCAGCCTTTAAACCCATCTTCATGGAGAATGTTGCGCACTGTCTGAGCACTCACAGTTACGTTTAAATTGTGCAAAATTTCTTCTGCGATGCTAGCAGCACTCCGACGTCTGTGTCCCTCTATTAGTTGTTTGATGCGCCTCTTAGTTCGATCAGAAAACTTATTTGGTCGACCGGGACGGCGGCCATTTTTGACGGTTCTAGCTTTTTTGTACCGTTGAACAACTATTGCTACCATATTTCGGCTGATATTTACATTGTCACTAATTTCCTTATATGAATGACCACTCTTGAATAAATTAACAATAGTTTCACGAGTTTTTTCATCTAAATCATTGTCATGAGGAGCAATTTCCAAGAATAAACGGACAATTGAAGGAAAAAATCCGAGAAATAATAACGAACTGAAGTAGGTCATCAAATGTGAATGGAACGCAATTCCGGCGGACACATGTCATAAACTAGTCGAATCAATGGCTAGGAGGTTGTCTGCTGTTATTGATAACAATGGAGGTCATACAAAGTATTAAAAATAAGATTATTTGTTTAAAATGCTCATGTGTACTCACTTTTTGTTACTTGTTCCAAATGTTTTTGTTCAATTCTTTTGCATTGACAAGATATTTGTTCCTTCATAGTTTATAAAGCTATTAAACCACTACATGGCTATGTTCACACCGAGTTTCATTTAAATCCTACGAAAAATTAAAGTTCTATGAAGTAAAAAGTAAAAGATTCGTTGGGTGTACTCACTTATTGTAGATACTGTATATATATATATATATATATATATATATATATATATATATATATTAGAGATGAGAGATGAGAATAAAAATTGTAAAGATACAATCTTTATTAGAACATCAAAAGTTCAGAGCAAGGAGCCTCATATCCTTAATCCATGGATTTTCAAAGATAAACTCTTCTCATCAGAGGATAAGGAGAAGCCGACAATGTAATTGTAAATATTATCGGAAACATTTAACTTTGAAAATTTTACATAAAACAAAACAAAATAAAAACAAAATAAGGGCCAAAAGGTAAAGAGTATTATGTTGAGATGAGAGCGTAAAGTCAGGGTGGATGATATCCCAAAACGCGTCAAAACCAAAATAAAAAACAGCTTTTGTTTTGGAAATGGATGTTTGAAAAAGAACAATACTCAAATTGTTTAGAAATCCAAATATGTTTGTAAGAGGCTGGTGGTCCGACGGCAATTGATAACGTCCATTTTATCGTGTCTGTGCATTAGTTTGGTGCTGGAATTATCCGTTTCGTAGGGTTTAGAATTATTTTTGTCTGTTAGAATTCGGTATATATCAAAATGAGCATTTCTAACACCTCCCGCTCCCTGGTTCATCAGAATATCAGCAGGTTATAGACATCTATTCAGATCCGATAGTTATCAAGCCGGAACTGAATCACTATAGATTATTATTATTAAACGATAATTCAATTATCGGTATTTAATTCAACATTTAAATATTAAATATTATATATATATATATATATATATATATATATATATATATATATATATATATATATATATATATAAAAGAGGGTAGTGCAGCATCAGTGCAGTTCAAACGAGAGGAAATTATATATGTAAAAGGAGTAAGGCTGCCAACATTTTTTCAACCTTTATTTATTATTTGATTATTTTATAATTTCATCATTTTACACCCCGTTTTGAGTGTGGTTTTCTCTCTGCAGATATCTGAGTCCATTTGGATCAATTTGTTGGATTCACATATCTGGAGAGAGCGCACCACGCTCGAAACGCGTTATAAAATCATAAAATTACAAAATAATGAAATAATAAATAAATGTTGAAAAACACTTTTTACAAATGTTAGAAGTCTTACTCCTTTATATATATATATATATATATATATATATATATATATATATATATATATATATATATATATATATATATATTAAATTTAAATTGTAGTTGTATTTCAATATATTACTTACGTACGACTCGTTTCGAGCTCTCGGCTCTCATCATCTCTCTATGTCTATCTGTCTCTGTTTCTCTCTATTTCTGTCTCTCTCTCTCTCTCTCTCTCTCTCTCTCTCTCTCTATATATATATATATATATATATATATATATATATATATATATATATATATAGGATCAAATATAAACCAAAAGTAAAACTTTTAGTAGATGGAACCTATTGTGAAGAGGTTTAGCTCAATCCTTGACTATATCACCCGCCCATACCATCAATCCCCTTTGACTTTAACCTCCTCCCCCTATCCAACCCTTTTTTCTTTTTTCTTTCTTTTTCTTTCTTTCTTCCCAACTCGTTCAGCGACTATTTAAACCAAGCCGAACCTTACGACCACTCGCGCTTTAACCCCCCCTCCCCCAACCCTAAATTAAACCTTTTTTGTTTCATTTGGATTTAGACCTTCTTTGGACGAGATGTCATTTGCCTTTTTTGGTCCAGGAAGTATATCAATAATGGCCAGCTTTTCTCCTTTCAATTCCTTTTAAATGCGTTTGGATTTACTCATAATTTTGAGCACTTTCTCCACACTGCTCCTACGCAAATATTTTTTCGCGTTCTACAATTCATCGGACTTCTTCTCAACGGAAATTTACCACCCGGACAAACCACATATCTTTTTTACGGAACTTTTCTTTACTTTCACTGCATTTTTTAATAATAATTTTCATATTTTTCAAGTATTTGAACTTTGGTTTTTTCGAAAGCCAACTTATCCATCTGTATTTCTCCTCTGATGATAAGATCTCGATCTTTGAAAAGCCTTGGCTTAAGGAAAGTATAATAGACACTAGTTTATTACTTAATACACCTTGCATTGAACAATTGAAATTTGAAATAAATTTGGACAATCGTCGCATATTTATCACTCTTTTTTCTTCTATCTCTCTATCTCTCTCTCTCTCTCTCTCTCTCTCTCTATATATATATATATATATATATATATATATATCGTACATGTATTGTATTAGTTTCTGTAAATGTAAATCCCTAGAAACTTAAGTGTTTATAAAAAGTGCTCAATAACAAGTAGAGCTGTTAATAAGTATACATTTTTATTTATACAAACATTATTGGTTACATATGTGCATACATGTTTCGGTTGCACTTTTGCAGAAAGTCAATCTCATCAGACCAAGAATTTCAGAGAACTGGATGGATTTGAAGATTTTTCTCTCCTAAATAAATATTTTTGGGGTTTAGTCAATTTCTATTTCTCATGAATCAGTATCGGATTACCTATTCTACTTGCTGACCTTTTTTGTTAGTGGTTGTCCTTTTTATTACTTTTCATGGCGTCTCCATCACCTCTTCCTTTCTTTATTTTATTGTCCACTTCTTTCTGGGTTTCTTTACACTCTTTAACCTACCAAGTTTTACAAACTCACTTCAGTATACATATATTATCTATATATCAAGAGTCACACATATATAAACAAACTCTAATAGATACGCAAATACAAATAAATAAACAGACATTGATATACATACACATCTAAACATGGACACACACACAGATCCACTATCAATCAAGCATATATTCAAAATACATACGTGCTTATAAATATATTCTAGATGTATATAAAAAATTCAATACAAAAATTCATACGTCTACACAAACACACATATATACAACTATATGCACCTACACACGCATATCTATACACACACATACACGTATATAAACACATACACATATACATATATATATACACACGCACACACATATACATGCACATATATACATACATACACACACACACATATATATATATATATACATATACACATACATATACATACATAAATCATACATGCGCATATTCGCAACATAGATATACACGCATACACACATACACTTTTCGTATAAATAGTTCCTATAAATACGTACATATATGCATATATATATATATATATATATATATATACACATACACTGACATACATATATATACACATACACATATATATATACACATATATATACACATACATACATACATACACACGCATACCCACACATATACACAGGCGCCGACAGTTCACACCTATACATATATACAAATACATACATACACACCTATACTTATACAAAGTGCACACAAATTAATATATACAAGCACATACCTAGAATATATATAAACTAGACTATGCAAATATAAAAACTACCCACTAATGTATACGTGTATATTCATAGTCAGATATACCCACCACACACACACAACGTACACATACACAAACATACACACGCACAAGTCCACATATATGCATATATATACATATATATATATATATATATATATATATATACATATACACCAATACATACACATATAAAGTATACACCTAGGCATATTAATATGTGCATTCATCAACGCATTCGTACACAAGAAATGAATATCAAAATCGAAATACAAATTAAATGACATGAAAATACACCTTTTGCTGCAATATAAAATATCAATCGAAGTACCTATACCCATACATACATATATATTTCAGTCCAATTATACACACCTACGTATGCACACACACACACACACTTATGCTCACCAATATATATATACATACATACCTAAACCATACGATTCCAAATGTATACACCATTACAGATACAAGTATACTGTCATACCCGTATAACATAAATATACAATGTCATTATATATACGTACACAGACCACGTACACACATATGTGTATGTGCATACAAATACCCACATGCATGCCATCTAAATCGATTAACATGTATACAAACATCCATATTTTAGTAATCAAAACCATTCATTATTGCTTCAATCTATCTCAGTTCAAATTACTTGCATTTATACTTGCTATTGTTTTAATATAAAGATACAGCGTATGCAATTACAGTTAATTCTACACATGCCTACGCACATACATACAGACATATACACATGTTCATATACGCACATGTATGCATACACACACATACATACACACACATGCGATTACTCTGTGTGTGCGCTGAGAACATTATTATAGGTTGATGTGTAGCATTTGTTGGATATTCTAGATTGTATAAGTTCAAAATTATAAAGACATCATCAGAATTATAAAATACAAACAAAAACAGAATAAGAAATAAACAAAACTAGAATTAATAAAAAATAGAGTAAGAAAAAAAAAAAATTTTTTTTTTAAATTAAAATAAAAATAAAATTAAAATAAAATTAGAATTAAAAATTGAATATGTGTTCCGCTAACAACGAAGTAACAGTCAGTAGAGTTTTTTATGATCTAAAATCTGCTTAGTGTGTGCTCCTTTAAATGTTTGCAGTTTAAACTCGTTTCGTTGCTAACGTTGAGTAATTTTTCCCTATCTTTAAATTTAACAATTTCAATTTTCTCACCCAGGCATAAGAAACAGTGTGAGGTTAGTTATCTACATGTGTTTGCTTTTCTAATTATACTCCATCTAATGTTTGTGTTCTTTTTCTCATCTATCAATTTCCAGAAATATCGGGACAGCGAAGTGTTACTGTATTTTTTATTTCTAAAGGATAATTTATGCGTGTAATACCTATCATTAAAGCTTCTTGACGTGCTTCCTATATAGAACTGTCGCTCGGATTTTCAGTAGTGTAGATTTCCGCACGGTATATTACTGATGCGGTGACGCAATTTTTTCGACAGTTACGGTTGTTAGTGATAAGATTCCCTTCAATATCGCTATTCGTATTCGTATCATTCCTTTTAAGTATTTTATTGTTATGTTTTTTAATTATTCTTTCTATGTAATCTGTGCAACTATAGCTTAGTGTTAATGTATTCTTATTAAATAACTTATGGAGTGCATTACAAGGTGGGAAGTGTTTGTCCAAAAGTTGTAGAAATTTGTTACCAATTTTTGTTTATCACATCATATTGAATGGGGGTGTGAACCAGATTATTTTCCTACCCTGTTTTTAGATTTGCTAGCATTTGTAGTTGTATTCTTATATTTAATATCAGAATTTACGTACCCGCTATTCTTTAAGGCAGTATTGTAAATATTTTTATAGTTGTTAAACGTTGTCTCGTCTGATGAGTTATTGCTAATTCTACTTTCTATTGATATGGGTATGTGTTTAATTATTGAAGGAGGGTGGTTTGATTGTGGATGTATGTATATTGGGTTTAAGTTTTCTTGCATAAAGGGTTTATATTTGTTTTCAGTTAAGTTAAACGTAACACCGAGAACGTTAACTTGTTTGACATTTCCGGTAATTTCAACCTTAAGTCCTAGTTTATTCATTTCTTTATGTATTATCTTTCTTATCTTGTCGCATTTTGCGCTAGTGGATTCCTTTACTACCATTAGACCATCATCCCTATATAAACCTATGTCCCCTACATCTATGTTATTATTCATTTTTATATTCCTTAATATATATATAGTCCTACTAGGTTAGATGCCACGGCTGAGTCTAACGAACCCATGGAAACATCAAAAGATCCGTTTTCCCTGTTTTTCGTCCATTGCTCACCGTCGCTAATTAGAACCGTGGTACGGCAGCTTTGTATAATATCCTGTTGTGAAATATCTACGGAATTCCTTGCAAATTCAATTGCATGTTCAAAAAGGATTTTGTGATGGACGGGTAATATTCCATTATTAACCCAACCCGACCTGAAATTGGAAGGATTAGTAAAAGAATTTTGGAAGGAATTAATCTAAGAATCAAACATAAATACAAACTGAATCAATGGATTAACACCATGGACACTATGAATTGGTTTTCTGTGATTAACGGCAAGAGTAGGTGTACCTTTATCGCATTCGACATAATGGAATATTACCCGTTTATCACAAAAATCCTTTTACCTACATTTGTTCTTTTATTTCATTTGTTTAAAATTACTCATATATATATATATATATATATATATATATATATATATATATATATATATATATATATATAGATAGATAGATAGATATATACATATATAGAGAGAGATCACTAATACATACATATTGTAAATCATCTTCTAGCGCTAAATACAATTGCTATTTTTACTGTTATACATCTCATTAAATAGGTATAATATACGCTTAATTTCGCTAAAGTGAAGGTATAGTACTCCAATACATTGATTGTTGAGTTGCTGCACACAATTACAAATGAGAATAGAGCACACTGAATACAATTATATATAGCTGATGTTTACTTTTTCTTTCTTCTATAGAATTGCATTCATAATCAAGCAAATCGCCAACAGTTTCAATGCGTGAATTAAACCATTCTCATCCAGTAAAAAACCTCATCCGAACACTAACATATACGACAAAGTAATAGAAAAAAAATGGGTATACAAATAAATTAACATATATGGCATAACTTATCACCACAATTTAGTCATAGCAACTGCTAAAACAACTTATTTAATAGAAAAATTAAAATAATGTGTTACTCTTGCACTAAGCCTGTTGGCAAACTATTTAATGTCCACAGCCACACATTGAAGATGAAAGCAAACGAAAAAAAACTACCAATGTAAGCAGATGCAATGGGAGATTAAAGACTACCCCATGGACGGAAATTCCGCATAAATAATGCTGCTTACAAGGACGTTATAATTCCAGTAGAATGCAGTAGGAATTAAAAGATTATCATGATTCCCTGCAGAATTATGTAGCAAAAGTATGACAACCACTGGCACAAATTCTTCAACTTAAAATGAAACATCGAATAGCCTTATATAGTAAGTGAAAGAGAGACACTTTACACCTATTCTCCCTTAGTCGGTTGACTGGTGAAGAAGAACGCCCAAAGGGCTTAGTCAAAGAAGCAATCTATGCTAGTTAAATACGAAGACAGAAACGTGCTGTACACACGTAATAAAGTAATATCTACATTCCGCCTAGGGAACAACTTTCAAATCACATAACCGTAGCACATTGCTATAGGCTAGATCTGACATGAATACCATGAACATTTCCTCTTATATATGTCACAGGTGATCTTTGAAATTCCCCGTGAATGTTTTTTTTAAATAATTGCATTATATTAAGCTTTTCGTATACGTGTGTGTGTGTGTATGCTCATTGTGGCTGCCTATGTGTGCCATGATCAGGCACTCCCACATATAGAGCTATGCACAAACATTATATGTGGAGTTTTATTGTCAAATGAGTGTTTCCGAAACAATTCTGTCTCAGGACCATCGAATGTCAACAGAAGGGAGATAAAAATGAAACAACATGAAACATAATAAATAAAAGGAAAAATTAAAGTGTCGCTCTAAAGATGACCACGTTTAAAACAATACACTCCGCCAATTGTTCATCATTTTTAAACTTCTGGATTAATTTTTCATATTCTATAGCGTTGGAAACATTAAGTCTGATTAATCTGTGACTAACAATTTGTAAAAATTCATCACTAAAAAATGTATTCATTTTGACATTTTCCTACGTCCTTTTGGGTCTTCTTATCGCCCATCGATAAGAAAGATTAATCTATACACGAACAGGCAAACATACCCTCATACACACACACACACACACATATATATATATATATACATATATATATATATATATATATATATATATTTATATATATTTATATATATATATAGTATAATTTTTTGTTTATACAAATATTATTGGTTACATATGTGCATACATGTTTCGGTTGTACTCTTCACAGTAAGTCAACATCTTTAGACAAAAGAAGAGGTTGACTCTCTGTGAAGAGTACAACCGAAACATATATGCACATATGTAACCAATAATGTTTGTATTAATAAAAATGTATACTAAAAAACAGATGTGCTTGTTATTGAGCACTTTTTATAAACATTGACGTTTTAACGGATTTGGATCTACAGAAACTAATATAACACATGTACTATATGTATATTAATTTTTATGCAAACATTATTAAAAATAACAGATCTCTTCTGTGTTTTTGATTTTTTGATTTTTTCTATCTTACTAATTATTGTTTTTGTGTAAACAAAAAATGATGAAAGTTTCGTATGTGTTCGAGCCTATAATACCGCGAGCACCAACCACTCTTGCACTGATTAGGGTAGAAACTGTAAACACCGTCTCCTATAGGTAATAAACAAGTCTTCTGTTATACATATCTAAACAAATATTACACTCTTATCTTGGAATGTTCTTAATAATCGAGTAGTCTGCTCGGATTCTTATCCACTATATATATATATATATATATATATATATATATATATATATATGTTTATATTAAAAAAAATTATTAAATAATATACTACTTATTAAATCCGAATATGTTTCATACTGCTAGCTCAATGAAGTTGTATTACACGTTTCAGAGTATATATACGTTATAGTTGCATTCATATGAGCATAAGAAAGATTAATCCAACACCATGTCTTTTATTTATTATTACAATTTATTTTTATTTTAATATTTAGGTGAATATTTGTTAGTCTTCTTCGTCTAACAAACTAAAATGGTTTTATTATTTTTTTCGAAATGTAATACTTTTCTATATATTACGCGGGTTTCACACAAAAAATCAAAAGAATATATAAAACTATAAAAACGATGAAGTGGGTTTTAGTCTAAGTTTTTTTTTCGTACAAGACAATGGTTGTTCGGGAAACTTTGGAACCGTGTGATGTAAAGGTTTCTAAATGTCATAGATAACTATTATGCTAGACCATGATAATCGAGCACTGTATCAAATATGGCTCGACCCAAAAGAACCAACAAGAATATATATATATATATATATATATATATATATATATATATATATATATATATGTATATATATATATATAGAGAGAGAGAGAGAGAGAAATGTGATACTTAAAAGGAGATAGAATGCAGAGGTGTGACGATGGACACAAGTTGGAGCAAATAAGAACATATAATGGTGGAACAAATGAAATAGTTGCACCCTTTATATAATGTGTACATACATACATACATATATATATATATATATATATATATATATATATATATATATATATATATATTTATTATTATATTTTTTTTCCTTTCACAAACACATATATATCTGTCTATATACACAATGTTACAATGTTATGTAATACCTGTATCAAGATAGTCTGGTGGAAATTCCGTATGATATAATATATTTTATTTTATTTTAATATTTCGAGAACTCTTACTTGTTCAGAACCGTGCTCAACTCAAGTGCATATGAAGGAAACCGTAAGATTCAGTCTCGCAGAAAGTACTGGTTAAATTTTAAATTCCAAACCAGATTCAAAAATAAAATAATTTTTTTTTAAATTATTATTTATTTATTTATTTGTATTAATATTTTATTTATCTATTTTTTTATTTAATTTATTTATTCATCTATTTACTTTATTAAACTTTTTTTTTGTTTTTACTTTTTAGAAGCTTTCCTTTTTTGTCGTTAAATTTTAAATTCTGATCTCATTTTTTTAAAAAACCAAGTCTATTCGTTTAAATTAATATGTAGGTTAATACTGTTATTAAACATTACATTATCTGTTCGTTTTAAATTATTATGTATATTAATATTTTGTTTATTTATTTATTTTATTCTAGTTTTGAAATATGTATATTTCATTAATTAATTCAATATTATCTGTCCATTAATGATTCGTGTAACGCTAAGGACAACAATGAAAGGGAGGTAATTCAGTTCATTTGTTGTTTACGTCGCTTATAAATTTGTTATTTCTAATTGTTAGGCTAAAATATTGCTATAACGAATGTGTTTCATTCCTTTTTTCATTGTTTTTCTTCTTTTTTTATTATTATTGTTAATGTAATCTGAGATGGTTCCGGTATTTCATCCATAATTATTATTATTATTATTGTTATTGTTGTTGTGGTCATTGTTGCTATTGTTATTATTGTTACTATTATTGTATTATTATAGTTAACCTTTTTGTTAGAGTAAGTTATTACTATTATTAACTTATAGACTTTAATATTTTTTATTTATCATTTATTTATTTATTTTTTTTTTTTTTTAAATATTTTCTATTACTTTTTTATTTATTTATTATTTATCTACTTATTTATTGTATCTTTTTGTTACGTTAAGTTATTACTATTATTAGTTTATAGTCTTTAATATTTTTTAATCATTATTTATTTATTTTTTTTAATTTTTATATTTTCTATTATTTTTTATTTATTTATTATTTATCTACTTATTTATTGTACTTAACCTTTTATTTATCTTTTTTTTAATTATAATTATTTATTTTTTCATTTATCTTTATCTATTAATTTATTTTATTATTTATTTATTTAATTTTACCTCCAGTTTTTTTTTTTTTTTTTTTTTTTTTAAGTGAGTATTTGACATATGTTGTTATATTATTTGTTATTATAATAAGGTGATGTTTTTGTTAGATTATTTGTTTTTAGTATTCATTTAAGGGTTAAATTAAGATAATAATCAATACAACAAGAGTGAGATGTGAAACTATATCAGACTAGAAATGAAGATGGTAATTCGAGTCGGAGATTTATTTGCGGAAATAGTTTAGCTATTAGTATCGATTCTTTTATTCGAAGGTTGCCAACGTTTCTCTCCGTAGCAAGGATATCAATCTTGAATGATTTGCTGGTGTTGCCACATGCGTGGATGTGCTTCTGGAAGAAAATAGTGCGTGTTTCTAGGTGTTCTTTGACTCTAATATGTAGGGGTCTCACCGTACTACCAATGTATATTTTGTTGCATGTGGTGCACTGTAAACGGTATACTATGTAAGTACGGTGTCATTTGTCTGTGGTGTCCATGGTGCAGTTCGCCAGGGTGCAGAGAGTATTGTTGTAATTGGTGTTCCGTGTTGGGAATTGTTGTCGTAGAGAAGGACCGGTGTGTGTTAGTTGAATATCGAGTTTTTCCTTCCTTATAGCTTTGCGGATCGCTGTGGTGATCCTGTCGTTGAATTGCGGCAACTTCAGGAAGCAGGTGTTGGAAATAGCGTGTTGCGTCTGTCTTCGCGTTTTCCGGGGTTTCCTAAGGTGTTCATTGATGGATGTAGGGTATCCATTGGTCTCTAGTATCTGTTGGAATTTCTCGCTGTAGGTTGTTTTGTCAGCCTCAATGATGCATGTCTTACGGATGCGAGTTAGCTCATTCCTAGCATATCCTATTTTAGCCTTATGAGGGAGTGCTGATCTGTAATTCATGAATATGTCTCTACATGCTGGCTTCTTGTAGAATTTAGTGGTTCAGAGATGTTGAAGCTGAAATCTAAAAGTGCTAATGATCCAGAGTTTTCAGGATGTTCTATTGTAAATCGTATATGTGAGTCAGTGTTGTTGAATGTGTCGGAGATTGTGTTAGTCTCTTCTTGGGACGGTGAAAGGATAAGAATGTCGTCCACGTATCGTGTGAAGAAGATGGGGAAGTGAGAGAAGTTGAGTGCATGGCGTTATAATTTATCCATAAAAGCAATGGCGAGCAGTCCCGAGAGGCTGGAACCCATAGGCAGTCCTGTTATTTGTTTATATGTGTTTTGTTTGTATGTAAAGTATGTGTTGTCTATTATTATACTTAGGAGTTTATGTATGTCAGTGGAGGTGGGGCCGAAGCAATAGAGGTCGCTGGATGAGATGCAGTCAGTAATTATGTATACTGCTGGGTATGCGGGTACAGATGTGTAAAGGACGACGACGTCAAGGCTGAAGGCATATCGGTTCAGTTTACGCTGTTCTGGTGGTAGTAGATGACCCTCTGGATGACTTCATCCAAGCAGCTGACATGTCCGAGGAAGGTTTGGAGTAGGGGTTAAGTAGATGAGAGAGGAGCCAGGAGACTTTGTATAGTAGTCCTTCAATGCTGGATACTGTGGGTCTGATTTGTGTTGTGGTGCCGGTCTTGTGTGTCTTGATGAGGTGATAGAAAGTAGGAAGTTTACTGTTTCTTGTAATTAGGTTGTGTCTGTAGCTATTAGGGATGTTTCTTTTTTTGCAAATGTTGGTCCAGGCTGTATTAATCTTGTTCTCAATTTGTTGGGAAGTAATGTTAGAAGCAGGTGTGTAGAGTGTGTCATTGCTAAGGTGGGTGAATGCTAGTGTGTCGTAGGTGTCACGTGAGATAACACAGAATTCCTTCCTTTTGTCAAAGGGTATGAGGACAAGGTCTTTATCTCATAGGTTTTGAAGTGTGGTTTCTTGTGTCCTTGTCAAATTAGGTATAATGTGTGTCTGTTCTTGTTGCATGATAGAGAGTATGTTACGTTTTAGGCGTATGAGTTTGAGGTCTAGCTCGCGGTTGTTTGGTGGTGGATGTAGTGGGTGATCAAGTTGGTATACAGGAAATTTGGCGGTGTTATTGTCATGTGCAGTGTTGTTGATGGTGGCCAGCCGCTTGAGGTGGTAAGCTGTCCTGCAAAATTGTGCCTCTATGTTGAGCTTGGTGTTGTTGTTGATTCTTTGAGTGGTGATGAATTTGGGTCCAAGGCTAAGATGCTCTTTTTCTTCTCGTGATAGGGAGTCTGTTAAGTCTGTGACGAAGTGGGATATTGCATGTTGTTTATTGTCGTTATGGGGTAGGTTGTTTCTGCGGTTTTGAGTGTGTGTATGGTTGTTACGGTAGAAGAGCCATGTGAATTTGTTTGTGAGTCTTGTTTTTTCGGTATGAACAGTGTAGTTATAGCATCGGTCTATTATTGTAATAGTCTCAAGGCGTTTGTGCTCGTCTGGTATGATAAGTTCGGCTTTGGCAGTAGTCATAAACAATGCTTCAAGCAAACTAAATAAACCTCCTATATATATATACATATATATATATATATATATATATATATATATATATAGAGAGAGAGAGAGAGAGAGAGAGAGAGAGAGAGAGAGAGAGAGAGAGAGAGATTATGTGTGTGTATCTAAGCAGCATTTGCTATTCAGCGCAAACATCATAAAAAATAGCAGAAATCCTCTGTCGTGTTATACTTATTTTTATTTTGTCAATCTTTCTAATGATTTATTTTGTGTTAAATTTTTTTAAATGATAACAGTACCGTATGTTTCACTAACGTTTTCGATTCAATATGATTTTAAAATATATTTTGTATTGTTTATTGTAACACTTTTTTGTTAGTGCGTGTTCACCATCATTAGTAATGCAAATGGTTATACGAGTTTACAGTCTTTTTAAATATTTGCCGATTGATATACAGTTTAGCCTGAAAGCACACCACAAATGTAACTTTCAAATCTACTAACGAACGACTTTTTTGCATAACAATTGTATAAACATTTGAGCATATAAAAAATCATATAAATCAAGTCTTGTGAACGACTGGTCTAAGAAAGCAGTTGAGGTCTGACACTACAACTGTTAGAAAGAAATAATTAGAGTTTGCATGATTGAGACAACTTTTTTTTTCTATTACAAAACAACAAAATCCTTCTTCCGCCGTCAGTTCTATCTAGATTAGCTTTTGTTTTGTTTTGTTTCGCCATATTTGCCTATACGAGATTACTAACCAAATACGGAACTTGTTTATGCAGTAAATATTTATATACGAATTCGTTCCAAAAGAAATACATACAATACTAATAAAAACACCGATATTCTTATAATTACACGCAAATATACTTAATGAGCCATAGAGCGTTATGTAAGTAAGCATGCGACACCTGTCAAGTCTATCGTCAGCGACGCGCCATAATACGTTAAAACAATGTATTGAATGACAACAGTTTCTCTAGACTTGAGTATTAACAATTGTCACTTTGTCAAAAGCTTTATTTTTAATGAAAGTAAATAGCTCTCTAGTAGCTGCTACTGCTAATGTAAACAAACATAACTTTGTTTAAGCG
>OY744517.1:98701526-98751526 GCA_963556195.1 Sepiola atlantica
AGCTAGGGGAGTCCATTTAAATCATCGCCAATAAAGTCAGATCATACGAAGATTATAATATGCAGCCTCGTACATGCAAAACTAAATTATGAAAACTAAAGTAACAACATTATTTATTACCAATACTTAAGATCTTCGACATTATTGCGTCAAATAAGCTTTCATGTGAAATAAAATATTTCGTAATTAACTACAGTCGTAGGAAAATATCTTGCCTCTGGGCTGACTAAATTAATATAGCTGAACGTGTACAAACTATTAAAATACTCAACATAAAACCAGAAGCTTATCATACTGCGGTTTGTTTTTAATTATTTACGAGTTTCAAAACAGAGTTTTTCTTGAAAGTTTGAAAACATTTACGATCAGATATTTTTTTTTCGTTTTGCTTTGGTTTTATTGTTCAATCAATACTTGTGTTGAAAAAGTCTCGACCTGAATTGCTCGATTATTTTGAGGTGTGGATCATATCGTATAATATCTGCAATATGGACACTTAACATTGTACTACTATCTTTGTTTTATAATTTTAATTTATAAACGCCAACATTATCACCGCGGATAAACCCATAACAAGGACATTATATATATATATATATATATATATATATATATATATATATATATATAAAGAATTGTTTATTTTTGATTTTTGAAAAGAAAATGAGACAATACTGGTAAACTCTGATGATAGAATATTACTCCGAAATAAATAAGCTTAAAGTAACAAATAATAATAAATTAATCTTGCATGTATAAAAGCTTCTATTTTCAATTTTATAAAACTATATATGTGTTTGAATAAAACGTACAACTTAGGTATATTTAGTGTATTAATAGTCGGTATCTTACTGAAGATGGTGGAGATCTTTTTCATAATGTATCCATCGGAACATTTAATGCAGACTTTCTATTAATCAGTAAAATATTGATTACGGTGATTTGTTTTTATTATAACACAGTATTTTTTAAAATATTTATAAAGTTATCAATTAAATCCAATATGTTTTAATTATAACGCATTTTTGATTAATTGGATTAATTTTTACGATTATTGCATATTTTTATATTCTACGTAATATATTGGATAATGCCCTTATTTTTTCGATTATAACATATTTTTATATTCTACGTAATATATTGGATAATGCCTTTATTTTTTCGATTATAGCTTATGTTTATATTCTACGTAATACATTAGATAATGCCCTTATTATTTCGATTATAACATATTTTTATATTCTACGTAATATATTGGATAATGCCCTTATTATTTCGATTATAGCTTATTTTTATATTCTACGTAATATATTGGATAATGCCCTTATATTTTCAATCATAGCATATTTTTATATTCTACGCAATATATTGGATAACGCCTTTATTTTTTCGATTATAGCTTATTTTTATATTCTACGTAATATATTGGATAACGCCCTTATTTTTTCGAGTATTGCATATTTTTATATTCTACGTAATATATTGGATAATGCCTTTATTTTTTCGATTATAGCTTATTTTAATGGTTTTACTTTTCAAAATACTTTCCATAAAGCGTGAAAATTTAGCAGTATTTACACCCACTCAATATCCATGATAATATAATATATAATTTGATTATCTCTAAGTGTTAACCTGGGTTTACAGAAGTTAACATTCAATATGTACGATAGTAACGTAAAATGAACATCCGAACGATTTTAGGCTTTCTCTGAATTGCAAGATATTGCGACAGCGGTGGGCAATGTATTTTAAAATCTCTTTGTCTCTACCGATATTTTATAATGCACACATGAAATATTACGATATTGATTGAGTAAATTATTTCAGTTTTTGTAGTACATATTCTATTGTTAAACAAATAATAAATTTTAAATTTATACTTTTTGTTCCATTAAAATATTATTAATCTTGTAATAATATAAAAAAATATAACATCTGTTATGGAACAAATATTTAATGATGCGATATTGAAAACAAAATATTAAAACGTTAACAATAAATTAAATTACTAATTAAAAAATACATTTGTCGACGGATTGTAAATTCATTAGTTGTAACACAAGAGATATCAGACGACAGGATCTAAAACGAAACAAAGGGAGTCCACCAATTAGAAAAATAATTGAGAATCCATACAATATTTATTAAAATAAAATAGTAAATAAAATAAAATAACAAGATAGTTAACAGAAAATGTACACATCTAAACAGAGAATGTGTAACTGCGCTAAAAGAAACATTCAAAGTAAACGCCAATTTATTCAGTAGTTTACTTATTTGGGCGTGCAAGTAAACTCAAAGCCATACAGTCACGCTGTGAGGTTTCCATTCTCAGTTGTTTAATACTTCGATTGTTTCTTGAATAGTGTGTAATGTGGTCGTGTACTTATGAAATTGCATATACATAATTGTAAATTACAATTCAATCCTATGTAGGACAGATCGACCGAAAAAGCCGGTTATAGAGATAATCGACTGAACGGTTCTAATATCCTTCGTTTTACACTCTATACATGTATTTGGGGATTTTAATGCCCACTACCGCGACTGGTTGGGATTCTCCAGCCTTACTGACGCAGCCGGCAACTCTACGTATAATTTCTCCTTAGCTCACTCCCTCTTCCAGACTGTCGATTTTCCGACCCGCATCTCCTTCAATAACTACAAGAAGCCGTTCTAACCACCGATTGTCATGGCAAATAACACCCTACCTGAGAGTTCATCATTCAACCTCCTCAGCCTAACCTTCACATGTAACATGAATTGGAACACATACATTGAAGACCTTGCCAAGGCTGCCGCAAAGAAGGTTGGCTCCCTCTACCGTGCTAGTAAATTGCTCACACCTAACAACATCCTGTATCTCTACAAAGCCACCATCCGCCCATGCATGGAGTATAGTTGTCACATCTGGGTTTGTGCATCATCTACTAGTCTCTCTTGACAAGGTCCAAAAAAGAGTCGCCAACCTAATAAGTCCCTCACTGTCAACCAAGCTCATCCCGGTAACCATCGCCGCCATGTAGCATCCTCATGTTTGTTTTACAAATACTTCAATGGATTATGCTCCGATGAATTGGCTACTCTAGTGCCCCCTCGACGTAAATTCACTTGACTAACTCGACAATCAACTAAATCTCATTCATTCACTGTGGAGGTCCCCAGATGCCGGAGAGCCTTCTACTCAAATAGCTTCTGGAACTCCCTCCCTGCCCCCTGTTTCCCCGACAGTACTGACATGCAGAAATGTAAAAGTAATGTAAACAGACATCTCGCTGCGCAGATCCCAATTTAGGCTGACCTCCCAACCTTATCCCCTTTTCTTTTTTCTCAGTAGCCCCTTACGTCTACAGTGGCGGTCTGCCTTGTAATGGGTGAACCATGTAAAACATTTTTTTTTCAAATACGCAATTGACATTCCACGCATATTACTTATTTATCGCACATCATTTTACGAAGGCAACAGTACGCCTGAGTTTCCGATGTAAACAATTTACACTAAATTATTCAGTTGGTGGTCCGCTTCTGTATGTGACTCGATGTGGCGAGTGTAAGATGCAATAAATTTGGGCAATTTGGGGCATTTTGACCCCTCTTTGACCCCCTTGCGGGGCGCGAACCAGAATTTGTCTGAGGTCAAAGATTTTCATTTTATATCCAGAACAATTGCCTCTACATCTTGGCCAAGTTTCAGAAAAAATGAATGGATGGATCGAACGTTATGGGAGAAAAGGGTCATTTTTTGCCATTTTAGGGGCTTTTGATCCCCTGGGGGCGCGAACCAGATGTTTCCAAGGTCAGCGATACGTATGTTCTATTAGAAACAATTGCCTCCACATTTTGACCAAGTTTCAGAGAAATTTAATGGATGGATGAAACGTTATGGGGCAAAACATGCCATTTCTTGCCATTTCGGGGCTAACCAGATCTGTTTTCAAAAAATCCGAGAATGTCACTGTCTAACCTGACCAAAGTTACAACTTCATGCAAAATTTCAGAGAAATTCAATGGATGGTTGCGGAGAAAAATCCGGACGGACGGATGGACGGACGGACATGCCTCAAAACATAAGTCCCCCAATTTTATAAATCGGGGGACCAAAAACATATATATATATATTGGTAAAATAGTCATCGCGCTGCATTTTCATTAATAAAAAGAAAACGAATTGAGTATTTCTTAGATGACTCCTTATTATATATGGGAGATATACAGAGGTATTACTCTTAGAGTCGTTGATGGCATGACACACTATCTTACGTGTATAATTCTAGTTTTTGACGATATCAAATATCACCGTTTTTAGTCAGAGAAAACTAATACAATTTATTTCTTCATAAAATGATAGAGTGATATGTGTATCGCAAGTAAAATTTAAAATGTTATATCAAATAATAAGAAAAATAGAAACAAAGTAAATTGTGAATAAGATCGCGCAGAATATTCGTTTGCTAATTCCTGAAATAAAATACATTGTTTGATAGATAACTATATCTTAATTGACGAATTAATGCGGCCGTATTCTTAGTTGTTGATTAATGAACTTCAAGAAAAACCTTCAGGTAACATAAGTTGTTTCTGACGCATGTAATAATGTTTTAGTTTTAGTTTGACAACATAACGATCAGTTCAATAGTGTCTCTTGGTAAGACGTAGAATGAGTTATTTGATTCCAACAAGTTGTATCACCTACGTCGGTCTTTATCTGAAATACGATCATGTTTGAATTAACGTTGTTCTAGATATTTATTTTGTTCTGTTTCTGCTGGGACTTTTCTTAATTGTATTCAGCGATCTTATCAAAGAGGGACAACAGTAGAGGTTAAACGACAGAGTCTCGACACAGAAACTAAAAGTGAAAGTCGGTGAAGTGAATACTATTCTTTTATATTGGCAACATGTTATGGTATAGAACTCCAATTGCTGTATCTTAATCAAGTTTCAGTTGACAAACATAACAAATTTGAATTATCTGAGCCACGGGTTTTCAAACGGTTGCCAACATCCCTGAGTAAAAGTAATTATATGGAACTGACTGGATTCGAACATGGCATATCCAGGTCGTCAGTCCGCGTTGTTATCCACTTAACAATCCTCATCTTGACTGTTGGCTTTCTCTGCAATTTGAGTGACGAAAAGCTTCCACAAGATTTAAGTACTATCCGTGTTACTCCAGTGGAGGTCTGGATAATGCTCTATATACTATCTAAGCTTTTCCATCGTCTGTACCCTGACCGCCTATTTTTGGTGTACTAAGAGATGCCTGCACCGCCATATATGTGTGTGTTTGAAGGAGGAGGGGTTATTGGATTATATGAAAAAATATGCCGAAGTAGAAAAAATACTGAAGAAAGAGTGAAGACACAGAAGATGGAGATTAAGGGAAATTTGTATTAATAATATATAAAAAGTCTTGCAAAACTGATTTTATCTGCGGTTTTACAAATCCAACTAATTAAAGATTTCTTTAACGTCCAAAATAGACGACCCCCGTCGTATTGAAATTAAGGAGAAATATTACTTACTAGTTTACTAGACTACGATCGGGATTCAAATGAGGACGAATAAAGGATTCTTTGAGTCATCCCGCCAAAATAAAATGGCTGTTGAGTGGTAAAAGATAATCATCTAGACCAAGCAAATAGGACCTTTTTCAGAATAGATTATCGTGATGGAAAAGAAGAAAATTATTGGAGGAGGTAAGGGATTCATTCATCCATTGGTTAGAAATCATCTGTTCTCAAACAAGCCTGTAAATGTTGTATGCTTAAATCATCCGATATTCTGGCCAGCCTAGTTTTATACAATGCTATACAGTATTTTGTACTGTTCGTTTTTCGAAAAATATTTCTAATATGTTCTATTTTTGAGGTTCAATGTTGGTTATCATAAGATTTATATCCAGAGATGTTTTCTTCAAGTCTGTCGTTTATGAACCGTATAACTGTACATGTATCGGCAACTAAATGGATAATAGCACAAAATAACGTGTGAATTTCAAATATATCTCTATATACAATAAAAAAGGTTAGAGTATTTTCGGCCTTAATTTGTACGCAACAAAAAAGTTATTCGTTGACAGAAACATAATAGGCTATAGAGTATACATAATTGGGGCAATAGATTTTGCGACGTCACCACCTGATTCTGAATCTCACGTCAGACTGAAAGATTATTTTAATTGGATATGAATTTTACAAATTTAAAGAAAGTAACTGTATATAATAACATATAACATATTATACAAATACTTTTTTTAAAACTAAGTAAATTTTTTTTTGATAATTCGCAAAATGTAGATATACAAGTTATTTAGCATTGGTTCAAGCGAATTATATTTCTTTAAAAACCTAATTAAAATAGGGTTTGCTAATAAAAACAATACGTGAATACATTAATCGTAGTAATTTACGCTCTCATACATATATTAATGATTAACTTTTTGACGATATTTCACAAATATTGTTTATTTGTACTCGGTATGCAACAGTCGAGGTTCGATATATATGTAAATTGACGAAACCAAGTACTGTACGAACACCGGTCATTTAGTCAGTATGATATTGTTTACCGTAATCCATGTTGGTTTTATGAAAATCACTCCAGACAAGGCATGAAGTCATTTGATGTAAGGAGCATAAAATACAATTTCAAGTTAAAAAGAAACATCCAACGATAATTGTATGTGGTTAGATTCTGACCAAGTAAAATGCAATTTCCCCCCTTTTTCAGAAACGTGGCATTGAGAGGTGACAGTTGTTAAGTGGATGTCGACACGGACTGAAGACCTGGGTGTTTCAAGTTCGAACCAGTCGGTTCCACAGTACCACTTTCACTTACGGATGTTAGCAACCTACTCGTGGTCTTTCCCGTAAGTACCCGATGTCTTTCCAGAAAGATTTCTAAGTAGAAGAAACATCGGGAAAACTAATGCCAACATCAGAATCATCTGATCCACAGGAAAGAAGAAGAAGATGAATCACTTGATGTAAGGAGCCAAAAAAATGAATACCATTTAAAGGTAAAAAAAAAGCATCCAACGATAAGTGTTATGTGGTTCGATTCTGACCAAGTAAGAAGCAATTTTCCACCTTTGTTAGAAACATCGCTCATTAAATATGAGTACTAAAGCCACTGATACGGGTTTGCTGTTAACACAGTGAGAATAGGGATGAGGTGAGGCGAAACATCTTTCTTGCGGATTCTAGGCAAGACTGAACTTTTAGCCAATCTGCGTTACTGCTTCTTTGTTAGATGCTATGGCGTGCTTCGATCTTAGTAACTTCATCCGTTGGCATCAATCGTTCTAATGAGTATTAGAGAGCCTCGGCGCCACTTAAGAAGTTAATTGAAGTTTTTTCTGTATGGTAATCTATCCGATAAACTATAAGAAAACAATGAAATATTTAATCAGAACAGGAATGCAATTGATCGATTACCTTACAATACTATGTTGTCACGGAGAAGTACTGCATGACAGTAACCCACACCGTTGTACAAGCAAGTCACCGGCTCGTTTTACTTCATGGCAGTATAGTATACGAAGATCTCTCAGAAGATTCTATGTTTCGCCAATCAACTTGATCTGCCTGGATATAATTTTAAATGAAAGTCTGTAATAACAGGAAACCACATTGAAAGCAAGACATTTTACGTTCCAAGGTTTGTAGACTATATTATTTAAATATGTATAGAGTTGTATGTGTCTTACAGCATATCAACATGTTTTCAGATCATAAACTAAGAACCACAATACAAATTGTAAATTAGTTATTGAATATAAATTGTTGAATTAGACATAGTAAGAGACAATGTTAAGATCCTAGCTTTCTAAATGGTATTACAGCTACATCAAACACAGGATGTGGTCGCTGGAACCGGTCTAAAGTCATTAGTTTCGCTGTTGTGAGCAGGTACTTATGAAGGAGATCACGAAAAGGCTTACTTTATCTCCTCCAAGCCGGCATAGCTGCGCTAGACAACAAAACATTAGCATGGCTTTTCTCAACCGAGCTGGTGATCTAACAGTGAGATGCTGTGAAGCAAACGAAAGAAGAAGAAGAAACACAGGATAACTAACAGGAATTATAGACGACATAAAAGTGTCCACGTTCTGCTACGATATCAAATCCATCGACCTTACACCTAGTCTAATGGAACACAGCGTTGGTGGATCATTGTCGCAGAAACTAAACCCGCGATAGAGATTTCAAGCATTTTATTATGAGATTAGAATTGGCAATATACGAAAACACCTCATTTACTGGCATGACACAAATGATATCTTTGTAGAGAAAGTTTCTATCGCCTTGCGTTATTAAGCTATATTATATACTCGGAGGATGTAGAGGCAAGAATTAGTTGTCGAGAAATAAATCAATATGAGTTAATGAGTATATTTATATTACTGCGTATCGATTCTATGGATTACTGAAGACCTTTACATTTTTTCATACTATGAAATCAATAATATGGATTAGTAAGGACGTTAGAATTTTTTTATGACATTATATAAATGGCATTAAAAGATCGATCTTAAAGATTTTCAAATGACCATTTCTATGATATCAGTAGTGACATGATGTCAAAAGTTTACTAAAATTCTTAAACTTCTGCTAGATATAAATACACCATATTTAATTTTGAAAAAATATAATACTTGTAAAAATCACGAGGTAAATGCTAAAAAAATTAAACACTACGGATTTTCACTTATAAATTTCTGTTACCTCTGCACCTAATAACAGTTACAATATTTCCATGTTTCGAATTGTTGTTAGGAACTTGTTCATCAATGTCTCTGAACCTAGTAAGAGCTTAAAGCCTGGTGTGATGTTCTGTGTATACATACGTTTATCTATGCATAACCTCAGATCAATATTGTAGGTTTTTTAAAAATCATCAATCTACCAGCCCCTTTTAATGGCTTAATAATATACACCATGCTACACGAGACACAGGAAAAGAAGTGGAGTAAAAGTTTAGAAAGGAGAAAAATCCAGATAAATATGAGTGAGGGACTCTTAAGAGCTGCATAGATATTTGTCTAGATTTCTGTGCGTGTAACCATATGTTAACGTGATTAATATGGAGACATCAAATGATTGAGTTAGAAAACTGAGAGGTGGTTAAGTAATCTTAAAACACAATCTGAATAAAATAATAATTTGTTAAGTTGGTAACTTTTAATGCCGAAAAGACAAAGCTCCTTTCCTTCAATAAATACAAGAAACCTCTCCAACAACTGATTTTCATGGAAAATAACACCCTAGCTGAGAGTTCAAAATTCAAACTCCTCGGCTTAACCTTCACAGGTAACATGAATTGGAACAACCACATTGAAGACATTGCCAAGGCTGCAGCAAAGAAGGTAGGGTTGTCCTACCGTGCTAGTAAGCTCCTCACACCTGACATTTTCATGTATCTCTACAAAGCAACCATTTACCCATGCATGGAGTATTGTTGCCACATCTGGGCTGGGGAATCATCCAATAGTCTCCCTCTTTTAAACCAGGTCCAAAAAAGAGTTGTCAACTTGATAGGTCCCTCACTATCCACCAAGCTCCAGACCCTGTCCCATCGCAACAAATGTTGACATGCAGAAATTTTAAACTAATGTAAACAGCTTCCAATTTAGGTTGACCCCAAACAAACTCTCACCCTTTTTCTCAGTAACCCCTTACGTCTACAAAGGTGGCTTACTTTGTTTTGGGTGAACTATGTTAAAAAAAGAAACGAAATATGCGATTTATTTTTGTTATCACTTATCTAAATGTTGTACTATTATTATATATCATATATATTATTTGTTCTAGAAGCTGCTTCCTTAAAAATATAATGTAGCAGAGTAACATATCAAATATAACGATACTAGCCTCGATGGGTACGAAGGTAGAACAAATACATAACATCCGTTCCCCGTATGCATTAAAAGTCAATTACCCAACGTGTAACTAGCTTCCGCATGGTTTATTTACAATAAAACACATTTTACATATGTATGTATGCCGTTTAACAATTATTAAATATATCCGGATACTATGACAATATATAGATATATATATATATATATATACATATATATATAAATATATATATATATACACACACACCACCCATATATATATATATATATATATATATATATATATATATATATTTTTATATATATATATATATATATATATATATATATATATATATATATATATATATATATATATAGGACTAGCTCATTAGGTAAAACTAATTCGAGATTCCAGCACTTGACAATGTTTACATTGAGATATTACTTACATTCAGTGAGTGCCGTATGATAGCGCAGGGGTATGTATGCCGTATGTGAATGACTATATATATATATAGTATATATATATATATATATTATATATATATATATATATATATATATATATATATATATATATATATATATATATAGTAAGCTATGAAAATATATTTATGGCAATTAAGCTACACAGAGGCTCCCTGCGTTTCATTCTCGGGGAATCGTCAGGCTAATATATATATATATATATATATATATATATATATATATATATTTATATATATATATATAAGTATGTAGATAGCTTTCAGTAACTGTGTGTTTTTAAATTCCAAAACCAATTTTAGAAAAATAAAATGCTGGAAGCTATCTACATAAAAAACATAACCTAAAGTTAACAACATAACATTAAACCAGTGGTAACATTTTAAAATGCTTAATGTAATGCGATTTTGTTCTGTGTAGCTTTGCTGAATTTAAACTCTCTGGAACAATGCGGAAAACAGTATATGCGCGTCTTTTAAAAATGTTCTTCTTCCTCCAGCTTTTTTTTTCATTTACCTTTGACACCTAAGGATGATTCGGCGAAGAATCGACAACGTTTGTGACGCCTGTGAAATCTGTGACACATATGGAACATTTATAATTTTGTTTGATTTTAATACAAAAAAGACCATCAGAAAAATCGGAAAAATAAAAAAGGTATAGTTAAACAGACAAATGATGTTATTTTTGCAATGTGTGCATATATATATATATATATATATATATATATATATATATATATATATATATATATATAATGTGTATACGTGATGGGGATCTACTTTATTTCGTGGCCATATAAACTCTTTTAGATGTTAGGTATACAGGAGTTTAGAACAAAGTACGAACAGTTTTTTCTGTAAAATACTATACTGTATTTGTGTAAATACACACACTTTACATATACCACCATATTGTCTTATTTATTATCAGTTCTATCAGTTGACAAAACCGGTATCGAGGAACTCGGACTTATTTGGAGACAACATAACAACGTCACACGCACCACAGAAGACAACTCGGACTTACGGTTGATGAAGCATAACAATTAATACAATTGAATTTTCGAAAGAGAGTTAGTTTGTTACCTCGAAAAAGTGTTGCTTTAACAGTAAAAGCGAGATGTTAAAAGCCATACTGTGTTTTCAACACCATATGTGTACCAAACCTGCGAAAGAAAAGTCTCCAATGTCAGAAAAAAAGGAGTAACAAGGGTTTTTTTGTGGAAGGTCGAAACAATGTAAAAAAACACATTGTCATAGTTGAGCGCTAACAATGTTCGCATAGGTTTAAGTATCAAATACAGATGCAGAAATAAGACGATGGTTTAACGTTTAGACATATTGCAGACAATTGGCAACGTTTTATTGTTGTTTGGCAAGAGTCAAGAGATGCCTCTTTCTCTGAAGAAGATCTAATTACTTCTAGTTGTTAAAATATGAGTTTCTGATTGTTCTTGAACTGTCTGTTTTGCCGATATTGCTCAATTCTGTTGATGTTACATTCAACGTTAGCAGTTTTCGCTAAAACACGCTGTATCAGTTCTTCAATTGCAATCTTGAAACCTTTTCAGTGTATGTAAAACGTACGGATTCGTCTTTTCCGACAGCACTTTACTCAAATCGTTTCGCAGTTGTTTTATCCGTCCATGTAAACGTTTCCACCACCAGCGCTTTTTCTTTATGTCTAGTTTTCTCCTTCTATTCCTAAGAGCTTTGACACAGTATGGCAGCAGCTTTAATAACTTTCTTACACTGATCAACATAATGTACTAATAAAAATCGCAATACCTCATTCACTTTGTTGATGACAGTTTAAAGCATGTTCCTATTGACAAATCGCAGGTTTTGCGGCTGTTCAAAATAGCCAGCTCTTAGCTTCTCGTCTAACAATGTGACATTATTAATATCTTCGTTTGAAATCTATTCAACTTCAGAGGGTGTTGCATTAAGTAAAGAAACAATTAAGAGATGAATTTTCTAGGTCGATAGTCTTTCTCGTTGGCATTTTATTATTAGTGTGATCCCGATGACAGATCTCTTACGTAATGTGAAAGCAGGATATCAATTTGTTAAATTATATCTTACAGTCAACCACTTACGATTCATGAATGACCTTAAAGTTTTTTGAAAGAATGAAAACTAACTTGCTACCCCCATGAATATGGTTTACTGACAACATGCGACTATACTTAGGCATATTGGAGACATATAACATTAAAAACAAGGAAATGGAAAACGAGGTAACAGCTGAGTACACAGAAGAGTAAAGGTTTTCCTTAAATCGCACCTCCGCAATCGAAATACAATCTATGCTATCAATATCAGAGAACTAGCTACCATCCAATATACTGCTGGTATATATGACTAGAATTAAGATAAATTAAAATGTTTAGGCACCGGAACAAGGAAAATGCTTAAGATTTATGGAGCTTTTGCAAAAAAAAAGAGATGCAGACCAATTGTATCTACCTAGAACAATAAGGTGGTCGAGGTTTACATAGTGTTGAAGATGTCGTGAATACAGAAGAAGGTTGTCCATATAAATATATTAATGACAGTAATGATATTCGTCTTCGTGAATTTAAAACAGAGGACATACTAAAAACTGGAGTGAAAACAAATCAAAGCTATCAATAGAGAGGGTTAACATTATTGGGAAGATTCTACACTGAATTCTTTAGGAATACTCTATTTAGAGATAATGACAGCTAAAATTGGTTGGTCAGGGGTGATCTCAACAGATCCACCGAGAGCACCTTAATTACAGCCGGGGAAGAAGAAAGCCGCACTAGGTCAATCACACATCGCATTGGCAAAATTGCAGAATAACCGATGTGCAAATTGCGTGATGAAAGGGAAGAAACCTTAGCGCATATTTTTTCGAATGCCTTATGCTAGCACAACATAAATATAAAAATGGAAGGACGCCATATTCGCTCAAGTACTGCATCGGAATATATTCAAACTTTATGTGTTTAAGTAGTATGAGCCTTATCCAGAAGCTGTACAAGAGAACGACTATGTCACATTTATTTGGGGCATGCGCATGCAAACTGATCAAGTTCTTGAACATTCCAAACCAAACTTGATTTTTTTTGAAAATGGTAAACTTGCTTAATCATTGATAGATCCTTCTCCTTTCGATACCAGAGTGCAAGAAAAGAACGCAGAAAAATATATCAAGATCTAAAATGGGAATTAATTTATGTAAATGTAAAGAAGCCAAGGTTATTCCCATTGTAATTGGAACGCTTGGAACCATAACGAAAAGTCACCATAAATGGCTTAAACGAATTGACGAGACAATTACTTTTCTAATTCCATATTAGGTTTGCCTATTAGAAACGGCGAAAATGTTAAGGTACGGATTGAATGTCTAAAGTCAAGGGAATTGAATTGGTGTTAAAAAAGAAGAATCTAACTTAAAACATCCAAACGTTGAGACTACTATGAAATACTACTACTACTACTACTACTACTACTACCTATAATAATAATAATAATAATATAAGAAATAAAATAAAAATCATCATGATAATACAAAAATGAAACAATAAATGATAATAATAATAATGAAAATAATGATAATAATAATAGTGATGTATAGATATATAGATATATTTTTGCTTTTCTTTCTGGTGAGTTTTACATTCATAAAAATCAAAATATATAACATTGTATTTCGGCTGTCTAAGTGATAAGTGATACACTTTTCCCGGGACCGGTTAAATTCATTACTCGAACAGAAAAGTTTTGCACCACTTTTATGTACATTTAAGAACATTAAAATAAAAATATAATGATACTAAACCATATGTCTATTATCCTAATTCTAATTTTAATCAAAATAAATACAATGATATTGATTTTAGAAAATGTCTTAACTTTAGGTTTAAGCTAAATAGATCTTAGGACGAAATTGAACTTCTGGGAATCTTGCTTAATGTGTGTCTTATGATCAAATTCAATGTAAATATGATATATTTCCATTTTCGAATGTGATGCCGGTTCGATATTATGCATCCCAACACCCTTTAACACACACATACAAATGTGAAATTTCGGTAAGTTATTTATTGATACTTACAGTTAAAATTTAACAAAAATCGGAGATAAATGAAATTCCACGATGGACTCTTAATCCCTTCTAACCACGTTTGCATGATACTAAATTAAACTAAATATAACCTACATTTAAACCATAGTCGCTCTGTTTATTCATTTAGGAGTGAATAATGTACCGACAAATATATAAAAACATAAACACACCCAACTTTATATATATATATACTAGCAGGGCCCGTGTCCCGGCGTTGCCAGGGGAAATATAACAGCCTGATTTTATTTTTTAAGTTAAATAGATTCAGAAAATAAATAATTTCACTTGAAGTAATTTAGGTAATTAAAATAGGATTTAACACGGAGCTGTGCCCTAGCATTCTTGTGTTTGTTCCAACAGATTTCTCCTTTATAGTTGTAAAAGTTATTCGTACAAGGCTCTTGAACATCCTACATAAAACTGCCCTATGGCTAAAGCAAGGTGAAGTCAAGTTTAGACCAACCACTGCCAATGATTGTCCTTGGGACTTGTTAATTGTCATGGCAAAACAAAATTTAACTGGGAACTGAAGCCTTTTAAATTTTATTGCAGAATCCGACGGAATAATGGGTATTCTGGAAAGGAATGTCAGTTTGCCCCTTGCCACACCAGTTAGTATTACAGCTTCTATCACATGAGGATGCATGCGTTTAACACACAGTCTCGTTCCACTAAAAGCTTCTTTGTGTGCATCCCAAAGTCGTTTTGGATGAGACACTGCACATGATATCAACATGATGGCAAACAAATGTCTCAAATTGCCTGCAGATTCAGATATAGATGCTTCCTATAATGTAGAATCCCAGTGGTTATCATCCTCAAGTAGTCCATGTGCACTACATGCATCCCTTAATGTAGTCATAACTTGACCATTGATCGTTTTTAGGCCAGTAAAGCTCGGTGAACCTCTAACATTGTGTAGAAGCAGTCTCAAACAGAAGCAGTCAAATTGATTTGGATGCACGGTGTATACCCTGCTCAAAACTTCTGTTCTTTTAACGCACGAATAGCCTGGAACTGGCTTACCCTGTAATCGTCGCTTGAAGACCTTAGTTTTAGTGTCCCAGGTATAATAAAGTGAAACTTCTGAATACAAAAGTGTACGTGCAAAAATATCTGTTTTGGGGAGAGTGACTGATGGAGGAACGAAAGTAATAATTTGCCCGAGGTGGATGTAAGAGTCTACAGTTTACTAAGAACACGCTAAGCGAATAAGATTGATGTTGTAGTGATTGTAGTAATCTATTGAGAGCGAGTTTATTTTCCTATTCGACGCGAAGGTACAGGGGAAAAAACGTCTCTACTTCATATATAAGATGTATTGATGTGTGTGTTCTACATGGTTCTGTTTTCAGTATTTACTCCCACACCATACAGACAAACAGACAAATGTGTGTCATGATGAACCGCCCCGTTACATACCTATACAACGGAGCATTTAAACCTGACATAGCGATATGGTCAGAGAGTAGCAATGATGCTATGTAAGCCTTGGAGCATCAATATTCCGGAATAACATAATTAGGCATCCAGCTTTTAGCTGTGTGTTGGCATACCAGGCAATTCTAATGAATTTAAAATCATGTAGGGTATTGTACCGCCTGGTCGTCATCGAGAGTAGAATCCACAGAAGTGAAAGTTTGTTCATCACCTGGATTTTCATCAAGCAGTTGTTGATTGATGACATGCACCATGTTATTTTTAGGAGCAAGAATTGCTCTCTCCGTTAGCCATTCAGGATGCACATAGTGTTCGGCTATATTTGGATAAACAATTGAGCCAATACCTGGAGTAATAACAATCCTGCCATTGTTGGTTGTTGCAAGCTTGCCATCACTTATTTTTAAGAGGAGGGAGGCAAACTCACCAGCTATTGGGTCACTATTGAGATGTACACGTATGTTTGTAAATAACGTCACAGTCTTAATGTACTTCCACAAATATGACAATTTAATGCAAGCATTAAGCTCATCAACGGGACTTCTACGTGGAACAATAGGAAGCGTAAAAGTGTTATGCCACCCATAACAACATCACGTCTCTTGAGATCACGCAATGTTTTATCTAGAGCCTCGAACGCTTGTTTATGTACCATTGTACATTCATCCCATACGATCAAGGAACAATTCTGTAAAATGTTGGCTGAATCTGATCCTCTTTCTATTTGACAAATTGGATCAGCATCTTTTGTTAGATAATAGCAACTTAAATGTGGAGTGAGCTGTCATACCACCAGGAAGAAGAGTGGCTGAAATGCCTGATAATGTCACTGCCACAGCTATTTTGCCTTCTGACCAAACTTTAGCAACAATTAATTTGGTAACAAATGTCTTTCCTGTACCTCCGGGTGCATCAAGGAATATTAGGCCACCTTGCTGATCTTCTACAGTATTAACTACAGTACGAAAAATATGAATTTGCTCATTATTTAGTTGTGCGATACCATCTCGAACAATTGATGCTTGCTCATGAGGTTGATAACTAATTTCACGCGTCCATGCAGTTATGACCGGATGTATATTAGATCGATTAGGTTAGGTAAGACCCAATTTTGGCAGTGTTTTACCATTCATCTTATAAGTCATATCTTCGATATGAACTAAAGCCATATTGAAGACGTCGTCTAAAAATGTTATATCAACTTCAGGCTGTTGATTGTGTTCTCTAAGAAAGAAATCTTCACTAAAAGCTTCTTTGTGTGCATCCCAAAGTCGTTTTGGATGAGACACTGCACATGATATCAACATGATGGCAAACAAATGTCTCAAATTGCCTGCAGATTCAGATATAGATGCTTCCTATAATGTAGCATCCCAGTGGTTATCATCCTCAAGTAGTCCATGTGCACTACATGCATCCTTTAATGTAGTCATAACTTGACCATTGATCGTTTTTAGGCCAGTAAAGCTCTGTGAACCTCTAACATTGTGTAGAAGCAGTCTCAAACAGAAGCAGTCAAATTGATTTGGATGCACGGTGTATACCCTGCTCAAAACTTCTGTTCTTTTAACGCACGAATAGCCTGGAACTGGCTTACCCTGTAATCGTCGCTTGAAGACCTTAGTTTTAGTGTCCCAGGTATAATAAAGTGAAACTTCTGAATACAAAAGTGTACGTGCAAAAATATCTGTTTTGGGGAGAGTGACTGATGGAGGAACGAAAGTAATAATTTGCCCGAGGTGGATGTAAGAGTCTACAGTTTACTAAGAACACGCTCGAGCGAATAAGATTGATGTTGTAGTGATTGTAGTAACCTATTGAGAGCGAGTTTATTTTCCTATTCGACGCGAAGGTACAGGTGCAAAAAACGTCTCTACTTTATATATAAGATGTATTGATGTGTGTGTTCTACATGGTTCTGTTTTCAGTATTTACTCCCACACCATACAGACAAACAGACAAATGTGTGTCATGATGAACAGCCCCGTTACATACCTATACAACGGAGCATTTAAACCTGACATATCGATATGGTCAGAGAGTAGCAATGATGCTTATTTAAACTATCCTGAGAGCGAGAGAGAGAAGATAACTAAATTATACATTTCATGTACGACATGAAAAAAACTGGAATTTTACGAAGATCTCCATTATTTCAGTAATCAAAAGAGAAACCCTACCTATGAACAAAGAATTTCAAAAAACTATCTGGCGAATATACCCGATGAACTGTGTGCAAGTGAGATCAAAACCATTGGTCTTAAAAGGGTATTTAGACTCCTACAAATATATCACGGATTGAGTCTCTGAATAGTGGGTTAACGTTTGGCATCCGGTATGATACCCTATCCCCAACGAAAACAAAAGAAAATAAAGAAAATGTAAAGAAAAAACAAATAGACCCTTCACAAAGATATAGATGATGTCGGATATGTTTACAATACCTTTAAATAAACTGAATTTGATGTCCTTATTCTTTTACAGATTGTTACTTTCGTTTAGAGTTCCAAAGTTATAAATATTTAAAATAAAGGGTGTGCACGGACTTTATATTCTCCATTTCTTTAAATGGCATTCTTTTAAGATAACTACTACATCAAGCAGACAACATGGCGATCTTTTGTAAATCTGTTTAAAAAATACACTCTTTAAATGTGATTATTTCCTCAGGTTTGGAATAAAATTGACAGAAAAAAATAATTATCGAAGAAACTGGTTTTCATTCTAAAATGAAGAACATATTTTCCTTTTCTTGCTTTACAAAGAAATCATTTATTTACTTTTATTTTTGCTTTGAGAATAATCTTGCAGAAAGCATTTCATCTTAAAAGAAGGAGATGTTTAAGCCTCTTTATTGGAAGCGAATTATATGCCATGACATATTTCCTTTGTTTATTCGCCGCAGGTTAAACTCGAAAAGTAGATATTTATCCCAAACAGAGTAAAAAAAAACAGAGTAACGGTAAAAACATATTCAAAATCAGTTTAAGTCCGTAAAATAAAATGTGAGATTGAATCTCTTTGATGATTCTAAAATAACCAATATTGCCAACGCCAATAATTGAGTATGTTCAATGTTCATTTTAACAAAAATACATTTTACTAAAATGCATCTTATACTAGACGTCACCAGATCACAGCTAACCCCACTATTCATTCTACTTTGATTTTATTCAAACACTCATAAACTCTGACATATTTTCAAGGCATTGTTTTTGCATGATTAAAAAATCATTCTCTTTCGTTGTATAACATTATCATAATTATATAGAATTCTTCTTCTTTGTTATTCTCATATAAAAGATGAAATGTTTATTATCTTGCCAGCTAATTTGTATACGTGTTTCCCAATTTCCATAACACGAAATGTCACGCCTACCACTTCTTTCCGCCATCTGAGGTTTCTACATAATGCTGAAGTGAACTTTTTGACGTGATGTGTGTCTGCGCTCTGTAACCAAAACTGATTTCCCTAAATGTAACATGCAAGACTGGGAGTAATATGAATGTCCTGCGTATGTGTGGGAATGTATATGTGAGAATATCACATATATATTTGCATGAGGCTGTGTGTATGTGTGTGTGTGTGTGTGTGTGTGTGTATATGGACGCAGATGGGTTGTATATTCATTGTAGGGTGCGTGGGTTATTGTGCATGTTGCATTGAGTAGGATATGCATGTATCAGAGTAGGTGATGTATGTGTGGAGGCTTCGTTCTGTATGAGTCGTTAGATGTGTGTAAGCTAGTACTGTTGCTTTAGCATATGTGGTAATATATATATATATATATATATATATATGTTTGGGGATATGTATGGGTACTGGTGTGTACACGGATTCGTTACTCTTTCTCTTGTGTGTATTGTATATTTAGATGTTCTGGTGGGCGGACATTTGGATGTAGATTTTTGACTTTCAGTGAAGAGGCCATAGATATTTTGTATAGATGTCTGATTATATATATATATATATATATATATATATATATATATATATATATATATATAGGTGTATGTATATATAATTCGCGGATATGTATGTACGTGTGTTAGCAAATATATATATATATATATATATATATATATATATATATGTATATATACATATATATATATATATATATATATATATATATATATATATACATATATGTATAGGGCACCCCGATAAGGGCGGAATATGTATGTAGGTTTGTGATATGTATGTTACTTGTAGTGTGAGTATGTGTGTTTATGTACGAATCTCAGTATATATATATATATGTATATATATACATATATAGATATATGTATACATATATCATATAAGTGTATATATATAGATACGCATGTATGTATATAATATATATATATATATATATATATATATATATATATATATATATATATATATATATATATATATATATTGTGTGAATATGTAAATAGATATATAATATATGTTAGGGGTTTATGTATGTATGATTTACAGGTGGATGTGGGTAGATATTAGATATGTATATTGGTGCGTGTATTTGTTTGTATGTGTATTTGTGTTCAATGTATGTGTGTCCGTATAGGCTCGTGTACTTGCGTAGTCCACGCTCAAATTAAATTAGGAGAGTTTTAAACTTTTCTACAGATCTGTTCACTTCCAATAGGTTAGTGCTATCCGAGAAGAACTTAGCCTGGCAGTGATAACGTCGGGCCCCGCTCCACCTCTTTCTCTATTCCTGCCTTTCGCCATCCCTTAACAGAGACAACGCTGTTTGCCCATCCCCATTAAAACTCTACTTCAGTGTAAACGATAATTCCACTGGAGTAAAATTTATAACCATAAGTGAATAACGAAACTCTAAACACTTTCCCTTTTAAACCATCTCATTGACTAGACTAACTTACTTTTAAATTAATAGTGTTATTTTTTGATATTTTCAACTTACCCTCAGTTTTATTTTTATTTTAATTTTAATCCTTATTTTTATTTCAAGTTATCCCAATGCCTCAGATTATTAGGCCTGAGATAACTAGGTCCTCACTCCCGATATGATGGGTCGGTGTAGATGAGGAGTGGTTGGCATTCACCCGGGTTCTGAGGTAGTAACAATATACACCACCGCGACATTGAGTAAATGAGAAACACGTCGGTCCATGTTTTCTTTATTAATTTCCCCTTTTGGGTTCCATTTTCGAGTTCCTCCTTCCTTCTCCTTGAAGAATACGAACACGGCTTGATTACTCCTATTGTTTATTTAGTAATCACTAGTCTTATAAGGCTGTCTGATGATTCTCGCCCTGGCGAAAAGTAAATTACATCTCGAAATAACTGGATTGTTGACTTGAGTTATTTCTTTTTAACTTCTATTATTGCTTTGTTTTACATTTAGCTTTCCGACTCAAGAGTTCCTACATATATTCGTCTCTTTGTCTATGTATGTATCTCCATTTCTCTATTTCTTTCTCACTCTCCCTATATCTCTCTCTGTATCTCTCTCTCTTTTTATCTCTCTCTCTCTCTCTCTCTACGGGTAGCAAGTCGTGTATCGTCCCTGTTTTAATGGATGACGTTATCATTTTGGTACATGAGCATTCATGATCTCACAAAAAATATTTTCCTGGTGTGTTTCGTAGATGATGTCATGCGTTTCTCACGTCTTCCTGTTCTGACGTTATGAAGAGTTTGCCAGGTGTCTTCGAAGCTCTTTTTTTATGTCATTTCATTTTTGTATCATCTCTTTTCTGTTTCTATATTTTTTGTAATGTTATTCTTTTTGTGACGCGATTTACTATGCAGGAAACGGTATCAAACAGAAAAATCCAACATATGAAGCAACGGTTAACAAGGAGTTAGTAGGATATAGATATTATAATTCTACTAATTTTTATTATCTAAACCACGATCAATAAAACTAACCTATCTGTTGCCTTTAACAAGAAAATACATACTTTATTAAACTAAATAAGGAATATATTTTACAGGCAATTATGAATATTTAAGATAAGAATTTTAATGTTCACTCCTTAAATTTATGCTTAGATCGATATGATTTATGGGGGGGGGATATTTTTATAACATTTCATATTCTGAATTTTATCATTTTTAATTTTCAATTTAATTTTTTAAATAACTATGATAACTTATCATTAATAATTGATTTACAGCAGATATATTAAAGGTTAAATCAATCGAAAGTAAATAAGTTGATACATAAATATATTAATAATTAAAATTTATTAAAAATGGATATAAAAGTAGACATGACGAAATAACTTTTAATATGTTTCAAAATTCTAGCTAAAGGTTCGGCTCTTCCCCTTGTCATATCGATTTTAAGTGAAACGTTTGGTTTTCTTTTCAAATTTGTTGTCTTTTATTTTTATATCGAAAGAGTATTTATACTAAGAACATACATTGCCGAATAATATGTACTTTTAATATGAATAGGTCAAGATCTATAAAATAATAGACACATGCTTCTTCGTACTTAAGTTATCACGCTACACTGTTTTAAGTTAAGAACGTTTTATCGCCTAATATGCAATGTATACTTAGAAATTTCCGTTCAAATACGGTAGGTCCTGGGTATGACCTTTAAATACATCGAATGGTGAGGCCCCCACTTGGTAGCTGTGGGGAATGTGGAGTTGCCCATTAGTTGCTATTGCTCCCAGATCCAGTGGGAGTACCTGTGGGCCTCCATTTATGGGTCAAATAGAACCTACTGGCGCTACCAGATCAGGCTCTCTGAACCTATTGACTTCCTGACTCAAAATGCACCAAACATTAATAATTATATTCTTTTCGTTGAAAAACTAAAGAAAAATCCTCCCACTCACGTATTCCTACCTCCCTCTTCCCCCTGTTTCACTTAGCAAAACATCATATATAAATACTTCAACATATGAAGAACTTGAAGCATAAACACTTTCACCAAAAATTATCGGATTCGGTATTAAATAACCTAAAAAATTGATATGCCGTAGAACAAATCAACTAAACAAAACACTATGCCTGGCGCTACCGTATCGGACTGTCTGAACATACTGGTTACCTGACCATTGATCTTATTGTTTTTTTCTTTCCCTTTACAAAACTCAATCCAGTTCTACAAAGCCAAAGCCAAAAAAACAATTTTCCTCTACAAAACAACCAGACGAAACAGCATGAATAGATATTTGAAGATATAAAGAACTTAAAGCATAAAAGCTTTTACCAATATGACAGTATTATGCATTAAATAACTTGATATGCCGTAAAACAAAGCAACCAAACAAGACCATACTAAATATGGTACAATAATATCGCGGGATGTAGCTTCGCGCCGAACCTCCATAGAATTCAAATATGTAACATTCCCCTCCAAGTCTTTTGGGGATAGGACCATATAACCAGATATTTGCTGAAACTACATGACGCAGAGCACTTCAATAATTGCGTTTCAGTTTTAGCAAAAAGGTGCAAGAATATTGTGGGGTCTTGGTTCTCGCCGGACATTCTAATATGGAAATATGTTTAAGCACGCCAGCAGTATAACAAATAGAATATACAACTGTGGACATGTCACGGGTAAAACTAGTTCAATAATATTACGTACTTTACACACGTCTAGCATGTTACAATATATTTTAGCAACACCACGGGAAGCCGATTCGATAAAGAAATTCAAAGAGCTAACTCGGGAATATATTAAAATGAGAACGTGTCAATTAAGGAACTGTCTTCAAAATATAAATCAATATATTAAAATATGCTGTATCCTTTGCATACGACAAAAATAGTTTTGAAACATTAAATAAATGAAAGTGGATGTGCCCCAAAATATTTCATGATATTATATTAGAAATTGTGCGAATAAAATATAAAAACGACACAATCTATTGGCTTCGAAGAATTTTTAATATTTTTAGCGTTTACCCCAATTCCAGGGCTTTTGAGTGATTGGCAAAAAAAAAAAACAAATATTGCGAATATGGACATATTTGATTGTCATTTGTATGTTATTTGCATTTCTGCAAAATACATATTAAAATTACTTCTGCTGAAGATGAAATACTACGTGCTGCTCCCTTTTGGGAAAAACATATAACAATGGTGGATAGTTTTATCTTAGTGTTTTTTTTTAAATATTTTCATTAAACTTAAATGGAACAATTCATTACAGTTTGCCTTCCATGTAGATATTTGCTTTTTTCAAACCTTTCATATTTATTAGTATTTCGTCAGTAACGAAGTTACTCTTATACCACGAATGTTTCATATTTTTTGCACGTTAAGGACGAGTTTCTTTTGTGGAAGATAGTAATTGTCTTTGGGCATAAGCAAATAATGCTAGTTCATCGTGTGCTGATTGGACAAAATAAAGTTATTATAATACACAGTAAATGTGTTACCTGTTCTTTTTTCTTATGTGCACGCTGTTTACATGCTATCAGTGTGTTTAGCTAGTTGGAACGTTTACCATGGGGGCTTATTGAAACGTTTTAACTGGATAATTATTTCCCCTAATCAGGATAATATAATACAGATACGTCTAAAATAATGAAACATTTGTTTACTGTTAATCTATTAACCTATTATCTAGCATAACTACAAGGATAACAAATAATATTAATAGTATAATTTGAATAATTGAAATGTATAACTCTTGGAATATTCTAGTTACGTAAATCATAGAAAAATATACTGATTGAAATGTATTACGTGTTCAATAGGATATATTTCCTGTCTCATGGCTGCAATGTTGTTTGTGTTAACGTTTTCTCACTAAATATGCTCCAATTAACTTATTGCACTTGTACCACGTCAACATAAATAACTCTGACAGACTCGATTCGGAGTAAAATCTAATCCCTTCAGTGTAGAACTACCGAGTTGCCGTAAAATTTTAATCTAATAGCTTTTTTCCCCCTACAGCTGCTTTAGTTTGGAATTCATTCACTACTCTCTGTTTCCTCGACTCGAGCAACATGTAAGGATTTAAATAGTATTTTCACCAACATCTTGGTGTACTACTCTCCTCTTAAGATGCCACCATAATTGAAGCCCCTAATCACAGTAACCCATCAGTGGAAAAATGCCTTGTTTGGACTGAAGATAAGTAAAATAAAATACCATCCTACTGGCGATAGAGGGATATTTTTAAACACTTAGATGTGGAAAGACTAAAGGTATTTTTTTAACATGGATCTAAAAGATGTTTAAATAATATTTAGTCATATTGGTTGTTCATAATACGTACCAGCTATTTTGAAATATAATAATATCCTAATAATAAGTGTGTTTGTAAATGTATTTCCAAGTACATCTTCCCATATAGAGTATATATACTCCCTATACAAACGATAGAATTCTCTTTTTCAATCTATGATAATAAATAGATAAATAGTCTAAGTGGTGTATTCTTATATGTTTCACGGTAATACTTAATGGCAATGTGATCTAAGCATCCTAGCATACGCATTTACTCAGGACACTTCAGATCTGCAGATCATTTCAACCACATTTAGGTCTTAATGAATCATGAAAAGAAACTACTTGGCGAAGACATGAAAAATCAAATATGTGTAGCATATTAGAGTGTTAAATTATTATTTATGCATAATACGTTGTAATTTATTCGGCAAAATCTTCAATTACACTTCCTAGCAGAAATAATCAGTTCTTGAAAGACTGAAAACATGTTCAGTTTTTCTTGTAAAGAACATGGTTCAAGGATAAACAAGAAGAACATATTTATTTGGCACATACAAATATCTCGATGATAATATCAGGAAATAGACATGTTTACTTCATTATATGGATCCAATCAGTCGTGTTGGTACTGTGCATTGACTTATATATGTCATAAAATATGTTTGGTAAGATGTCTCCATTTTACGTATTCGCTTTCAATTCAAAACACACAGCTAAATGTAAATTCTTAATTGTCTATGGTGAGTTGGTGTCTGCATTTCTATCCATCGTTGAAGGTGAATATTTATGCTTCACACATGTCCGAACAGATTTACTGAGTAAATTACGACGATGGATCATATTTCAACTTGGCATAGCTGATTTCATAATACGTGTCAGTATCAATTAAGCCAATCGAAAACTACCATGACATGTCGAGTTATAATATAAATATTATATATATGCGGAAGGAATCGATTATTAAATATATAAATTTAGTGTATTCAATCTTATTGCAAGGGAGAGTTGGTGTTTTATGTATTCGAAACGACATTACATCTCTCGAAGATTACGTTATACAGGGTAATTCATAAGTCACTTAGCTATTTATTTTTGAAATTCTAAAGTTAAAACTTACGGTAATACAAAACAGAAAGTTTATTCAACAAATTCATTTATGGGAGTTTAAAATTACAGCAAATTCTCAAAATTTCTACATTCGATCTGCATGCATAGTTTCATTCATTTTTTTGCAAGGAATGTACGACTCTTTGTAGCATATTTGATTGATTATGAAATAAATATATATAGGCACAAATATATAAACGAACAAATTTAAAACAACAAATAGCAGTAATAAGAGAGTAAGATAACAATTATCAAACGTTCATAGTATGTTTGTACTTCATATGGTAATCATTTTAAATAGCTAAGTGAAGTGACTTATGAATCACCCTGTATATTAATTATACGCCAAGTATGGGCTCATATAATGGTGTTATTAGGATCACTTTTAAAATAGCATTGAGCCACTACGTGTAAGGAGATGAAACATACTACTTCAAGGTCAAAGACTAGCCAATGATAAGTGTTAGATAGATAGATTCCGACTTAGAAAATAGAAATTATTCCCCATTTTGTCAGAAACATCGCTCATTAAATGTGAGGATTAAAGGACAAAATAATGGCAACGAGAGTTACGAGGCAGCCGAAAGTGACCCCAAGGTTCACTTGCTTCTCTCCTAAATAGATATACCGCCGTGACTATTTATGTATAATCTGTGGTCGGCTACATTCAAACGTCGTTGTACTAGTATTGTTTACAAATTGTCTTGAAAGAAAAACACTATACAGTGGTTCGTTTTTGGGTGAAACCAAATAAAAAACAAAGAAAAGAGCAAACTCAAATGTGGGGGAACCTACTAGTACGCCATTTTGAATTTTTATCAGAGTTTATTGTAGGTCCGTCAAACCGAAGGTACTGATGGATGATCAAAATGATGTATAGTGTCTATTGAATACAAATATATATATGCTCTTGCACAAGTCATTTAGAACTCTCATTATTTCTCCTACAAGACTGAATTACAATAGCCATGGTTTAAGGAAGGAATAATATAATAAAATGAAAGCAATGTGTCGCACAGTGTTATTAGAATGCGCGTGATAATTGAGGCTTGTGATAATTGATGCTTTTCTGCATAAAAAGTTCACGTTCCATATTAGACTGTTCTCGGCACATGAAATTATTTGCAGCACCATTGGCAATATCGTCTATGTATGTGTCCCAATAAATATTGCTAGTTAATGTGAGGCTGAAGCGTTTGAATGAGGGAGTCTGAGATAAGGATCTATAAGCCGTGACAATCAGTGGTTAAAAAGGTATCTCATAATAGTTAAAAACAAAAGCTGTTTTTATCAGCATTAAATACTACTATTATTTGCTTGTTTTATAATTAAAACATAGAATTAATTAATTTTATCTGTGTTTAGATTAGTTCACATCAGTTTTGTTACATGAATGTAATGTTCCTTACGTTAGACGAGTTTCAAGTTAGACTGCACATTGTATGTGTGTAGATGTTAATAACAGAGTATTTATTTACTTGTCACCTCATAATCACAGAGTGATACACAACGCCACGTTTTTATATGGGGAATATCCATTCTTTAAAAAGGACCAGTCTAAATTGAGAAAAAATACTTTAGGGTAGAATAAAGTATATTTCACTGACCGATTAAGTGGCAGAACAAATGCTACACTTTTATCAAAATGCTAAGCATAAAATAATAACATTACATCTAAGAATTGTCATAGACATTGGTATTTAAGGGGTTAATTGATTATACAGACGAATGAACATACACATACACATACACAAACACACCCACATATATATATATATATATATATATATATATGAGAAAAAAACATATACATAGGTTTGACTACCACGACTTTGTCGAGAAGATTGACGATACATTTGTCTGATACTAACGCCATAACCCAACACTTAATAAACAACCACTTCTGCACCCGATGGAATTCAGAAAACTCTTAGTAGAAAATACCAACATATTAGCGTTTAGTACTAACAAACAAAACTCCATATATTAGAAACCCTATATATAAACACCAAATAAACCCTAATTAATAGAATTAACTTTAATATCAGTAATAATATTCTAAAATGTTTATAGCTCCAATATAGGTTCGTACTTAGTATATAATTCCCGCCAAAAACCTTCTATAAATACTACACATGGTCTAGATCTGCTTAACCTCATTCCCTCTGAAGATGGACACATATGAGTCCGAAAGTACTTGGAAGACAGATGCAAATTATGTCAAATTCATCAGCCAATTCCCCATCCAAAACTAAAATCCTAATTCGGACTATTGAAAGGATCTACCAAAGGATATCTAGGCACGAGTTGTCTCTTATATTCAACAATACTTGCCTGCAAGAAAAGTACATAGATAATAAACAATAAAAAATATTTATTATTTGTCGCTCCTCGAAAAACTAGAGCACTGTAATGGTAGTATTAACACAGCATGACGTCACTTGCTTTATAATGCATCGTTACTTCTATTAAAAGAAGTAGAATGTTAAGACGTTATGCCCGCCGATAAAGTGTTAAAATTATCATCCTTTATTCGCTATTTAAAATTAGCCGAGCGCTTAAAGACGTCGGATTTGAGTTGAAAAATACTTGTTATCCGGGGTTTCGAATCGCATGACCGGTATTGAATGAGTCCCGGTTTAAGGACGAAACGTAAACGTACATAGATAATAAACAATAACAAACATTTATTATATATAGATATTATATATATATATATATATATATATATATATATATATATATATATATTATATATAGATATATATATATGTAATATATAGATATTCTTTCTCAAAATAGTTTGAAATTCTAAACAATGTTGTCGATTATATATTCCATCAGACTAGATAATATTTGACAAATATATTTCCAAGATGCCGGAGATGGTCAGCAAAACACGTTCTATATTTCAGGAACTTTCACAAAACATTGAAACATTATATTAGGGGGAGACGTAATATGTGAAAATTTCAGATTCATGCAAGTAGTATGTTTTGTGTTCATTTATACATAAACAACACTAAACAATCAAACATTTTGAAAATTTTGCAAAATTCAGAAGGTGCAGGCCAAAAATAGCCGTTAGAGCTCTACGGGACTCAAAATCCATCATTTCTCGGTGAAAAAGTGGTTTCATGCGATATTGCAGGTCCTAAAACCTCCTCAAAAGCTATGAATGGATATAGATGGTTAAATCTGATATAGTACTGTAATTTAGGACCATTTTCAGGCTGTAAAAGGTTTTTCATGAATGTAGAATTTCCCAAAATCCTCTGTTAAGCTACCTACTTGGTGTCCAAGCCTCTACAATGGTTATTCATGGTTGTAGATAGTTGGAACTGACAGGAAACTAAGGTTTAACACCAGCTTTGGGGTTTTAGGAGCCCCCAGGTAGAAATGGGGGTCAAATTCCAGCCAAAATGGTTCAAAATGCACCACAAACTACGTATCCAAATGACACCGCTGGAATCATATAAACCGAATAGTGGATAATGCAGTCAATTTAATAAAACATCCTTAATGGCTATTAAATGTCATGAAATAGTCAATTGAAGTGGTGGAAATCCACGAGGAACTGCACAGGAGATCAGACAATTACTTGTAGATCGACTGAAATAAACCTTCAATGATTTCCCAATTCTCGACTTCGAACTTAGTTTGGCGTGTACTCATGTCCCAAGCACCGAGCACATTGCATGGAATGATCTGGATTATATACGTGTTCTGTTCATCATCTATCTGGGGGTCTCTCCATGAACGCCTTTCATAATCACGGTTGAAACATTCCAGATACTCCACCATGTAGTTGTTCTCGTCAACCTTTTTACTAGTCATTCCGATGTACCAATTGCTACCAAGTGGAGTGTCCCAAACTGCAACACAAGGTTCATTCAGAGGAATATCATCAGACTCTCCTAGGATTTCAACATCTTCCTCAGTATCAACGCTCACAGTATTATCATTTTCTGTCGTGCAAGAAAGCAGCATAGAGTTTTCATCTGGGAATAAATCTTCCTCGTCTGCATCTTCATCATAGTCACCAGAAAGAAGAATTCCCAAATTTATTTTCATCTCTCTGTCACTCATTCCATTTACCCTGTACAGCTCTGGGTTCTCCTGGAAATTGTGCTTACAAATCAGTTTACAAAATAATAGTTCATTCCTCAGCATCGTTTTTTTCATTTTCTCATTTTTCTTTTCTTTCAGTGCTCTATCAACCTCTTCTACTGAGGCAAAGGGACCACTATGCTCTTTGCATTTGCTAAGAAGAATTGCTGACCTCTCCTTTTAATAGATAGCTTTTCGGCGCTTTTCTGCAAACTTTACCTTCGTTGTCAATTATGATCTTCCGGTTGAGTGTAACTTGATCAAAGAAAAACGGTTTCTCATTTGCATCAAACGTCTCCACGTCAACACCCTTTCCCAGAATATTGAAAAAAAATGTGATTTTTTTGTCTTCCATTGAATCAAGTTTGACCTCTTCGATCCATGGCCCTTCTGAACTTTGCTAGTGTACTCTCTCAGTGTCGATAAAGTTTATATTTCACTCTTTTTATTGTTGTTAGTTTAATGTCATTTCCAAATGCCCTTTGCCAGTGAGCCAGCAGACACAGAGAGCATTGATGGAGATGCTCTTTCTGTTTTGTAGATCTATAAGTTGGAGCATGATGAACTATGGCCAAAACGCACTCATGTACAGTTGGGAGGTTTTTAAGCAAAGTGAAATCCCAATCATCGAACTTGTACTTTGTTCCACTCATCCTATCTTCTCAACTAAACTGAACTGAAAACAAAAGAAAATAATTGTTATTAAACTGCTTGAATATAATACAATGCAATGGTTTCGACACTACAATGGTTTCAACTATCTACACCGATTCATAACCATTGTAGAGGCATTGGAACCAATTCGGTTGCTTAACGGAGGATTTTGGCTAATTTGGGCTATTTGTCACTAGTTTTTGGCTATTTTACATTCATGAAAACCCTTTCACAGCCTGAAAATGGTCCTAAATTAAAGTACTATATTAGGTTTAACCATCTATATCCATTCATAGCTTTTGAGGATGTGTTAGGACCTGCAATGTCGCATGAAACCACTTTTTCACCGAAAAATGATGGATTTTGAGTTCCGTGGAGCCTTAACGGCTATTCTTGGCCTGCACATTCTGAATTTTGCAAAATTCTCAAAGTGTTTGATTTTTTAGTGTTGTTTATGTATAAATGAACACAAAAAATACTACTCGCATGAATCTGAAATGTTCACCCATTACGTCCTACCCCTAATAGTATCTAGAGTTATTTTCAATAAATATATTATTTAATTATTTTTCAATATACACGTTAAAACTAATTATGACTTGTTCTATTAATTTACTCCAAGTAGTTTAATATAACATCGCCTTTAACATATTAATTTAATGACACAAATTATCTTTTAATATAGTATTTAAAAGTAATACATTATGTGTTAAATATATAAAACAGAATAGATTTATTCTAAGGAAACACAGTGATATTGCTATTTCCGAGTTTAAAAAGTATTAAAGAATATTCGTAGAAAGAATGAAAAAGATATATCAGTAACTGGCTTTTTTTAACGGAAGATGGCGAAACCGTATTATTGGTATGTTCTTATAATTTATTTTACCATTTGGATATTAAAAGATATTTGATATACCTACCATGTCTATAAATGGGTGCTTAGAAAAACATTCACTATTAAAATATTGGAGGTTTTCGGTTGCTATTTACATCGAGTACTTTTATTAATGAAGAGTTCGAACGCAAAACGAAATATATACAATTTTTTTGAATGTCGCCCTTAAACAATAAAAAAACGAATATATTAAATCTAGACTCTCAAATAAAAGCTGATTTTAATTGAAATCACAAAGAAATTATTTAGGTATCATAGTATGTAACACATAGTTTTTTGGGTGTCGTTAAGTGTTGAAATTCAACACTTTTTGTAGAGGTTGTTAGTGATTTATAAAAAGGCGTTCATCGCAATTTGCATTCGAACTTTTCAAATATATATTCTAACAGCATAAACTGTGTCTACCTTGATTAATGCACTAACCTGATAACCTTATTTTCTTTTAAACTGAAATTCACAACAGTATTCCATAATTTGTTACAGAAATAATGTATACAACTTATTTAAAAGTCTAAACTTAAATGAAAGTTACATTTCCAGAAAAATGACTGCTCTTTATTCTTTGCTGCATTTCTTTTTACTTTAATAAGGTCTTATAAAAGTGAAATGTTATAAGGAAAACGTTATGTACACTCCGCAATTTTTAGCTGCTTGAAAACCAGTATCAATAATTGCTTGTCAGACGAACTCACACCTATACTTCTTTTCGTAAATATATTGCAAATATCATAGACGTATTATAACGATCCTATTACAAATATATACACCGGCACTTCCTTTACATCATCAAAACGTTTATTTTTTATTGTTATAAATGCTTTAAAAAGTCTCCTTTTTAGGAGACAGTAGTATCTTTATAGTTCTGTCTTCTAATACGAGGTAACGTATTATAAACCGTGTTTTGTTTACTAAAACGTTTAATTGGTTAATTATGATAATTATTTTGAAGTATTCAACTATTCCCTTTCTTATCTTTTGAATTCGGTAAATGATTTGTAAAACGCCACTAAGAGTGATTTATAGTTTTGCCATGAAAGAGTTTTAATATTAATAAAGAATATCATCGGTGTATTATATATCCATGATGCTATTGATTAACATTCAAAGAATCGATTCTCATTTTAAGTATCTGAGCCACAAAATAATATATATTTATGTAACATTAGCTATGTGTGTGTGTTTACATATTTTAACCTCGATAATTTACTCCAACAATAATTAACTAATCCTCATATTTTTAACGGTAAGTTCTAGTTGTAAGGGTTGGTAATATGAGCTATATTTAGTTTACTAAGGGTTAAGCAAAGGTTGCGAGAAAGGGGTGGCATTTTACGAATAAATATTAAACATTAATTATGAAATATTCCTCAAATTTCAGTTTCTTTAAAATATTTTTCAAGTTTTTATGGTGCACATATATCTTTATATTTTTGAAAGGGTTTATAAACATATTTGTAAAATATTTTTAGAAGATTAAACACTTTTTTTAAAGGGATAATTAATTAAAATGTATGAATTTCTTTCTGTGAGAGTGTATGAAATCGATGATGCTTACATTTCTTTGTAATATATATATATATATATATATAAAGAATTAATGCTACCAACATTTGTAAACACACATTTTTTAACCATTGTTTGTTATTTTATTACTTAAACATTTCATAATTTTGTGATTTTATATATATATATATATATAGCGATTGTATTTGGCAAACAAATCACTTTGAAACTGCCAAATTCCTGAAGTTGAACTCCGATATATCACTCGTCCAGATAGAGATCAGGCGTTGTTATTTTGAACCAAGTTGATAATATCTCCAAAATGTTACACATTTTAGGTGATATAAATACATTTTTCAAGATGGGTGGTCTAAGCGATGATGACACTTTTCATACAGAAATAAAAATCCAGAAAAGCATTCTTCACTTTATAAAATCAAGTTTATTTCTAAAGAGATTTACGAGAGAATACGACCTATTGCCTCTAAAAGGCCGAGAATGTACGGCTTACTTAAGGTTCATAAACCCAACATTCGTTTACACCCTATTTGTTCAATGCTGGGTTCTGCACAACATGAATGTGGTAAATAGTTAATTGATATGCGTAAGTCCGTACTTATTATTCAACCTAGTGTATCTCGTATTTCTTTTAATGTGTGTCTTATATACACACATCTTCTCTCTCAAATGATACCGAGTTCTTGACTTCCTTTGACATTAATAGTATTTTACCAATGGACCATTGGATGAAACCATCGGTGTATGTGCAGAATATCTTTACAGTGCTCCCTTAATTCTCTTGCAATTTCCCGAACGAATGTGTGTTGAACTGATCAAACTTGCTACTAAATCAGTCCCCTTCAGTTTAACAATATAATGTGTATAGCAATTGGTGGTATATCCATTGGCAACCCTCTTGGTCTATCATTAGCCAAACTTTTCGTAGGATTTGTGGAAGATCAAGCCGGCTTTTTACACACATCATGTTGATGCAACTTTTCCTTTCTGTCTATCACCAGGTGATGCTGAATAGTTACTTCTTCTTCTTTGAGACTTGCATTCATCGTTGCAATTATCTATGGAGGGCGGGGAGTATGGTTCCATTCCATTTCCTTATGTTTTAGAGTCTAAAGCTGGTTTAACGTTTAACACCTCTGTGTATAGCAAAACAACATTTACAGGTCTGTATTTAAATTGGTTTTCCTTCGCCCCTACATCAAGGAAAATCAATCGTATTGGTACTCTTACGCATCGATCACTTATGCGTGGTTCACCAAGCCGACTCGATCGGAACTTGGTGAAATTACCAATATTTTTCTTGCCAATTGATACGATAAAAATCACTATTGCACGCAACGTTGCTATATTTCATAGACGTTAATTTATTGGCCCGTCAAGATATCCTATCTATGTTAAACTTTTATGATTAGGTTCTGACATTTTGACATTCTCAAAAATGTCTGCTTCTACTCCACGCTGTTGCCCAGTAACCATGCTGAGAGTAGTTTACACGACTTCAACACCTTTATCGTCTTATCGTACAGTTGTTTTCTCAGCTATTAAAAAGAATACTGTTGCTTATACATTTCTGTTTCAGTGTGGAGTTGATTACATTCGCAAGACACTCCAAAGAGTGGAAATATAATATCTCAACATATACCACGTTATATTCTTTCACACAATGTGTTGAGATCATCATTGAAATTTCAAGCGTATAATAACCTGGTAAGTACAAGTAGTTGTTATGTCCAGTATTTCGATGGGTGGTTTTCTGTTTTACACAGTGCTAGGTCAAACTACCATCTCAATATTATTGAGATGATAGTTATTAACAATTCTCGACCTCGCCTGTTTAGAGAAAATATTTTGAAACATAAGTTGGAGATCTTCAATGATTTTAATCCACATTAACGATTAATAGATTTACCGTTTTATCTCAATTGTGTTCTCCAACTGAAACAATTTTCTTCTCATTGGATTTATTGGCTTTTTATTTATCATTCTGATGTTTCTTTATAAAGAGGCAGACGATAAAGCCTTAAGGATAATTTTAGCATTATTTTTGTTTTTCACCCACTCGTTTTATTGATTAACATAATGTTTCCTCTGACATATATCCTACTATTTTGTTGAACCCAAAATCTCTATATTATATATATATATATATATATATATATATATATATATATATATATATATATATATATATATATATATATATATATATATATATATATATGTATATATATATATAACTTCTTTGTAATATAGTAGGAAAAATCCCATCAGAGTGCTCGATTAATTAAGAATTAAAGTTAAAAATTAAGAGCATAATATTTATTAATTTTGGTACAGAACAATTAGTACAACATTCGTACTGTCGGTTTCAAGCTCGGAAAGTCTTAGCCATCCGGCTCTCTTCAGCTTCTGTTGTCATCTGTTTTGGAAATGTGTAGTCACATGACACTCTCGTTGGGACGCGTTATTTGCTCAGTGTGTTATGTATGTTTGTTTGAATTTAAAGTTAGTGTAATGAAACTGTTAAGATTTAAAACCGGAGGAGATTTGGAGAGATATAATAATATAAGATTAAAGGGAATACAAAATATATATATAAATATTTAAAACCTAATAAACTAGGTCATAGAGAGCCGAGCACAATATCACGTAAAGAAAAAGAAAAAAGAAGAAAATAATTATCATATATTTAATAGTCATTCGACTATAAACCTTTTTTAAAAAAATGAATAATTCGACTAAAACATGCTTAATCGTAGCACATTCTTCATCGTAGAACATTAACCCCTCCCGTCTTTCTGGAAAGTACTTTTCTGGAACTTATGGAGCTGGCCACTAAGTCGGTAACTTTCAGTTTTAACAAGACAATGTATCAGTATGTTGATCGTGTAGCGATGGGTAGTAATGTGGGTGCTATCTTAGCGAATATTTTCTTAGGGGTTCAGAAATCCATGCTACTTACTCGGGTTTCCAGACTATTTTGCTATTGGCGTTACGTGGACGATACTTTTGTCATTTTTGGGTCACGTAACGAGGAAAGTCGTATTTACCTGAAATTGAATACGCTCCAGCCAGCACAACAGTTCACTATGGAGGAAGAGTAAAATGACTCTTTACCATTTATGGATGTTTTAGTGGATAAAACGGGGAACAAATTCACTACAACTATATATAAGAATCCGATGTTTACGGGACTGTATATCAGTTAGATTATTTTGTCCACATGAGTATTCATTTACTCCTCTCCAGGAGTAAGGCACAAAACCAGTTCTTAATCTTACTCCCACAAGTAAGATGTGAACCAAGGTCGGGTCGGGAAAGTGGGGTTTAGAAATTGCCTGGGCAGCCCCGTCGGCATTCCCCGCTAGGGGCGCCTCAGGCAGTAAGCAATAAACTTACTCCCCCCCCCCCCAAAGAGGGGAGGCAACACCTGGGAAGGTGGATCCCCCAGAACTGCACAGGACAGACCCATTGACCGGCGTAAATAAAGACCCGAAGGCCAAGACAACACCAGTATGGGGTGCAGTATCCATCGAACAGATACTACACTTTGATCTCAGCCAACAATCCAGAAGGTTTTATTTACTCTTCCCCAGGAGTTAGGCACAAGGCCAGTTTTATCTTATTCCCACAAGTAAGATGTGACCCAAGATCGGGTCGAGAAAGTGGGGTTTGAAAAGCCAGCGCTCGAGAGGTGAGCACTCTGGCCATTTAAAAATTGCCTGGGCAGTCCCGTCGGCATTCCCCGGTAGGGGCGCCTCAGACAGTAAGCAATAAACTTACTCCTCCCCAAAGAGGGAAGGCAAAGCTTGGGAGGGTGGACCTCCTAGAACTGCACAGGACAGGCGTGCAGTATCCATCGGAACAGATACTACACTTTGATCTTAGCCAAAAGGCCAAGAAGCCCAATTTATTTAGGCAGGCCAGAAGGTTTGGTCAAACTACTTTTTCACCGCGTGCTTATGATTTGCACTGCGAGCATGCTTGCGGCTGAACTAAGAAAGAAAACTGACATTCTTACAAACAATGGTTTCTCCGAGGGTCTAATCCCCAAGTGTACTCATCGTAAATTTGCAGAATTTAATGTCAACATTTTGTTTGTTTCACCCAAATGTCTCGCCTATTTTAAACTTTTTGTTATTAAGGATTTTCAGATAAAATGTTATCGGTTGTACCTCGTTGTTTTTATGAAGCACAGCGCCGAATGGTGTTTGGCACTAGAACTGCTTTCCCAGCCGTCGAGAAAGGTGTACTGCCTACACTACAGAAAAGTTTTATAATATACACATTCAAATCACAGTTTGAAGCTGGCGATGTTGGTTGTACTTTTAACTGGTTGGAAGTCAGAGTAAATCAGCATATCCCTGCATGTTTTCACAGATCACGTGTCGTAAAGAGGAATATATCGACAGACGAATCCGGGTCTCTACAAATAACGTCCGGGCGTTTACAGAGCACATCCGGGCGCTCAACAGTCCACGAGTCATCTATTGGGCAGTACTTGTATGATAATAAAAAGTGCGGTGAGCGTATTCCGATGATGGTGTTCGCATTGTACACAAGGCCCGCTCCAAACACAATCTCAAGGTGTTGGAGGTCGTGAGTGTAACAATGCGAAAGCCATCGCTCTGTAAGCTAAAATAAGTGTCTTTCAAATTGGCCTTATTGAGACTCCTCTAAAAGTAAATAAATTTAAAATACAATATATGTTGCTTCTATCACGCCCATATATTACCTATTCTGTATATCTTTGCTGCATTCGGTTTTTCCCCGTTTTCACAGATTATGGCGATATTCAATTCGCTTTTTCTGTGGCTTTTTTTCATGTTGATCTTTACTTCCTTTTTAACGATATTCGCCGCGGTTTCCTTTGATAATGTGCCCGTTGAAAGGTACCTTGGGCTTTAGTTTGCAAGTCCAGCTTTTAAAAAATTATTTTTAAAGAATTATTTTCTTCTTTTTTTCTTCATGTAATATTCGCTATGACTCCATTCATTCTGTTTAAAAGCTAAATAAAATGTTGCATCACAAAGAATATATATATATATATATATATATATATATATATATATATATATATATGCATATGTATATAATATATATATGGGAAAATGAAAAAGGAAAACCAAATAATGGATGTTTTTTTTTATGTGTACATCAACGTTTCGTCTTTATTTATAAGACTTCATCAGGATGATAATATAAAGAAAAAATGTCATGCAAGTACAAACACATATAGGGTTGACATATGGGAAAACGGAAGAAAATAGTAGCCACTACTAAAAAAAAACAGTAGGGTGGACGTCCGTGCTTGGTGAGGAATGAAAAATGAATGTTTATGAAAATGAGTGGGGAAGAAGTGGAAAGATGGGGGTGAGCTAGGATACTGTGGCTGGTAGTAAGAGAAGAAGGTGGGGGATGAGCAGGAATAATGTGGATGGCAATGAGTGAGGGAGTGGAGGGGTGGAGGAGATCGAGGAAAGAGGTATTTGAACAGGTGGCTGCGGTCAAATCTGAAGGGGAAAAATTAAGTTGGAATGTTTGTGTGTGGGGGTGTATGCAGAGAAATGAAGGGTGGGTAGAGAAGGAGGGGGACTGTGATTTTTGTGGATGGGCGAAAGTTACGGTCTTAGAGAGGATTTTGAGAAAATGAGGGGATTTGAGAATGGGAGGCATGGAAGAGTGAGGGTACGAAAGAAGTGGTTGAGAGGGGGAATGGATGAGGGGGAGAGGGGAGATTTGTTGTGATAGGGTATGAAATATTTGAAATATTTGGAAAATGAGAAAGTTTCATCGGCTTGATCTGTTAAAATGTGAGGGAAAAAAGGAATGAGTTAGAAAAAGTAAAGATTCATGGAGAAAGAGGATAGGTGTGAACATGGTCATGCCTTCAAATTTGAACAAGCCGAAATCACAAAATACATCAACAACAAATCTCGGCGAAGATTATTGGAAACTGCACTCATCACACTCTCCACCACCATCAAGCAACGAAATGGATTCTTTAACCTATCACCCTTAATAAGCAAGATCATCCTTACTGAACAAAAACTGCCAGATCATAGATAACATTTATTTTTATCTCTAACCTTAATGACACTCTCCCATTTACTCACATTGTTCTTTATATTATCATCCTGATGAAGTCTTATAAATAAAGACAAAGCGTTGATATAAACATAAAAACATCCATTGTTTGGTTTTCCTTTTTCATTTTCCCATTACATCGGATTACCTTCATCATTCTCTTCCCAATATATATATATGTATATAATATATATATATATATATATATATATATAATATGATATATATAATATTATATATATATAATATATATATAATATAATTTATATATAATATAATATATATATAATATATATGATATAATATATATATATATATAATATATATATATATATAATATATATATAATATATATATATAATATATATATAATATATATATAAAATATATAACATATATATATTCATATATATATGTATATATATATTTATATACACACATATATATATATATATATTCATATATATATATGTATATATATATTCATATATATATATATATATACATATATATATATTTATATATATATATATATTTATATGTATATATATATTTATATATATATATATATTTATATATATATATATATATTTATATTCATATATATATATATATAAAGAGGGTGGAATTTTCAGAGAGTACGAAAAAAATTCAGGCATTTATACATATGTATATGTACGTAATTATACTTGAAAAAATATGCGTTATTTTTGTGACATATTAAAAAATTATTATACTTCTTTGTACGTAAAACATTTCATTCATTTTTTGACACGCTTTCTCATTAAATTTAATTTGCTATTTTTGATCTTATTTACGTCAGAACCAGTTATTGTTTTACGCGTTCTGTGATATTTTTTAAAATCCTCACGGCGCCATATCTTTGATGTCGTTATGTTTGTACGCCATGTTCTTTTTTTAAATCCTTATCTTTTTTATTCGTTTCGGTTTTGTTTTAAAACATGTCATCTTGTTGCGCCCACACCCTCAGACAAATAACTATCTATCTTTCGTCATCACACGCTGTCAGTAATGCCCCCTCAATGGAACGCATGCTGTATCCGGAATCTCTAATCAGCGTTTCGTTTATATCAAAATTGTTCTATTTCACTCTTCATGTTTTACTATCATACTCAGATATCTAAGTGCGTTATTCCTTTTATTATCTCCTATCTATTGGTATACTCGCTTCATATGGTTTCGGTTGATGATTCCACGTAAGTGATATGATATCATATTTTATATCTCTCTCTCTACCTCTATCTCTTTCTCTCTCTCTCTCTATATATATATATATACATACATATATATGTGTCTGTATATATATATATATATATATATATATATATATATTAGAAGGAGCTTGAATTATTGTGCGTAGTATGCAAGGAGGTGTGTTTGACAATGCAGTTTGGTAGAAAACACCGTTGACTACGAGACGAAGTAAACATAACAGATGCCAATATTGAAAGGTTTCTTTAATTATCGATAATTAATTTTCTTAACCAACGTGATGTGTCCCATTATGATGGTATATGTACTGTTGAGTGCTTTGAATTTTCAAGGTATACCTTATCTTTAGAAAGAGAGAAAAATATATGTGCAACATTCAGTTGAGATTTATTTAGCTTGAAAGATGAAAGTTAATGCGAAATTGTTGCATGAGAGTCGCAGAAATACTTTATTATTCTCGCAGAAAAAAGATTTTCAGCTGGCATCTAAGTTGACATTGTTTAATTAATGTTTTAATATTTTAGAAGAAATAGGCACATTCCTATTTAGTGTTTCTATTAAATTCTAATTCATTTCTTTAATTATTTTCACATGAGAATAAATATATTCCATGCACGTCAGATGCAAGGAAAGAAACTCGTATCTAGGCAACTTTAGAAGTAAGGAATTTCTATTGATAAGATAATTCAACCATAAAATTTACAACAATGCGGAACTTAATTGAAGATTTTTGGTATAGCCACAACAGACACAGATGCACACATAATATAACTAATCAATGGCAGCCATTGCGAAACAATATATTAGTATGTGCATGTGCGGCTGAATGTTAACGGAGACGCATTGATGATGGGTGCATGCTCTTACGTGCACCTGGCGCCCGTGCAAGACACCTATGTAACCTACCTGTGTCAGATAACCAAAAATGTATAAGTGTTTATATGTATATATATATATATATATATATATATATATATATATATATATATATATATATATATATGAAAGTGTTTCAAATGACAAAATACCAGCCAAACTTTTTCAATTCCAGTCTATGAATGGTCGTCAATAACATAGAAGTAAATCACTAACATAACAACTTCAAATAGTGTTAAAATGACAAAACCCCAGCCACATTTACAATTCCAGTCTATGAATAGTCAACAATTATGTAGAAGGCAATAAATAACATAACAACTTAAAATAGTGTTAAAATGACAAAACATCAGACACATTTACAATTTTAGTTTATGAATTCCCAACAATTATGTAGAAGGCAGTAAATAACATAACAACTTCAAATAGTGTAAAAATGACAAAACCCCAGCCACATTTACAATTCCAGTTCATGAATTGTCAACAATTATGTAGAAGGCCATAAATAACATAACAACTTCCAATAGTGTTAACATGACGAAACACCAGCCACATTTACAATTCCAGTCTATGAATAGTCAACAATCATGTAGAAGGCAATAAATAACATAACAACTTCAAATAGTATTAAAATGACAAAACACCAGCTATCTTTACAATTCTAGTCTATGAATAGTTAACAATTATGTAGAAGGCAGTAAATAACATAACAACTTCAAATAGTGTTACAATGACAAAACACCAGACACATTTACAATTCCAGTCTATGTATAGTCAACAATTATGTAGAAGGCAATAAATAACATAACAACTTCAAATAGTGTTAAAATGACAAAACGCCAGCCACATTTACAAGTCCAGTCTATGAATAGTCAACAATTATGTAGAAAACAATAAATAACATAACAATTTAAAATAGTGTTAAAATGACATAATACCAGCCACATTTACAAGTCCAGTTCATGAATTGTCAACAATTATGAAGAAGGCAGTAAATAACATAAAACTGCCAGCCACATTTACAATTCCATTCTATGAATGATCGACAATAACATAGAAGGCAACCGATAACATAACACTTACAAAACGAGGTTCAAATGACAAAATACCAACTATATTTACAATTACAGTCAATAGAATGGTCGACAATAACATTTTCAAAAAGTCTTTTAAATGACAAAATATTAGCCACATTTTAAATCCCCGTCAATAAATGGTCTACAATATCAAAAGAGACAATCAATAACAAAGCACATTCAAAAAGTGTAACAAAATGGCCTATCGTGTAACCGTAAATTACTGACCAAATGCGCAATTTCTGGTTGCAGTGCATGAATTTTCTGACTATCAAACAATTAATGAATGGTTAATATTTAGTATTTTTTTAATTATTCAGGTTACTCTTCTCACATTGGATGTTATTTTACAACGTTTTAGCCGGAGTAACCTCATATATTTTACAGATGAGTCTTGTCAAACTTGGGTATCTATAAAGAATTTCGAACGAGACTCTATTATTCTACGCTGGATCTCGTTCAGTAAACAAAGCCTGGTAGACGTCTGAAGTAATTCGTGATTGTATTTATAGTATTGCAAACATATACGATTGAACTATCAATCTCCAGAAGATTTCCAATTAGAAGTACTTATTACTTACAGTTATATCCCTTGCACCACGGTTATTTGCGGTACAAGAACCCGTGGCGCCATGGTTCAATACTCTTTTAAGTTGGAACTAAGAATGCAATTAAAATTACGTAATACTTCTAACCGATTACAAGTGTCAGAATAAGATCAAGCTACTTCCTTGAATTACATAAAGTTCCGTTCAAAATCCGTACAGATTCCCGAGTTCTACATAAATATACTCTAGTTCGGCAAGACGCAGCTGAAAAAGGTAGGGGTTACATCGGCTTAAAACAAACATGTGAGAATACCATCGAAGATTAGAACAGTAGTCCGAGTGATCCAAATGATGCAAATTATCATTCCTCATCCAAAAAATCCCGAAGCAAAATCTTGAAGAATCAACACACTCTGGCAAAAATATAAAAAAATGCATCACCAATTTTTTAAGATTGTAATTCATAATGCGTATAATATATTAATTTCAAGTGTATGAGATTTGTGTTTCAATTTAAAGAATAGGGGTTGCAAAGTACGATATTGCTTGATGTGTCGTTGTGCGTAGTATTTATGGAAGATGAGTGTGTTTGATCAACTGAGAATGTTGCCAGAGTTTAATTATGCGAGAATAACTTAGCTGACAAATTGTTTGAAAATAAAAATAAAATATCTTGTACATTTGAATTATCTTTGCCATCCTTATTTACGGACATCTTCAAACGCCGATGAAGTTAATTAAAGATGGCTACGCGTTTGGTCGGGTGAAAGCCACTAGATGTTCACGGAGGAATACATAACATCTGTGACATTCGGCTTAAAGTGGCTGAACGCTCAAGAAACATCTGCTATAATTGCTGCACATTTTGAGGGTGCTGTTTACAGTTCACTCTGGAATTTAAAAAAAAAACAGATGTAAGACGAGTCACTGACAGTAATTTATTTTTAATATAGCCGCTAAAAATATTATTTTTTACTGTAGACTGTTGTAATATATATCGATTTACGAGAAAGATAAATGGAATTAATGTTTATTTTGACGGAAACGCTGGCATTTCCCTTACGTGTAATATGTAAATACATACATAAAAACCCATAGATATATATTGTAGGCATTCATAAAATAATACAGCACGTAGTGTGTGGCGAATCGAGAATTAATAATAATAAAAAAAAGTGAGACTATGAATAAACCCGTCGGATTTCGATCTCAGTTCGACCGGCAACAACTCTGGGCTAATGTATTCTTCAAAAATATAAAATATTTGAAATAATCCAGTAAGGTTTAATAAGCGTATATATATATAAATATATATATATATATATATATATATATATATATATATATATATATATAAATATATATTTATATATATAGAGATAGATAGATATATATATATATAGATATATATATATATATTTATGTATATATATATTTATGTATATATATGTATATATATGTATATATATGTATATATATATATATGTATATATATATATGTATATACATATATATATATATATACGTATATATATACATATATGTATATATATGTATATATATATGTATATATATATATGTATTTATATATATATATATGCATATGCATATATATATATGTATATATACATATATATATTTATATATATGTATATATATATGTATATACATATATATATGTATATACATGTATATACATGTGTATATATATATGTATATATATATATATATATATATATAGTTTTTTTAGATAATGAGTAAAAGAATACCACACCAATATGTTAAAAATAGTGTCAACATCAATTCATTTGACAATTTACATTTTAACAAATTAATTCAAATGTTATTATTTTAAATTCATGAGAAAATTGTAGCCATTAATATATGAATATATATATTTTAATCAGATATCCATTAAGGTTCGCATTCATTCATTCATTCATACCGTATGACTCTGATGATTATATTGTGTGCATTGGTTTCCTGAACTACTCTCTAGTTATAATTATTTCTAGAAACACATCAGCTACTTACGGGAGAGCCCATGTGAATGATGCAAACTCCTAAGTGAGTGTTTATGATTAAACGAACGGGACTGTAACATGGAACACCCAGGTTGTTGGTCAGTGTCGTTAACTAATTAGCAACGGTCACTAAAATTCCAATAAAACATGGACACAATTTGTTTGTATTGCAAGCCATATGTATTCTTTTTATTTAACTAATTACTGGTGAAAAAACTTTTATTAAAGTATTTTTAGTGAGTAGAGCTAAGTAGTATTATGAATATATATTTATAGCAAGTAAGCTACATAGACATGTTCATGAATTTAGTCTGTTGATCTCCTAGGAAATGCCACATGAAAGTTCCCGTGTAGCTTACTTGCCATAAATATACTTTCATAACATGTATATATATATATATATATATATATATATATATATATATATATATATATATATATATATATATATATACTAATCGAGATGCTTGCCGTATCACAAATTATTTCCATAATGACTACTATCTAGCTTGCATTAAATACAAATCCAATATACAGTTTATTATATCAGTAGTGAAAACATGGCGAATATTTGAATTAGTGAGAATGTTAGACCAGGGATTATAAACATTAGACTATCAGAAATAGTGCTATCAGTTAAAAGAGCATGTTGTTTGAAAGTGTTCTTATAGTTGTAAAATTAAAGCAGTTTCATCTTGTTAGCATTAAATGAGACTATTTGTCTGTGGGCCCATTCTACTTCAGATTGGAGGTCTATTTCCAAAGTTATGCTATTGCCTTGTTTGAGTTGGCATTCAATTTTCTTTCATGCTTGGAATAGAGTGTTGTGTCCGCAGCAAATACACCCATCTCAGACACGATAGCATAGGGGTGGTCGTTCATGAAGATCAGGGATAATATATGTCCAAGTATCTATTGGCGGCATCCGCTATAATGTGGTGTTGTTTTTATGCACGGTCAGCTATAAAGACTTAGATATGTGTTTAGGGGAGTGTAGATCTGATTTTATTAAATATTCGTCCAGAAATACCGTACAAGTGTATAATCCTAAGAATACCTTCATGCCTAATCTTGTCAAAAGACTTTGAGATAAATAACGTTACCGCCGTAGCGTCGCATAACTTATTAAGTGTGCGGTATATACGTTCAAGGGTTACCGTTAAGATATCTGCAGTATATGAGGATGGTTTAAATCTGTTCTCATTGTCAAAGATTAGCTTAGCGATTTAAGGGGATGTACTATTACGAGATTTGGTAAAGAGTCAAGTAATTTTACGACAGGGGAAGGAAACTTATGGGACGATATTTATTCGTATTAGTTATTTTACTCGCCAGATTTCTTGAAAACTTATACCACGTTGAAATGTTCTATCTATCAGGAAAGCAGGATTCTGTCAGGCATTTGTTATAAAGTTTGGATAGGCTAGACGCCAGCTCAGCTGGTCATTCCTTTGTTTCTATATCAAATATAAAATCTGGTCCATATTCTTTGGAAGCTGTTCATGATGTCTAGGAAATAAGAAGGGGTTACTGTCAAATCCTCCAGTTTGGTTTCCGTCAGTAGTGGGAAATTACAAAAGGAGTGGAGTTTAGAGCAACCGCTGGGCAAATAATCCTGTCTTGTCGTTTAATGTGGATACATATTCATGGTGGTTTGACAGTAAAATAATTGTTTATTACACAGTATACCCTATTATAGATTTTCAAATATCAAGCGTTCCTTCTGCCTCTTACACGATGCGATTTCTAATAATCTTAGTGTGCTTACTCTTGGCTGCGGCTATGACAATTGTACAGTGTGTTTTTTTTGTTTTTCAAATTGTTGTCAATTTTCAGCTGATTTATGGCAGTTAAAACTGCGAAATGATTGGTATTTATGAGGAATAGAAGCTGCACAGGTAGGTGTGAACCATTTGCGAGTGTAGGGGCTTGATTTAAACGATTTAGTTATCTTCTCTTCGCACTGTTCAGCAAAAAAGAAAATATTTTAATCCAAGGTGCATCTTTGAAAAAATCTTAGTGGTATAAGCACATTCGTAATATCTTATTTTGAGTCACGGCGCTTCAATCGAATTAGGGTTATGGTGATACCATCTATTATTTCTAGACCGCTAAGTATATTTATCACGTACTAGCAGGGGGCTGTGGAAATCCCCAAGCTTTTTCCACATTAATCTGTATAGATTACAGTTAACAATAATATTTCTTTGTAAAGCAGAAAATGTATTTCACGTAAGAACAAATGACTTATTATTCTTCCATAAAAATAGATGTACTTGTAAGCTAAATTCTCTTCAAATCAATAAAACGAATACTTATTTTCCTTATTGCTGATTTCAATGTGTAGCAATGCAATCATTATTATATAATTAAATAATATTCTGTTACCGTAAAATAATTGTCAGCAAAATATTCTTTAAACAAATCTAACAAATGCCATTTTTTGGAAATGTATTATATTTAAAATGTTACTCTTTTACGAAACTGATCGACATAATTGAATGTGGGAACAATTGGTTTTAAAAATGGGTAAATCGAGAGGTTTTATCTACTTCTTTTAAGGCGATAACGTATGTACGATCACGAAACATGTTAGCTTGTAATTATATAGGTTATATAGGTTATATATGTTATATAGCTTATATAACGTGTTATTATATAGGTTATATAGGTTATATATATTATATAGGTTATATAGCCTGTTATTATATAGGTTATATAGGTTATATATATGATATAGGTTATATAACGTGTTATTATATAGGTTATATAGGTAGATAATGTCTTTCTTAACCTTTTAAATCGTAAATACAAATTGGTTGTAGCATTTAGATTTCATACAATTTAACTTCATACCATTTTATACCATTTCACTTGATTTATGACAAACGTTCTATCGCTGTCAACATTACCGTTAAAATTCATAGCCTTTCAATTTGATTTAATTTTTTCTCTATTCCTTCTTTCCGTTTTTCTGTAGTGAATTATGCTGTTACGGTTTTGAAGCTGATAAACGTAATAGTGTTCGATATAGGTTCAGTCTCTTGTTCCACCTTACAACACTTTTAAATAAATAACTCGTCTGTCTGCCGAGACTGCAGTGAAGTTATCTTTTCCCCTCCTGTGCCTGATATATACGTAATTTAATTGGATAAAGTGTTTCCATGAACTTCCCATATGTGGAACATGTTTACTCAAAGTTGCTATCTGAGACTTTCCAAGGGATAAAATCGAATTACACTAGACGAAACCAGATCTTCGCTTTCTGCATAAAACTGTCATTAGCCAATCAGCTTCAGCCGATGATTTTATGATGAGAGATTACTCGAACATGGCGTCAAAACTCGACTTTCGTGATCTTTATAGACAAGATATTTCTGCCTGCATTAAGGGTGGTTTTCTATTTTATAGGGGAATCCTAAAAGAAGACCCTTAATTGCTGTATATACATTTATGTGTATCACATACTCACAGCACGACCTCCATGTTATCTCCCTTTCGACCCACTATCTTCGAGAGTATATCTGTGAAAATTTACCATATCATGTGTATGCACCCTTCTGTTAGCACGTACGTGTCTGGTGCACAATTTTGAATAGCTAGTCTACTAGAACAATATAAGGGTTTTTTTTTAATTTCTTCCTTGTTTTTAATGTAACACAACTTGTTGACAAACCAACTTGCGTACCCGATACTGCCAAACATGTAGCAAGTCTTATTAATCTATTCCTGAAATGTTTTCCTGAAAAGTGTTTATGGACAGTTCTGTCTCCGCTGCGATTTTGCGATCACTCAGTTTTCTCAATTAAGATCAAAACGTGTTTGTGCAATACTACCTCTGATGTTTTATTCCATCGCAAAGTGTATCGATACTAGATCATTGACGAGGACAGCCTTAGATATTCCATACAAATAAATCCCCCTGCATTTCATTTCTGAAAAGAATGTGCACTGCAGTGGATTTAATTTCATTGATTGGGTAATCATAGGTATTGAGAGTGTTATACTCTCTAAGAATTAAAAAGGGCACCGAATAGCCAGCTGTGGTACACTCCTGAATGGGCCGTCGTCAGTGCAAACATACACTACTATTTCAATTGTTTTCAGCGAAATGGATATTTTAAACTACTGCAAAAGGTGAAGAAAACTTGAGAGACTACTATGCCGAATCTGATACACATAAAGGTGCTGAGAAGAGGCGCGGTTCCCACGTGTTTTTTTGTGAATAAAAAAACGGGTCCAGAACAGATGTAAGACTTCTATGCCAATCATCATAAATGAACAAGAGGTTGCTTCCTCAGCATGCGGTGAAGCAAAACTTCTTAGAAAGAACTTTGCATAAAATGTTACCCTTACCGATCAGGGTAGTCTACTTCCTGATTTTCACCATTAGGGCTATAAATTCTTAGATCAACATCCTTATATCTGTCCGGGATGTTGCACAATTTATTAAAACCTTGATGTCGGCAAGGCAAATAGGTCTCCTAACATTCGAATTAAAGTGACAATAAATCTGGAACCGTAACTAGCACCTATTAATTAAAAACTGTAAAACTGTTATTTAAAGAAGAAATGATTTCCATCACCTTGGAATACTTTGTAAGTCTGCTTAGTAATTAAAAGTGTTGTGCATCTCAATACAGAACAGTGCGCTTTGAATATGTCTGTTTGCTTAGTAATTAAAAGTACTGCATATCGGTTTTGTGCATCTCAGTACGTTTTGAATATGTTATGAATCAAGATGTTTACAACAACCCAAGAAAAAAACAATCTACTCAGTTACAAGCAATATGGAGTCTGTTCCGCAAGTTAAGCAG